>CM046033.1:53032632-53450132 GCA_025215565.1 Flaveria ramosissima
AATCCACCGAATCAATCATATTGGCAACCGGGGATCCACGGAAAAATTTATTACCATCTAGGCAAAGAAACTTGGCGTAATTAAACTCGAAAATACTCGTATTTCATTAGAAAGAATCGAGAATAAAATTACAATGGTTAATAAAAGTAATCGGACGTTAAACAAGAAACGCAACGCGTGATTGATGAAAAAGCATTCAAATTAGGGAAACATGACCAAGTAAATAAGATTTACTGTATTTTAATCAAAATTGTGGGCAACTATAGATTGTTGAATCAAAGTATTCATGAAACCTTAACTAAATAAATAGGTGAAGAACTAGTTATACAAAAACATCAATCAACAATGGTTCATGCATTGATAGTTTTTGCCTCTTTGTAACAACCAGAATGCTATGGAGTATGGATTCTCAAGCCCTCTAAACACACTTGTGAACTAACCTAATAATATATGATTATAATCAACATTTGAATGACACTAATCAATCATAAATGGAATATAGTATCTTTTGTATAAATAAAAACCAAAACAACACACGAAACCAAAACGAACTAGCCTTGGAATCAATACACTCATGCCCAAAATTGACGAGAACATTCATCAACAAACTTCAAACACTCCTGACTCAAAATCCACCGAATCAATCATATTGGCAACCGGGGATCCACGTAAAACATTATTACCATCTAGGCAAAGAAAGGCGTAATTAAACTCGAAAATACTCGTATTTCATTAGAAAGAATCGAGAATAAAATTACAATGGTTAATAAAAGTAATCGGACGTTAAACAAGAAACGCAACGAGTGATTGATAAAAAAGCATTCAAATTAGGGAAACATGACCAAGTAAATAAGATTTACTTGTATTTTAATCAAAATTGTGCAACTATAGATTGTTGAATCAAAGTATTCATGAAACCTTAACTAAATAAATGGTTGAAGAACTAGTTATACAAAAACATCAATCAACAATGGTTCATGCATTGATAGTTTTTGCCTCTTTGTAACAACCACAATGCTATGGAGTATGGATTCTCAAGCCCTCTAAACACACTTGTGAACTAACCTAATAATATATGATTATAATCAACATTTGAATGACACTAATCATCATCAATGGAATATAGTATCTTTTGTATAAATAAAAACCAAAACAACACACGAAACCAAACGAACTAGCCTTGGAATCAATACACTCATGCCCAAAATTGACGAGAACATTCATCAACAAACTTCAAACACTCCTGACTCAAAATCCACCGAGTCAATCATATTGGCAACCGGAGATCCACGTAAAACTTTATTACCATCTAGGCAAAGAAACTGGTGTAATTATACTCGAAAATACTCGTATTTCATTAGAAAGAATCGAGAATAAAATTACAATGGTTAATAAAAGTAATCGGACGTTAAACAAGAAACGCAACGCGCGATTGATGAAAAAGCATTCAAATTAGGGTAATATGACCAAGTAAATAAGATTTACATGTATTTTAATCAAAATTGTGCAACTATAGACTGTTGAATCAAAGTATTCATGAAACCTTAACTAAATAAATGGGTGAAGAACTAGTTATACAAAAACATCAATCAACAATGGTTCATGCATTGATAGTTTTTGCCTCTTTGTAACAACCACAATGGTATGGAGTTTGGATTCTCAAGCCCTCTAAACACACTTGTGAACTAACCTAATAATATATGATTATAATCAACATTTGAATGACACTAATCAATCATCAATGGAATATAATATCTTTTGTATAAATAAAACCGAAACCACACGAACGAGCCTGGGAATCAATACACTCGTGCCCAAAAATTGACGAGAACATTCATCAACAAACTTCAAACACTCCTGACTCAAAATCCACCGAATCAATCATATTGGCAACCGGGGATCCACGGAAAACTTTATTACCATCTAGGCAAAGAAACTTGGCGTAATTAAACTCGAAAATACTCGTATTTCATTAGAAAGAATCGAGAATAAAATTACAATGGTTAATAAAAGTAATCGGACGTTAAACAAGAAACGCAACGCGCGATTGATGAAAAGCATTCAAATTAGGGTAACATGACCAAGTAAATAAGATTTACTTGTATTTTAATCAAAATTGTGCAACTATAGATTGTTGAATCAAAGTATTCATGAAACCTTAACTAAATAAATGGGTGAAGAACTAGTTTTACAAAAACATCAATCAACAATGGTTCATGCATTGATAGTTTTTGCCTCTTTGTAACAACCACAATGCTATGGAGTTTGGATTCTCAAGCCCTCTAAACACACTTGTGAACTAACCTAATAATATATGATTATAATCAACATTTGAATGACACTAATCAATCATCAATGGAATATAGTATCTTTTGTATAAATAAAAACCGAAACCACACGAACGAGCCTGGGAATCAATACACTCGTGCCCAAAATATGACGAGAACATTCATCAACAAACTTCAAACACTCCTAACTCAAAATCCACCGAATCAGTCATATTGGCAACCGGGGATCCACGGAAAACTTTATTACCATCTAGGCAAAGAAACTTGGAGTAATTAAACTCGAAAATACTCGTATTTCATTAGAAAGAATCGAGAATAAAATTACAATGGTTAATAAAGTAATCGGACGTTAAACAAGAAACGCAATGCGTGATTGATGAAAAAGCATTCAAATTAGGGAAACATGACCAAGTAAATAAGATTTACTTGTATTTTAATCAAAATTGTGCAACTATAGATTGTTGAATCAAAGTATTCATGAAACCTTAACTAAATAAATAGGTGAAGAACTAGTTATACAAAAACATCAATCAACAATGGTTCATGCATTGATAGTTTTTGCCTCTTTGTAACAACCACAATGCTATGGAGTATGGATTCTCAAGCCCTCTAAACACACTTGTGAACTAACCTAATAATATATGATTATAATCAACATTTGAATGACACTAATCAATCATAAATGGAATATAGTATCTTTTGTATAAATAAAAACCAAAACAACACACGAAACCAAAACGAACTAGCCTTGGAATCAATACACTCATGCCCAAAATTGACGAGAACATTCATCAACAAACTTCAAACAATCCTGACTCAAAATCCACCGAATCAATCATATTGGCAACCGGGGATCCACGTAAAACATTATTACCATCTAGGCAAAGAAAGGCGTAATTAAACTCGAAAATACTCGTATTTCATTAGAAAGAATCGAGAATAAAATTACAATGGTTAATAAAAGTAATCGGACGTTAAACAAGAAACGCAACGCGTGATTGATGAAAAAGCATTCAAATTAGGGAAACATGACCAAGTAAATAAGATTTACTTGTATTTTAATCAAAATTGTGCAACTATAGATTGTTGAATCAAAGTATTCATGAAACCTTAACTAAATAAATGGGTGAAGAACTAGTTATACAAAAACATCAATCAACAATGGTTCATGCATTGATAGTTTTTGCCTCTTTGTAACAACCACAATGCTATGGAGTTTGGATTCTCAAGCCCTCTAAACACACTTGTGAACTAACCTAATAATATATGATTATAATCAACATTTGAATGACACTAATCAATCATAAATGGAATATAGTATCTTTTGTATAAATAAAAACCAAAACAACACACGAAACCAAAACGAACTAGCCTTGGAATCAATACACTCATGCCCAAAATTGACGAGAACATTCATCAACAAACTTCAAACACTCCTGACTCAAAATCCACCGAGTCAATCATATTGGCAACCGGAGATCCACGTAAAACTTTATTACCATCTAGGCAAAGAAGTTGGTGTAATTGAAACTCGAAAATACTCGTATTTCATTAGAAAGAATCGAGAATAAAATTACAATGGTTAATAAAAGTAATCGGACGTTAAACAAGAAACGCAACGCGTGATTGATGAAAAAGCATTCAAATTAGGGAAACATGACCAAGTAAATAAGATTTACTTGTATTTTAATCAAAATTGTGCAACTATAGATTGTTGAATCAAAGTATTCACGAAACCTTAACTAAATAAATGGGTGAAGAACTAGTTATACAAAAACATCAATCAACAATGGTTCATGCATTAATAGTTGTTGCCTCTTTGTAACAACCACAATGCTTTGGAGTTTTGATTCTCAAGCCCTCTAAACACACTTGTGAACTAATCTAGTAATATATGATTATAATCAACATTTGAATGACACTAATCAATCATAAATGGAATATAGCATCTATTGTATAAATAAAAACCAAAACCAAACATGAAACCACACAAACGAGCCTTCGAATCAATACACTCGTGCCCAAAACTTGACAAGAACATTCATCAACAAACTTCAAACACTCTTGACTCAAAAATCCACCGAATCAATCATAATGGCAACCGAGGATCCACGGAATACTTTATTACCATCTAGGCAAATAAACTTGGTGTAATTAAACTCGAAAATACTTGTATTTCATTAGAAAGAATCGAGAATAAAATTACAATGATTAATAAAAGTAATCGGACGTTAAACAAGAAACGCACAGTGTGATTAATGAAAAAGAATTCAAATTAGGGTAACATGATCAAGTAAATAAGATTTACTTGTATTTTAATCAAAATTGTGCAACTATAGATTGTTGGATCAAAGTATTCACGAAACCTTAACTAAATAAATGGGTGAAGAACTAGTTATACAAAAACATCAATCAACAATGGTTCATGCATTGATAGTTTTTGCCTCTTTGTAACAACCACAATGCTATGGAGTTTTGATTCTTAAGCCCTCTAAACATACTTGTGAACTAATCTAATAATATATGATTATAATCAACATTGGAATGACACTAATCAATCATAAATGGATATAGCATCTATTGTATAAATAAAAACCAAAACCAAACACGAAACTACCCGAACGGGCCTTGGAATCAATAAACTCGTGCCCAAAACTTGACGAAAACATTCCCCAACAAACCTCAAACATTCTTGACTCAAAAACCACCGAATCAATCATAATGACAACCGGGGATCCACAAAATACGTTATTACCATCTAGGCAAAGAAATTTGGTGTAATTAAACTCGAAAATACTCGTATTGAAATAGAAAGAATCGAGAATAAAATTACAATGGTTAATAAAGGTAACCGTACGTTAAACAAGACACGAAAGCATTCAAATTAGGGTAACCTGACAAAGTAAATAAGATTTAATTGTATTTTCATCAAAGTATTCACGAAACCTTAACTAAATAAATGGGTGAAGAACTAGTTATACAAAAACATCAATCAACAATGGTTCATGCATTAATAGTTGTTGCCTCTTTGAAACAACCACAATGCTTTGGAGTTTTGATTCTCAAGCCCTCTAAACACACTTGTGAACTAATCTAATAATATATGATTATAATCAACATTGGAATGACACTAATCAATCATAAATGGATATAGCATCTATTGTATAAACAAAACCAAAACCAAACACGAAACCACACGAACGAGCCTTGGAATCAATACACTTGTGCCCAAAAATTGACGAGAACATTCATCAACAAACTTCAAACACTCTTGACTCAAACACTCGGTAAGGGGTATCGGTTCTTCACTGTCAACTTGTTCAGCTCGCGGTAGTCGATGCACATCCTCATACTACCGTCCTTCTTCTTTACAAACAGGACCGGAGCACCCCAAGGAGAGATACTCGGTCTAATGAACCCCTTATCAATCAACTCTTGCAACTGCTCCATCAACTCTTTCATATCGGTCGGAGCCAACCGATACGGTGCTTTGTCAACAGGTTGGGCACCCGGTATCAGATCAATCTGAAACTCGATCTCTCTGTCAGGTGACACTCCTGATAAGTCTTCTGGGAACACATCTGGAAAGTCACGCACAACCGGTACCTCGGCTAGTTGTGGTGTTGGCGTATCCACATCCTTTACATAGGCCAGGTAGGCACTACATCCACGCCTCATACACTTTCCTGCCACTGCCATCGAGATCACCTTCGGAATCGTAGTAACCCGATCACCATAAACTGTCACTGAACTACCGTCAGGCGCCAACAACCGAATCATCTTCTTGCGACACACAATGTTCGCCTCGAAGTCCGCTAGCCAATCCATCCCAAGAACCAAATCGAAACCACCTAAGGCCATCACGAACGGTCTAACAGGAAACTTATGACCCTCAAGTTCCACATCACAGTTCTTTATCATCTCAAAAATCCTGGTAGACTTACCTATGGCAGTTTCTACATCAAAGGGCGCATCAACACGTCTACTACTAACAGGCAACTTAGCACAGAAAGCACCAGAAATAAAACTCTTACTAGCACCAGAATCAAATAACACAGAAGCTAAAGTTTGGTTCACCATAAACGTACCGGACACGACATCAGGGTCCGTTCTAGCTTCCTCCTGTGTCATGGTGAATGCCCTGGCGCTCGCCCTCGGTCCATCACCTCCCGTCCTCTTTGCCCCTTAACTCTCAGCCCCCGGCTTCTTACAATCCCTGCTCATATGACCAATTTCCCCACAGTTAAACATTTGCCCGACAGGCAATCCTTTGCCATATGCCCTGTCTTCCCACACTTGAAGCACACATTCAAACCCAGCCTGCATTCTCCCGCATGCTCCCTTCCACACTTACCACACCTCCTTGACCCCGCTCCCGGTGTGGCCACGCGGCGGTCATCCACCCGTGCCTTTTTGTTACCCGTCGAGGCATCACCCCGGCCAAACCTCTTCCCGTTCCAGCTTCGATCACCACCACCCCTCCTATTCGCTTCAACCACCACCACTCCCCTCTCATCATAAAGTCTTCCGGCCAAATCGACCGCCGACCTAAACGTACTTGGCCGGGCGGCGATCATATGCCGGCGAACATCCACCGGTAAACCCTGAATGTACCTCTTGATCTTCCGAGAAAGAGGCGTCACCTGATCCGGCACCAACCGTGCCATCTCGTTGAACTTGGTAGTGTATTGTTGATGTGTCATGGATCCTGCCTCCAGCTACAGGAACTCCCTCTCAATCTTATCCATCTCCATGTGAGGACAGAACTCCTCAATTACCATCTTCTTCAGTTCGGGCCACCTCATTCTCCCGATTGCCCGATTACCCTCCGCTTGGACAATGTTGTCCCACCAGCATAGTGCCGAGTCCACAAATGAATGGGTGGCAAACTTTACTTTTTGATCTTCCCGGCACTCGTTGATGTCGAGAACAGCCTCTATTTCTCTCACCCATCGGTGAGCAGCAGCAGCATTGCCATTACCGTCAAAAGTAGGGGGCTTGCATCTCATAAACACCCCGTAGTTACAGCCTCCTGCCACTTCTCGCACAGGCTCCTCTTCCTCTTCCTCCTCATTATCGGAGAAAATCGTTTCAGGCTCCGGTTGCTCCCCCGAGGCCCTATTTCTCTCCTTCCTTTCCCCCTCCTTCACAGCTTTGATGACTTCGGTCACCACAGACAGTAAGATTGTCTGCATGACCTGATGTACTTCCTCAATAACAGCCTCCTTTACCGAGGCCCTCAAGTTTGCACTCTCATCCCTAGCTTCTGGATGAGGAGTCTTAGGTTCTGCAGGAACCTCTTTCTCAGCTCTAGGCCTTCCTCTTTTAGGTCGCGGTTCCGCATCAGGGCCACCACGGCCTCCACCTCTAGAAGCTCTAGAAGATCTACCACCAGCCATTCTCTATCACACTGAAAGATTCAAACACCAACACGGTCATTCAAGGAAACAACTCAGTTTATGTCAAGTATAGTAAGTCTCTAATTACAGTGGCCAGTTGTGATTAGCCACTTACTTTACTCTTCATACCCCAAGCATTACCTGTCCTGACTACATCAGTATTCAAATCTACATACAACACATAACATATACCATGCGCACATAAAACCGGTTAACTTTAAGAAAATACCTGATGGCACGCAGCTACTCAGTTTGGCATCCCATTCCCCATTCGTCCCATTTTCAGTTTAAGTTAAGGTTTATTTTGAAAATTTACCCATTTCACTTAAACTTTGGCTCTGATACCAACTTGTAAGGCCCCGTTCCCGGGACGCCTACAGTTGGTCATTCATCGCACATAAAACATATAATTACATTTGTCTCATAAAACATTGCAGCGGAAACATTCAAAAACGACATCTCATTTCATTATTAACACTTTTGCCCAATAATACATCATTATCTGATTACAAAATACATGTTTGCATTATAACACAAAAGCTTTATAAATGGACGCCATCCCAAAAGAGCTGAGTAGCCTTGCCGTGCCATCCTCAACAATCATTACCTGCCAACTGGAAAACATATAAAAAGTCAGCGTTGCTGAGTGAGTTCTAGTTTTATTATAAAGCATACTTTACTTTCGCATAAAACTATTCGTTACTTTAACATGATCACACATCATACGTACGCATAGATAATATCATTATTATCTTCTTCATTCATTCATTCGTTCATTCGTTCAGTTTAACTTTACTTGCGCATCGGACATCATCCGTACCAATACCATATGCTACAACCCAATTAGTCTCAGCTACCGGGCCGAAGTCAATAAATGAACAGCTAAACGTATGCCACGGTACTAGGGGTAACCGATCAGTCTTAGCTACTGGGCCGAAGTCAATAAATAAACAGCTAAACGTATGCCACAGTACTAAGGATAACCGATCAGTCATAGCCACTGCGCCGAAGTCAATAAATGAACAGCTAAACGTATTTCACAGTACTAAGGGTAAGCGGTAGAGGTTCTACATTAATGGTCGATCACAAAGAAAGACCCGTTATCCGATGCATGCAAGACGTGTCATTTCTTTCCACTTTACGTTACATAATACTTCATTTCATTCATCATAATACGTAAAGCCATAGGAAAGATAATCATACATCATATAAAGGAGCATATCATACACATTCATCATCATCATACAGGGCAACATCATACATACATAACATGCATAAACATGCAACATCATCCTCATCATCATACCCTACATGCTCTCTAAGGCCATAACAGTCACCTTACATGCTTTTACGAGAAACTTTACGTCAAACTTACATCTGCACTTTCCCCCGAAAGCCAGAAGTCTAACTACACTTTCCTTCGGGTGCAACAGCTCTATTCGTGTGTATGGACACCCTTTAGTCGCATGGCCTTCATGCGACTGAACATCATGCGATTGAACTCATGCGGATGAACATCTATGCGAATGAACATCCAGTCGTGCGTATGGACCTTATGCGGATGGGACTAATGCGAATGAACTTATGCAACTAAGCACTTATGCGACTGAACCCTCAGTCGTGCAATCCCCATGCGACTGGACTCCTAGTCGTGCGACTGAAGCCTTAGTCGTGCGATTGAACCCTCAATCGTGCGAATGACCCTCAATCGCCCCTCATTCGGCCGTATGGCCTCCATTCGGTCGCCTAGCCCTAGCTGATGCAGAATGGAGTTCATCCCGAACCCAATCTGCCATTTTCGGCCTCCAAGCTCGTCCAAACCCATTCTAAGCCTAAATTAACCCTCCTGGACCTTAGGAACGCATGCCATAACACCATACAAGCACACACAAGCTCGGAAACATACACGAAACGCATCACACACATCACACCCAAATGGGTCAAACACACACACATACAAAAACGGGTTTTCTATGCTTTCCAGCCCCAAAATCGGTTGAAAACAAGTAAAAGTGGGGTCCTAGAACTCACACATACGAGCACAACGTCAAGGGCTTCGATTTGGCTTGCCACACGACGAGTTTGGACACTCGAATCACCCGAAACACCCCTTTTTCTCTTTTCTTCTCTAATATGGCTGAATTTTGTGTATGGGGGAGAGGGTAAGGGCTGCCCTCTCCCTTATATACTCCGCTCACCCGACTTTCTTTTGTTGGCGAGTTTGGTCCTTCGACTTTGGACTTTATTATCTTTCTTTCTTCGCCGGCTTCAAAATAATATATATCCAGGTGTTACATGGATATAGCATCTATTGTATAAATAAAAACCAAAACCAAACACGAAACCACACGAACGGGCCTTGGAATCAATACACCCGTGCCCAAAACTTGACGAAAAAATTCCCCAACAAACCTCAAACATTCTTAAATCAAAAACCACCGAATCAATCATAATGACAACCGGGGATCCACGAAATACGTTATTACCATCTAGGCAAAGAAATTTGGTGTAAATAAACTCGAAAATACTCGTATTCAAATAGAAAGAATCGAGAATAAAATTACAATGGTTAATAAAGGTAACCGGACATTAAACAAGACACGAAATGCGTGATTAATGAAAAAGCATTCAAATTAGGGTAACCTAACAAAGTAAATAAGATTTAATTGTATTTTCATCAAAGTATTCACGAAACCTTAACTAAATAAATGGGGGAAGAACTAGTTATACAAAAACATCAATCAACAATGGTTCATGCATTAATAGTTGTTGCCTCTTTGTAACAACCAGAACGCTATGGAGTTTTGATTCTCAAGCCCTCTAAACACACTTGTGAACTAATCTAATAATATATGATTATAATCAACATTGGAATGACACTAATCAATCATAAATGGATATAGCATCTATTGTATAAATAAAAACCAAAACCAACACGAAACCACACGAACGGCCTTGGAATCAATACACTCGTGCCCAAAAATGACGAAAACATTCCCAAAACCTCAAACACTCTTGACTCAAAAACCACCGAATCAATCATAATGCAACCGAGGATCCACGAAATACTTTATTACCATCTAGGCAAAGAAACTTGGTGTAATTAAACTCGAAAATACTCGTATTTCATTAGAAAGAATCGAGAATAAAATTACAATGGTTAATAAAAGTAATCGGACGTTAAACAAGAAACGCAACGCGTGATTAATGAAAAGCATTCAAATTAGGGTAACATGACAAAGTAAATAAGATTTATTGTATTTTTCATCAAAGTATTCACGAAACCTTAACTAAATAAATGGGTGAAGAACTAGTTATACAAAAACATCAATCAACAATGGTTCATGCATTAATAGTTGTTGCCTCTTTGTAACAACCACAATGCTTTGGAGTTTTGATTCTCAAGCCCTCTAAACACACTTGTGAACTAATCTAATAATATATGATTATAATCAACATTTGAATGACACTAATCAATCATAAATGGAATATAGCATCTATTGTATAAATAAAAACCAAAACCAAACATGAAACCACACGAACGAGCCTTCGAATCAATACACTCGTGCCCAAAACTTGACAAGAACATTCATCAACAAACTTCAAACACTCTTGACTCAAAAATCCACCGAATCAATCATAATGGCAACCGAGGATCCACAGAATACTTTATTACCATCTAGGCAAAGAAACTTGGTGTAATTAAACTCGAAAATACTCGTATTTCATTAGAAAGAATCGAGAATAAATTACAATGGTTAATAAAAGTAATCGGACGTTAAACAAGAAACGCAACGCGTGATTGGTGAAAAGGAATTCAAATTAGGGTAACATGATCAAGTAAATAAGATTTACTTGTATTTTAATCAAAATTGTGCAACTATAGATTGTTGCATCAAAGTATTCACGAAACCTTAACTAAATAAATGGGTGAAGAACTAGTTATACAAAAACATCAATCAACAATGGTTCATGCATTGATAGTTTTTGCCTCTTTGTAACAACCACAATGCTGGAGTTTGATTCTCAAGCCCTCTAAACACACTTGTGAACTAATCTAAAATATATGATTATAATCAACATTGGAATGACACTAATCAATCATAAATGGAATATAGCATCTATTGTATAAATAAAAACCAAACCAAACACGAAACCACACGAACAAGCCTTGGAATCAATACACTCGTGCCCAAAACTTGACGAGAACATTCATCAACAAACTTCAAACATCTTGACTCAAAAATCCACCGAATCAATCATAATGGCAACCGGGGATCCACGAATACTTTATTACCATCTAGGCAAAGAAACTTGGTGTAATTAAACTCGAAAATACTCGTATTTCATTAGAAAGAATCGAGAATAAAATTACAATGGTTAATAAGGTAATCGGACGTTAAACAAGAACGCAATACGTGATTGATGAAAAAGCATTCAAATTAGGGTAACATGACCAAAGTAAATAAGATTTACTTGTATTTTAATCAAAATTGTGCAACTATAGTTGTTGATCAAAGTATTCACGAAACCTTAACTAAATAAATGGGTGAAGAACTAGTTATACAAAAACATCAATCAACAATGGTTCATGCATTGATAGTTTTTGCCTCTTTGTAACAACCACAATGCTATGGAGTTTTGATTCTCAAGCCCTCTAAACACACTTGTGAATTAATCTAATAATATATGATTATAATCAACATTGGAATGACACTAATCAATCATAAATGGAATATAGCATCTATTGTATAAATAAAAACCAAAACCAAACACGAAACCACACGAACGAGCCTTGGAATCAATACACTCGTGCCCAAAACTTGACGAAAACATTCATCAACAAACTTCAAACACTCTTACTCAAAAATCCACCAATCAATCATAATGGCAACCGGGGATCCACGAATACTTTATTACCATCTAGGCAAAGAAACTTGGTGTAATTAAACTCAAAAATACTCGTATTCATTAGAAAGAATCGAGAATAAAATTACAATGGTTAATAAAGTAATCGGACGTTAAACAAGGCACGAAACGCGTGATTGATGAAAAAGCATTCAAATTAGGGTAACATGACAAGTAAATAAGATTTACTTGTATTTTCATCCATGGTATTCACGAACCATTAACTAAATAAATGGGTGAAGAACTAGTTATAAACAAAACATCAATCAACAATGGTTCATGAATTAATAGTTGTTGCCTCTTTGTAACAACCATAATGCTTTGGAGTTTTGATTCTCAAGCCCTCTAAACACACTTGTGAACTAATCTAATAATATATGATTATAATCAACATTTGAATGACACTAATCAATCATAAATGGAATATAGCATCTATTGTATAAATAAAAAACCAAACCAACATGAAACCACACGACGAGCCTTCGAATCAATACACTCGTGCCCAAAACTTGACAAGAACATTCATCAAAAAACTTCAAACACTCTTGACTCAAAAATCCACCGAATCAATCATAATGGCAACCGAGGATCCACGGAATACTTTATTACCATCTATGCAAAGAAACTTGGTGTAATTAAACTCGAAAATACTCGTATTTCATTAGAAAGAATCGAGAATAAAATTACAATGGGTAATAAAAGTAATCGGACGTTAAACAAGAAACGCAACGCGTGATTGGTAAAAAAGAATTCAAATTAGGGTAACATGATCAAGTAAATAAGGTTTACTTGTATTTTAATCAAAATTGTGCAACTCTAGATTGTTGCATCAAAGTATTCACGAAACCTTAACTAAATAAATGGGTGAAGAACTAGTTATACAAAAACATCAATCAACAATGATTCATGCATTAATAGTTGTTGCCTCTTTGTAACAACCACAATGCTTTGGAGTTTTGATTCTCAAGCCCTCTAAACACACTTGTGAAGTAATCTAATAATATATGATTATAATCAACATTTGAATGACACTAATCAATCATAAATGGAATATAGCATCTATTGTATAAATAAAAACCAAAACCAAACATGAAACCACACGAACGAGCCTTCGAATCAATACACTCGTGCCCAAAACTTGACAAGAACATTCATCAACAAACTTCAAACACTCTTGACTCGAAAATCCACTGAATCAATCATAATGGCTACCGAGGATCCAGGGAATACTTTATTACCATCTAGGCAAAGAAACTTGGTGTAAATAAACTCAAAAATACTCGTAGTTCATTAGAAAGAATCGAGAATATAAATACAATTGGTAATAAAAGTAATCGGACGTTAAACAAGAAACGCAACGCGTGATTGGTGAAAAGGAATTCAAATTAGGGTAACATGATCAAGTAAATAGATTTTACTTGTATTTAATCAAAATTGTGCAACTATAGATTGTTGCATCAAAGTATTCACGAAACCTTAACTAAATAAATGGGTGAAGAACTAGTTATACAAAAACATCAATCAACAATGGTTCATGCATTGATAGTTTTTGCCTCTTTGTAACAATCACAACGCTATGGAGTTTTGATTCTCAAGCCCTCTAAACACACTTGTGAACTAATCTAATAATATATGATTATAATCAACATGGAATGACACTAATCAATCATAAATGGATATAGCATCAATTGTATAAATAAAACCAAAACCAAACACAGAAACCACCACACGAACGGGCCTTGGAATCAATACACTCGTGCCCAAAACATGACGAAAACATTCCCCAACAAACCTCAATTATTCTTGACTCAAAAACCACCGAATCAATCATAATGACAACCGGGGATCCACGAAATACGTTATTACCATCTAGGCAAAGAAATTTGGTGTAATTAAACTCGAAAATACTCGTATTCTAATAGAAAGAATCGAGAATAAAATTACAATGGTTAATAGAGGTAACCGGACGTTAAACAAGACACGAAATGCATGATTAATGAAAAGCATTCAAATTAGGGTACCTGACAAAGTAAATAAGATTTAATTGTATTTTCATCAATGGGTGAAGAACTAGTTATACAAAACATCAATCAACAATGGTTCATGCATTAATAGTTGTTGCCTCTTTGTAACAACCACAATGCTTTGGAGTTTTGATTCTCAAGCCCTCTAAATACACTTGTGAACTAATCTAATAATATATGATTATAATCAACATTTGAATGACACTAATCAATCATAAATGGAATATTGCATCTATTGCATAAATAAAAACCAAAACCAAACACGAAACCACACGAACGAGCCTTCGAATCAATACACTCGTGCCCAAAACTTGACAAGAACATTCATCAACAAACTTCAAACACTCTTGACTCAAAAATCCACCGAATCAATCATAATGGCAACCGAGGATCCACGTAATACTTTATTACCATCTAGGCAAAGAAACTTGGTGTAATTAAACTCGAAAATACTCGTATTTCATTAGAAAGAATCGAGAATAAAATTACAATGGGTAATAAAAGTAATCGGACGTTAAACAAGGAACGCAACGCGTGATTGGTGAAAAAGAATTCAAATTAGGGTAACATGATCAAGTAAATAAGATTTACTTGTATTTTAATCAAAATTGTGCAACTATAGATTGTTGCATCAAAGTATTCACGAAACCTTAACTAAATAAATGGGTGAAGAACTAGTTATACAAAAACATCAATCAACAATGGTTCATGCATTGATAGTTTTTGCCTCTTTGGTGATTGGTGAAAAAGAATTCAAATTAGGGTGAACATGCTCAAGTCAAATAGATTTACTTGTATTTTAATCACAAATTGTGCAACATAGATTGATTGCCATCAAAGTATTCACGAAAACCTTAACTAAATAAAAATGGGTAAGACTGTTCTACAAAAAAAACATCAATAAACAATGGTTTCATGCATTGATAGTTTTGCGTCTTTGTAAACAACCACAATGCAGAGTTTTGATTCTCAAGCCCTCTAAACACACTTGGGAACTAATCTAAAAATATATGATTATAATCAACATTGGAATAACACTAATCAATCATAAATGGAATATAGCATCTATTGTATAAATAAAAACCAAACCCAAACACGAAACCACACGAACAAGCCTTGGAATCAATACACTCGTGCCCAAAACTTGACGCGAACATTCATCAACAAACTTCAAACAGTCATGACTCAAAAATCCCCCGAATCAATCATAATGGCAACCGGGGATCCACGGAATACTTTATTACCGTCTAGGCAAAGAAACTTGGTGTAATTAAACTCGAAAATACTCGTCTTTCATTAGAAGGAATCGAGAATAAAATTACAATGGTTAATAAATGTAATCGGACGTTAAACAAGAAACGTAGTACGTGATTGATGAAAAAGCATTCAAATTAGGGTAACATGACCAAGTAAATAAGATTTACTTGTATTTTAATCAAAATTGTGCAACTATAGATTGTTGGATCAAAGTATTCACGAAACCTTAACTAAATAAATGGGTGAAGAAGTAGTTATACAAAAACATCAATCAACAATGGTTCATCCATTGATAGTTTTTGCCTCTTTGTAACAACCATAATGCTATGGAGTTTTGATTCTCAAGCCCTCTAAACACACTTGTGAACTAATCTAATAATATATGATTATTATCAACATTGGAATGACACTAATCAATCATAAATGGATATAGCATCTATTGTATAAATAAAAACCAAAACAAAACACGAAACCACACGAACGAGCCTTGGAATCAATACACTCGTGCCCAAAACTTGGCGAAAACATTCCCCAACAAACCTCAAACATTCTTAACTCAAAAATCCATCCAATCAATCATAATGATAACCGGGGATCCACGAAATACGTTGTTACCATCTAGGCAAAGAAACTTGGTGTAATTAAACTCAAAAATACTCGTATTCAAATAGAAAGAATCGAGAATAAAATTAAAATGGTTAATAAAGGTAACCGGACGTTAAACAAGGCACGAAATGCGTGATTAATGAAAAAGCATTCAAATTAGGGTAACCTAACAAAGTAAATAAGATTTAATTGTATTTTCATCCATGTATTCACGAAACCTTAACTAAATAAATGGGTGAAGAACTAGTTATACAAAAACATCAATCAACAATGGTTCATGAATTAATAGTTGTTGCCTCTTTGTAACAACCATAATGCTTTGGAGTTTTGATTCTCAAGCCCTCTAAACACACTTGTGAACTAATCTAATAATATATGATTATAATCAACATTTGAATGACACTAATCAATCATAAATGGAATATAGCATCTATTGTATAAATAAAAACCAAAACCAAACATGAAACCACACGAACGAGCCTTCGAATCAATACACTCGTGCCCAAAACTTGACAAGAACATTCATCAACAAACTTCAAACACTCTTGACTCAAAAATCCACCGAATCAATCATAATGGCAACCGAGGATCCACGGAATACTTTATTACCTTCTAGGCAAAGAAACATGGTGTAATTAAACTCAAAAATACTCGTATTTCATTAGAAAGAATCGAGAATAAAATTACAATGGGTAATAAAAGTAATCGTACGTTAAACAAGAAACGCACAGCGTGATTGATGAAAAAGAATTCAAATTAGGATAACATGATCAAGTAAATAAGATTTACTTGTATTTTAATCAAAATTGTGCAACTATAGATTGTTGGATCAAAGTATTCACGAAACCTTAACTAAATAAATGGGTGAAGAACTAGTTATACTAAAACATCAATCAACAATGGTTCATGCATTGATAGTTTTTGCCTCTTTGTAACAACCACAATGCTATGGAGTTTTGATTCTCAAGCCCTCTAAACACACTTGTGAACTAATCTAATAATATATGATTATAATCAATATTGGAATGACACTAATCAATCATAAATGGATATAGCATCTATTGTATAAATAAAAACCAAAACCAAACATGAAACCACACGAACGAGCCTTCGAATCAATACACTCGTGCCCAAAACTTGACAAGAACATTCATCAACAAACTTCAAACACTCTTGACTCAAAAATCCACCGAATCAATCATAATGGCAACCGAGGATCCACGGAATACTTTATTACCTTCTAGGCAAAGAAACATGGTGTAATTAAACTCGAAAATACTCGTATTCATTAGAAAGAATCGAGAATAAAATTACAATGGGTAATAAAAGTAATCGGACGTTAAACAAGAAACGCACAGCGTGATTGATGAAATGTAACACCCGGAAATTTATTATTTTGAAGCCGGCGAAGAAAGAAAAGAAATAAAGTCCAAAGTCGAGGGACCAAACTCGCCAAAGAAGAAAAGTTGGGAGATGTGGTGGTATGTGTAGGGAGAGGGCAGCCCACTCTCCCCACACACTCCAAAATTTCAGCTCACAAAGAGGAGAAGAGAGAAAAGAGGAGAAAAAGGAGAAAAAGTGGTGTTTCGGGTGTCCAAATCCGTCGAGTAGCAAGCCAAATCGAAGCTCTTGTCTTTGTGCTCGATTGTGTGAGTTCTAGGACCCCATTTTTACTTGTTTTCAACTGATTTTGGGGCTGGAAAATGTTCAAAACCCGTTTTTACAAGTGTGTGTGTTTGACCCATTTGGGTGTGATGTGTATAATGCGTTTAGAGTATGATTTCGGGCTTGTGTGTGCTTGTATGGTGTTATGGTATGCATTCCTAAGGTCCAGGAGGGTTGATTTAGGCTTAGAATGGGTTTGGATGAGCTTGGAGGCCGAAAATGGCAGATTGGGTTCGGGATGAACTCCATTCTGCATCAGCTAGGGCTAGGCGACCGAATGAAGGCCATACGGCCGAATGAGGGCGATTGAAGGTCATTCGCACGATTGGGATTCAGTCGCACGACTGAGAGTCCAGTCGCATGAGGGTTGTACGACTGAGGGTTCAGTCGCATAGATGCTTAGTCGCATGAGTCCATTCGCATGAGGTTAGTCGCATAGGTGCCCATTCGCAGTAATCCCATTCGGACGAGGTCCATACGCACAATTGGATGTTCATTCGCATAGATGACCATCCGCATGGGTCCAGTCGCATGATGTTCAGTCGCATGGAGGCCATGCGACTGAAGGGTGTCCATACGCCCGAATAGGGCTGTTGCACTCGAAGGAATGTGTAGTTTGACTTCTGGCCTTCGGGGAAAGGTGCAGATGTAAGTTTGGACGTAAGGTAACCCGTAAGAACATGTAAGAGGATGGTTATGGCCTTAGAGAACATGTAGGGCATGATGATGATGATGTTGCATGATTATGCATATTATGTATGTATGATGTTGCCCTGTATGATGATGATGAATGCGTGTGATATGTTCCTTAATATGATGTATGACTATCTTTCCTATGGCTTTACGTATTATGATGAATGAAATGAAGTATTATGTAACGTAAAGTGGAAAGAAATGACAAGTCTTGCATGCATCGGATAACGGGTCCTTCTTTGTGATTGACCATTATGTGGAACCTCTACCGCTTACCCTTAGTACTGTGGCATACGTTTAGCTGTTCATTTATTGACTTCGGCCCAGTGGCTATGACTGATCAGTTATCATTAGTACTGTGGCATACGTTTAGCTGTTCATTTATTGACTTCGGCCCAGTAGCTAAGACTGATCGGTTACCCCTAGTACCGTGGCATACGTTTAGCTGTTCATTTATTGACTTCGGCCCGGTAGCTGAGACTAATTGGGGTGTAGCATATGGTATTGGTATGGATGATGTCCGATGCGCAAGTAAGTTAAAAGGAACGAATGAACGAACGAACGAATGAATGAATGACGAAGATAATTATGATATTATCTATGCGTACGTATGATGTGTGATCACGTTAAAGTAACGAATGGTTTTATATGAAAGTAAAGTATGTTTTATTATTAAAACTAGAACTCACTCAGCAACGCTGACTTTTACTACATTTTTCAGTTGGCAGGTAAATGATTGCTGAGGATGGCACGGCGAGGCTACTCGGCTCTTTTGGGATGTCATCCATTTATGAAGCTTTTGTGTTATAATGCAAACATGTATTTTGTAATCAGATAATGGTGTATTATTTGGCAAAAGTATTTATAATGAAATGTGATGTCATTTTGAATGTTTCCGCTGCAATGTTTTCTTAATGAAATTGTAATTATACGTTTTATGTGCGATGAATGACCAACTGTAAGCGTCCCGAGAACGGGGCCTTACAAGTTGGTATCAGAGCCAAAGTTTAAGTGAAATGGGTAAATTTTCAAAATAAACCTTAACTTAAACTGAAAATGGGACGAATGGGGAATGGGATGCCAAACTGAGTAGCTGCGTGCCATCAGGTATTTTCTTAAAGTTAATCGGTTTTATGTGCGCATGGTATATGTTTTGTGTTGTATGTAGATTTGAATACTGATGTAGTCAGGACAGGTAAGACTTAGGGTATGAAGAGTACAGTAAGTGGCTAATCACAACTGGCCACTGTAATTAGGGACTTACTATACTTGACATAAACTGAGTTGTTTCCTTGAATGACCGTGTTGGTGTTTGAATCTTTCAGTGTGGTAGAGAATGGCTGGTGGTAGATCTTCTAGAGCTTCTAGGGGTGGAGGCCGTGATGGCCCTGTTGCTGAACCACGCCCTAAAAGAGGAAGGCCTAGAGCTGAGAAAGAGGTTCCTGCAGAACCTGAGACTCCTCATCCAGAAAATGGGGATGAGAGTGCGAACTTAAGGGCCTCAGTAAAGGAGGCTGTTGTCGAGGAAGTACATCAGGTCATGCAGACGATCTTGCCGTCTGTGGTGACCGAAGTCATCAAAGCTGTGAAGGAAGGAGAAAGGAAGGAGAGAAACCGGGCCTCAGGGGAGCAACCGGAGCCTGAAACGATTTTCTCCGATAATGAGGAGGAAGAGGAAGAGGAGCCTGTGCTGGAGGTGGCACGAGGCTGTAACTACGGGGTGTTTATGAGATGCAAGCAACCGTTTGTGATGACCTTAGGCGGTTTTGACTTGGTTCTTGGGATGGATTGGTTAGCGGACTTCGAGGCGAACATTATGTGTCGCAAGAAGATGATTCGGTTGTCGGCGCCTGACGGTAGTTCAGTGACGGTTTATGGGGATCGGGTTACCACGATTCCAAAGGTGATCTCGATGGCGGTGGCGGGAAAGTGTATGAGGCGTGGATGTAGTGCCTACTTGGCCTATGTAAAGGATGTGGATACGCCAACACCACAACTAGCCGATGTACCGGTTGTGTGTGACTTTCCCGATGTGTTCCCAGAAGACTTATCAGGAGTGCCACCCGACAGAGAGATTGAGTTTCAGATTGATCTGATACCGGGTGCCCAACCTGTTGCCAAGGCACCGTATCGGTTGGCTCCGACCGAAATGAAGGAGTTGATGGAGCAGTTGCAAGAGTTGCTTGATAAGGGGTTCATTAGACCGAGTATCTCTCCTTGGGGTGCTCCGGTCCTGTTTGTAAAGAAGAAGGACGGTAGTATGAGGATGTGCATCGACTACCGCGAGCTAAACAAGTTGACAGTGAAGAACCGATACCCCTTACCGAGGATAGATGATTTGTTCGATCAGCTTCAGGGTGCCAGTTGGTTTTCGAGAATAGATCTTCGATCTGGTTACCATCAGTTGAAGGTGAAGGAGCAAGATATTCCTAAAACAGCTTTCCGTACGCGCTATGGTCACTACGAGTTTCTTGTCATGTCCTTTGGCTTGACCAACGCGCCAGCTGCTTTTATGGATTTGATGAACCGTGTGTGTCGGCCTATGTTGGATAAATCAGTGATTGTGTTTATTGATGATATCCTGATTTACTCGAGGAGCGAAGCAGAGCATGCCGGTCACATTCGGGAAGTTCTAGAGACGTTGAGAAGGGAGAAATTGTATGCTAAATTCTCCAAGTGCGCGTTCTGGTTGCGCGAAGTTCAGTTCTTGGGTCACGTGGTGAATCCCGATGGGATTATGGTGGACCCGGCGAAAGTGGAGGCGGTTATGCAATGGAGGTCACCAAAGACGCCATCCGAGATTCGTAGCTTCTTGGGTTTGGCGGGCTACTATAGAAGATTCATCCAAGACTTCTCTAAGATTGCTTCTCCACTAACGAAGTTGACCCGAAAAGATGTGAAGTTCGTATGGGGTCAAGCTCAAGAGAAGGCGTTTGAAGAATTGAAGGCGAGATTGACTCAAGCTCCTGTTCTGTCATTACCCGATGGAAGTGAAGATCTGGTGGTTTATTCTGATGCTTCTTACTCGGGGTTGGGGTGCGTGTTAATGCAGAGAGGAAAGGTTATAGCCTATGCATCCCGACAGTTGAAGGTTCATGAGGTCAATTATCCTACTCATGACTTGGAGCTAGCAGCCGTGGTCTTTGCATTAAAGATTTGGAGGCACTACCTCTACGGGACGAAGTGCACCATATTCACTGACCACAAGAGTCTGAAGTACTTCTTCGAGCAGAAGGATTTGAACATGAGGCAGAGACGGTGGTTGGAACTTATAAAGGATTATGATTGTGAGATCCACTACCATCCGGGCAAGGCTAACGTGGTGGCTGATGCCCTTAGCCGAAAAGAGAGGCCCGAGCCGATTCGGGTGAAAGCCTATCAATTGATCATGACCTCCGATGTGATGAAACAGGTTAAAGAGTTTCAAGATGAGGCATTGAAGGAAGATCATCTTAACTCTGAAAGAATGAGAGGTCTGGTTGGAGAATTGGGTGAAAACACGTTCGGTGTTAGAACCCGATTCGATCGTGTGTGGGTTCCTCGTTTTGGGGATCTACGGGGGAAGATAATGGATGAAGCTCACAAGACTCGGTATTCCATTCATCCTGGTGCCACGAAGATGTACCATGATATGAAGAAAGATTATTGGTGGCCGGGTATGAAGCGCGATGTGGTGGAGTACGTGAGTAAATGCCTTACTTGCTTATAGGTGAAGGCTGAGCATCAAAAGCCATACGGGAAGATACAACCTTTGGATATACCGGAATGGAAGTGGGAGCACATCACCATGGATTTCATTACAAAGCTGCCGCGTACCCCGAAAGGGTATGATGCAATATGGGTGATAGTTGATCGTTTGACGAAGAGTGCTCACTTCCTACCGATCCGCGAGACATATTCATCTGAGAGGTTGGCTGATCTGTTCATCAAGGAGATTGTGACTCGTCATGGTGTGCCGGTGTCTATTGTGTCGGATCGCGACACCCGGTTTACATCTAAATTCTGGAAGAAGTTCCACGATGCTATGGGGACGAGGTTACATATTAGCACGGCTTATCATCCCCAGACTGATGGTCAGTCAGAAAGGACCATTTAGACACTGGAAGACATGCTTCGGGCATGTGTGATCGATTTTGGTGGAAGTTGGGATGACCACCTACCGTTAGCCGAATTCTCATATAACAACAGCTATCACGCCAGCATTGGCATGCCTCCATATGAGATGCTATACGGTAGGAGATGCAGAACACCCGTTTGTTGGGGTGATATTGGTCAGAAGGAATTGGGAAGCGTCGAGGTTATCGAGGCTACGACTGAGAAGCTTGAGAAGATTAAAGCCTTCATGAAGGCAGCCAAAGACAGACAGAAGTCGTATGCTGATAAACGACGCAGGCCGATTGAGTTTCAGGTGGGTGACCGGGTTATGTTGAAGGTCTCATCTTGGAAGGGTATCATTCGCTTCCGAAAGCGGGGCAAGTTGAGCCCAAGGTATATAGGCCCTTTCCGAATCATTGCTCGAGTAGGAGAGGTGGCCTATAGACTAGAGTTGCCAGATGAGTTAAGTGGAATTCACCCGACATTCTATGTATCTCATCTAAGGAAGTGCTTAGCAGATGAAGATATGATTGTCCCATTGGAAGACATCGAAGTAGATGAACGACTCAATTATGTAGAGCAACCAGTGGCAATCATCGACCGAAAGGAGAAAAGGCTAAGGAATAAAGTGGTTCCTCTTGTGCGTGTACAGTGGAAGCACAGGAAGGGATCCGAGTCAACGTGGGAGACCGAGGAAGAAATGAGACAGCATTATCCACGTTTGTTCGAGGAATAACAGGTTTCGGGGACGAAACCTATTTAAGGGGGGTGGACTTGTAACACCCGGAAATTTATTATTTTGAAGCCGGCGAAGAAAGAAAAGAAATAAAGTCCAAAGTCGAGGGACCAAACTCGCCAACGAAGAAAAGTTAGGAGATGTGGTGGTATGTGTAGGGAGAGGGCAGCCCACTCTCCCCACACACTCCAAAATTTCAGCTCACAAAGAGGAGAAGAGAGAAAAGAGGAGAAAAAGGAGAAAAAGTGGTGTTTCGGGTGTCCAAATCCGTCGAGTAGCAAGCCAAATCGAAGCTCTTGTCTTTGTGCTCGATTGTGTGAGTTCTAGGACCCCATTTTTACTTGTTTTCAACTGATTTTGGGGCTGGAAAATGTTCAAAACCCGTTTTTACAAGTGTGTGTGTTTGACCCATTTGGGTGTGATGTGTATAATGCGTTTAGAGTATGATTTCGGGCTTGTGTGTGCTTGTATGGTGTTATGGTATGCATTCCTAAGGTCCAGGAGGGTTGATTTAGGCTTAGAATGGGTTTGGATGAGCTTGGAGGCCGAAAATGGCAGATTGGGTTCGGGATGAACTCCATTCTGCATCAGCTAGGGCTAGACGATCGAATGAAGGCCATACGGCCGAATGAGGGCGATTGAAGGTCATTCGCACGATTGGGATTCAGTCGCACGACTGAGAGTCCAGTCGCATGAGGGTTGTACGACTGAGGGTTCAGTCGCATAGATGCTTAGTCGCATGAGTCCATTCGCATGAGGTTAGTCGCATAGGTGCCCATTCGCAGTAATCCCATTCGCACGAGGTCCATACGCACGATTGGATGTTCATTCGCATAGATGACCATCCGCATGGGTCCAGTCGCATGATGTTCAGTCGCATGGAGGCCATGCGACTGAAGGGTGTCCATACGCCCGAATAGGGCTGTTGCACTCGAAGGAATGTGTAGTTTGACTTCTGGCCTTCGGGGAAAGGTGCAGATGTAAGTTTGGACGTAAGGTAACCCGTAAGAACATGTAAGAGGATGGTTATGGCCTTAGAGAACATGTAGGGCATGATGATGATGATGTTGCATGATTATGCATATTATGTATGTATGATGTTGCCCTGTATGATGATGATGAATGCGTGTGATATGTTCCTTAATATGATGTATGACTATCTTTCCTATGGCTTTACGTATTATGATGAATGAAATGAAGTATTATGTAACGTAAAGTGGAAAGAAATGACACGTCTTGCATGCATCGGATAACGGGTCCTTCTTTGTGATTGACCATTATGTGGAACCTCTACCGCTTACCCTTAGTACTGTGGCATACGTTTAGCTGTTCATTTATTGACTTTGGCCCAGTGGCTATGACTGATCAGTTATCATTAGTAATGTGGCATACGTTTAGCTGTTCATTTATTGACTTCGGCCCAGTAGCTAAGACTGATCGGTTACCCCTAGTACCGTGGCATACGTTTAGCTGTTCATTTATTGACTTCGGCCCGGTAGCTAAGACTAATTGGGGTGTAGCATATGGTATTGGTATGGATGATGTCCGATGCGCAAGTAAGTTAAAAGGAACGAATGAACGAACGAACGAATGAATGAATGAAGAAGATAATTATGATATTATCTATGCGTACGTATGATGTGTGATCACGTTAAAGTAACGAATGGTTTTATATGAAAGTAAAGTATGTTTTATTATTAAAACTAGAACTCACTCAGCAACGCTGACTTTTACTACATTTTTCAGTTGGCAGGTAAATGATTGCTGAGGATGGCACGGCGAGGCTACTCGGCTCTTTTGGGATGGCATCCATTTATGAAGCTTTTGTGTTATAATGCAAACATGTATTTTGTAATCAGATAATGGTGTATTATTTGGCAAAAGTATTTATAATGAAATGTGATGTCATTTTGAATGTTTCCGCTGCAATGTTTTCTTAATGAAATTGTAATTATATGTTTTATGTGCGATGAATGACCAACTGTAAGCGTCCCGGGAACGGGGCCTTACATGAAAAAGAATTCAAATTAGGGTAACATGATCAAGTAAATAAGATTTACTTGTATTTTAATCAAAATTGTGCAACTATAGATTGTTGCATCAAAGTATTCACGAAACCTTAACTAAATAAATGGGTGAAGAACTAGTTATACAAAAACATCAACCAACAATGGTTCATGCATTGATAGTTTTTGCCTCTTTGTAACAACCACAATGCTATGGAGTTTTGAATCTCAAGCCCTCTAAACACACTTGTGAACTAATCTAATAATATATGATTATAATCAATATTGGAATGACACTAATCAATCATAAATGGACATAGCATCTATTGTATAAATAAAAACCAAAACCAAACACGAAACCACACGAACGGGCCTTGGAATCAATACACTCGTGCCCAAAACTTGACGAAAACATTCCCCAACAAACCTCAAACATTCTTGACTCAAAAACTACCGAATCAATCATAATGACAACCGGGGATCCACGAAATACGTTATTACCATCTAGGCAAAGAAATTTGGTGTAATTAAACTCGAAAATACTCGTATTCTAATAGAAAGAATCGAGAATAAAATTACAATGGTTAATAGAGGCAACCGGACGTTAAACAAGACACGAAATGCGTGATTAATGAAAAAGCATTCAAATTAGGGTAACCTGACAAAGTAAATAAGATTTAATTGTATTTTCATCAAAGTATTCACGAAACCTTAACTAAATAAATGGGTGAAGAACTAGTTATACAAAAACATCAATCAACAATGGTTCATGCATTAATAGTTGTTGCCTCTTTGTAACAACCACAATGCTTTGGAGTTTTGATTCTCAAGCCCTCTAAACACACTTGTGAACTAATTTAATAATATATGATTATAATCAACATTGGAATGACACTAATCAATCATAAATGGATATAGCATCTATTGTATAAATAAAAACCAAAACCAAACACGAAACCACACGAACGAGCCTTGGAATCAATACACTCGTGCCCAAAACTTGACGAAAACATTCCTCAACAAACCTCAAACATTCTTGACTCAAAAACCACCGAATCAATCATAAAGACAACCGGGGATCCACGAAATACGTTATTACCATCTAGGCAAAGAAATTTGGTGTAATTAAACTCGAAAATACTCGTATTCAAATAGAAAGAATCGAGAATAAAATTACAATGGTTAGACGTTAAACAAGACACGAAATGCGTGATTAATGAAAAAGCATTCAAATTAGGGTAACCTGACAAAGTAAATAAGATTTAATTGTATTTTCATCAAAGTATTCACGAAACCTTAACTAAATAAATGGGTGAAGAACTAGTTATACAAAAAAATCAATCAACAATGGTTCATGCATTAATAGTTGTTGCCTCTTTGTAACAACCACAATGCTTTGGAGTTTTGATTCTCAAGCCCTCTAAACACACTTGTGAACTAATCTAATAGTATATGATTATAATCAACATTTGAATGACACTAATCAATCATAAATGGAATATAGCATCTGTTGTATAAATAAAAACCAAAACCAAACATGAAACCACACGAACGAGCCTTCGAATCAATACACTCGTGCCCAAAACTTGACAAGAACATTCATCAACAAACTTCAAACACTCTTGACTCAAAAATCCACCGAATCAATCATAATGGCAACCGAGGATCCACGGAATACTTTATTACCATCTAGGCAAAGAAACTTGGTGTAATTAAACTAAAAAATACTCGTATTCCATTAGAAAGAATCGAGAATAAAATTACAACGGGTAATAAAAGTAATCGGACGTTAAACAAGAAACGCAACGCGTGATTGGTGAAAAAGAATTCAAATTAGGGTAACATGATCAAGTAAATAAGATTTACTTGTATTTTAATCAAAATTTTGCAACTATAGATTGTTGCATCAAAGTATTCACGAAACTTTAACTAAATAAATGGGTGAAGAACTAGTTATACAAAAACATCAATCAACAATGGTTCATGCATTGATAGTTTTTGCCTCTTTGTAACAACCACAATGCTATGGAGTTTTGAATCTCAAGCCCTCTAAACACACTTGTGAACTAATCTAATAATATATGATTATAATCAACATTGGAATGACACTAATCAATCATAAATGGATATAGCATCTATTGTATAAATAAAAACCAAAACCAAACACGAAACCACACGAACAGGCCTTGGAATCAATACACTCGTGCCCAAAACTTGACGAAAACATTCCCCAACAAACCTCAAACATTCTTGACTCAAAAACTACCGAGTCAATCATAATGACAACCGGGGATCCACGAAATACGTTATTACCATCTAGGCAAAGAAATTTGGTGTAATTAAACTCGAAAATACTCGTATTCAAATAGAAAGAATCGAGAATAAAATTATAATGGTTAATAAAGGTAACCGGACGTTAAACAAGACACGAAATGCGTGATTAATGAAAAAGCATTCAAATTAGGGTAACCTGACAAAGTAAATAAGATTTAATTGTATTTTCATCAAAGTATTCACGAAACCTTAACTAAATAAATGGGTGAAGAACTAGTTATACAAAAACATCAATCAACAATGGTTCATGCATTAATAGTTGTTGCCTCTTTGTAACAACCACAATGCTTTGGAGTTTTGATTCTCAAGCCCTCTAAACACACTTGTGAACTAATCTAATAATATATGATTATAATCAACATTGGAATGACACTAATCAATCATAAATGGATATAGCATCTATTGTATAAATAAAAACCAAAACCAAACACGAAACCACACGAACGAGCCTTGGAATCAATACACTCGTGCCCAAAACTTGACAAAAACATTCCTCAACAAACCTCAAACATTCTTGACTCAAAAACCACCGAACCAATCATAATGACAACCGGGGATCCACGAAAGACGTTATTACCATCTAGGCAAAGAAATTTGGTGTAATTAAACTCGAAAATACTCGTATTCAAATAGAAAGAATCGAGAATAAAATTACAATGGTTAATAAAGGTAACCGGACGTTAAACAAGACACGAAATGCGTGATTAATGAAAAAGCATCCAAATTAGGGTAACCTGACAAAGTAAATAAGATTTAATTGTATTTTCATCAAAGTATTCACGAAACCTTAACTAAATAAATGGGTGAAGAACTAGTTATACAAAAACATCAATCAACAATGGTTCATGCATTAATAGTTGTTGCCTCTTTGTAACAACCATAATGCTTTGGAGTTTTGATTCTCAAGCCCTCTAAACACACTTGTGAACTAATCTAATAATATATGATTATAATCAACATTGGAATGACACTAATCAATCATAAATGGATATAGAATCTATTGTATAAATAAAAACCAAAACCAAACACGAAACCACACGAACGAGCCTTGGAATCAATACACTCGTGCCCAAAACTTGACAAGAACATTCATCAACAAACTTCAAACACTCTTGACTCAAAAATCCACCGAATCAATCATAATGGCAACCGAGGATCCACGGAATACTTTATTACCGTCTAGGCAAAGAAACTTGGTGTAATTAAACTCGAAAATACTCGTCTTTCATTAGAAAGAATCGAGAATAAAATTACAATGGATAATAAAAGTAATCGGACGTTAAACAAGAAACGCAGCGCGTGATTGATGAAAATGCATTCAAATTAGGGTAAAATGACCAAGTAAATAAGATTTACTTGTATTTTAATCAAAATTGTGCAACTTGTAACCTTTTTCATATTATGTATGAAAACCTTGGAAACTCACCAACTATTTTTTAGTTGACTCTTATTTTTATCATGTTTCAGAAACCCCCAAGTTTAAAGTGGACTTTTGAAGCTTGCAATAAAACTAGGACTTGGACCTAGTTAATGAATAAAATGTTTATGAAATGTTTAGTCTTGTTTGGAACTTATTTCATGTTTGAGACTTATGCTTGTATTTCATTTTAAGACTTATGATAATAATATTTGCAATTTAAATATAGCGTTATGTGGCTGTGAACAATCTTAACCCTCACATCTCGACGATTCCGCCGTTAAGGTTGGGGTGTGACAGATTGGTATCAGAGCCCATAACTATAGGGATTTAGGTTATTAGAAATGGTGACCTAGACTATAGTTGCATGAACCTCATAGAAAGATCATTATACCTTTAAGCTTACATGTTGTTTGCATGCTACATAATGCTATGCCTTTTGTGCAACTTGATGCCTTAGCATAGGATTGCCTTACGTATGCTTAAACTTAGTTACTTGTCTCCCTAAACTTAACTTTGACTCTTTGACCCTCCCCGACAAATGAACTTCCTAAACTTATTCTCAATGACATGTGGAATCTACACTTATCGTCATGGGTTCAATTCCTTAGACTCTATGTCTAATCTATGAAAATCTCATCAAGGTTTTGATTTCATAAACCAAAGAAATTTGTGTGACACATAGACACCTGTATTCTGGATTTCCTGGCAAAAGGCCTTCGGGCTAAGGCAAGCATATCGTATAAATCTCATTGTGAGACCAGTTATGCTTACCTGGGGATTTCTGGGATGAGTGATAAACTATGGTCAACATACACAAGTCTCTATGGCAAATGGGTCAATTTACCTTGACGTGTCAACGATTCCAAATGGTAATGCGTTACCAAATAGAACCATCCTCTACGTATCTTAAAAACCTTTGATTCCTTGAACTGGTATCCCTTCATTCTTATCATACATAATATTCCTATTAATATTGAACCTAACCTACATTTCAACTCTTACGTTTAAACACCGTTACACGTTGAGCGTTTCATGTAACTATTTCTATATCTTGACCAACGTGAACATGGATCTTAATATACCCAAAGATATTGGGAATCTAAATCGAATGGTCATCAAAAACTTTAAACCGTTACTTATGGTTCTCAAGTCTTCTTAAGGATGTATCCCATAACTAAGAACATGCAATGCTATAGGTGGAATTCCTACATCTCGAGATACTTTGTCTAAGCAAAGTGTAAATGGTGATTTGACTCGATCATTGAATCCATTTACTTGACTCGAAACCCTTGAGATGAGTGATCACTTATAAGTACGCGTGTCTTCAATAAGGCTATGGTTGACCTCATATCTTGAGAAGTCCATGTATTCCTTTCGATTGTGAATCAAATGTTCACATCTCATTGTGGTGTTGAATAATTTCCTGCCCTTGATTTCGTCTTCCCGATTGAAACCATCCAAGATTTGAACATCACAACAACTTCTGTTATCTTGAACTTTGATCTTAAGCTTGTAAGCATGATTTTTCCTTTTGTTACATTGATGTAACTTGAAATTTTCTGAATTTCTAATAGATATTCTCTTCCTTTCATTGTTAAGTCGAACTTCATACCGTTTGCACCGTGGGAGATGCAAGAGTTGCAAGTCAACCTATGACTAAGAACACTCGTATCTCCTAAATAATTCTAACTCATCAAAACAGGGATGATTCCCGTACTTTAGTGATGATTCTTCATTCGTTTTGATGAATGGTTTCCAATAGTGCGTTTTATGAAATTTCATCCTCTGGGTCGGAATGATTTCCTTATCCCGAGGATTGGCTTCAATTATTTTCTTTGGAATGGCATTTCACAAATGACATGATCTCACCAAAATAGGATTGAAACCCGTACTTTGGTGACAAATGTCAATCTTCGATTGTTTTCTTGCTATGATGAAATTCAATCATCAAGATAGGCGTAAATTCCATACCTTGATGATAATATCATCTTTAAGAATTGTATATGTTCAAATGAGACGACTTCATCAAAGTAGGAGTGAATTCTGGATTTTGATGAAGAAGTTCATCTTGTTATATTTTGTTTTTGTAAAACTCCACCGTTAAGATAGGAGTGATTTCCCTTACCTTAATAGTGAGTTACCTCATCTTATTTCTGTAGATCCTTAACAACGAGTTAGGATCGAACTTTTTGATTTGGTAAGTTAGCGGTCATACTTTGGGAATACACCCTCAAGTTAGGAGTGAAAACCACACCTTGATGACTATTCTCATTTCTTGATCTCCAACTTACCAAAGTTTTAATCAAGTGACAAGGAACATGTAGTAACTTGAAGGGTGAACCAATGTTAGTGTTTGGACCTATCAAGCCAAAACATGATTTTTGAACTTGAAAGGAGACCCGATCACTCTAGGTTGATTTTGATTCCGAGCTTGGAGCATTTAAATTCTTAAATTGATTTCTTTCCCTTTATCCTTATGTTTTGATTTGATCTAGCTATATCGAACCATTTATTCCCTACTTATCAACTTTCATTTTGAGATAACATCAACACATGATTGTGTGATGGTAGTCTTCTTAAACAATCTTTCTACTAAATAAAGACATTATCAACTTGTGGTTATGTCTTTCTAGTCATACGAATGTTCTCCACTGTACCTAGGGGTTTGATGAATTACGTATGCAATCTATATTTGGAAAATTGTTACCTTGCAAGACATGGTTACAAATGCATGTCTTATTGTTTGTTTACTTTTGAATCACTTTTGAACCCTTAACCTTGGAGATCTTTAAAACACTATCTTGATTTCGATCAACGAGACTCGTTATTACTTACATTGTGACGCGGATATAAAGGTTCATAAACCTTCGTAACTTGTAGTCATGGGTTTGGCATAAAGGAAAAGACGTAACTTGGTATGTATCCAAGTGTTTTACCTTCACATATGATAAGACCTAACATTCGTGATCCTGTGAATCTCCTGTTTAACTTTTCATCACTTAGTGCCTCTTATCTTAGATGCCATGATGACAAATGGTGCATTATAGACCGATTAACTAATTTCATATTGACTCATGTGGGTTAACGGGTCGAGAAATTGGTTCGTATCTATCTCAAATAGTCGTATACCGTGGTATGTCGTTGAACATCGATCATTAATTTGGATGATCAATTCATATTCTACTTTTAATAATGTTCCTAACCATCGTCGTGAACTTATCTTCGCATATTGTATTATTCTTAGACCGACGATTGGTCAAAGAAGAGATACATATTCACAAGATATGCGTTAAGATCGTTTCATATAGTGACGTTTGGGATTCTTAAATCCTGACGGTTAACCTTTCTTATCATTGTTGGTCCTTATTGATTCCTAGACATCAAATTACTACGAAATTATATTCTAGAAGTTGTGACTTATGAATCTAAGGTACCACGGTAGCTCGTCATCGTTCTTTTTCAACGTTTCATCTCAAAACGTCTCGTGTTTATTATGTTAAGGATCTTGTAAGATTACATAAAGTAAAGCGTTCCACCTGTAATCAAACGTCAAACACTGTTCGTTGAACACTTACCTTTCATTTTAACTCCTTCTGTACATCTAAGTTCATTCTTAATTTCGGGACGAAATTCTTTAAAGTTGGGGAGACTGTAACATCCGGTATTTTTACGTTAATTAAAAGTTAATGTCGTTTATGTTGTAAGGGCCTTTATTGCCTAATATGGAACTCATGGGTTACTTATGCTTATTTCTTCAATTTGTTTTTAATTCTTTAACTTGAAGGTTGATAATGTAAATGATTAGATAATAATTAAGTAAAAATATCTTAATAATGATTTTAATAATAATAATATTAACATGAAAAGTTAAATAATAATAATACTAATAATAATAACAATATTAATAAAATTGATATCAACAACAATAAATAAATGAAAGTAATGTTGGTAACAAAATAAATTAAAGATGATAACAATGATTAATAATTGATAAGTTATTAAAATTAATTAATCTTAAAGTTTAAAAAGGTTAAGGGGGTAATTTGTCATTTTAGAAACTTAAAATGGAAGTTTGGGCATGAAATAATAAAGCATGAAACTGCAGGGGCCATTAGTGTTAAAAATCAAAACTCAAACAAACCACCGCCCTTAACCCCGTAATTCCGGTCACCGGCCGGCAAACCTCCGGCGCGGCTCCGGCGACCTCAAATACCCCGAAACTCTACAAATTCGACCCCAAACCGTTACGAATGTCATCGGGATTATGTTTCTAACCTTAAGTACCCTTTAATTTGGGTTTAAAGTCGGCTAAGAGTGTCGTTCGAGCTTTGTAACCGTCGGCATCAAATTTGCTAACCGTTCAACGATTAAAACCTGATAATAATCTAATTAATTGAACATAAACGATCGTTCAGCTGTTCCTAAGCTATCACCAATTGCATTTTCATCTGAAAAACACACGAAAGCATAATCACTACTCGAAGCTTATTGCGGGTTGCGTTTAGTCGAACCCCATATTTTCTACAAATTACCTTCGATTGACAGAGGGTTTTCATTTCTGGAAGTCTAAAGAAGCTAAACCTACAATTAATCGGATTATCATCAACCTAAACGTTCAGAATCAATTCCCCTCTGTCGCGGTTTAAAGACTCTTTGTTCCCGTCGATTGTGAACGAAACTAGGTAATTAAACACATTCACATGCTCGGTTCTCTTTGGGGATCAAAAGCCCTATGGTTAATCTGGTGAAGAACATCAAACGAAGTTCAATTTGGGATTCACCCGATTCTAGGGTTCTTGGATTTGGGGGCATATTAACGATTTAACTTAAAACAATTTTGAACTGAGTATTACCGCGGCTGAGAGCCTTGGTTCAGCGGTAAGATTGGAGGAGGTTAAACAAGAGGTCCTCGGTTCGAATCCGGGGGACCCCATGTTTTATTTTTAAGGTTTTTTAGCCTCCATATGAAACTAGTTTCCTTTCTAAAAATTATAAAAATTGGTTTTAAAACTTTTGTTTATTTTTAAAGTTAATTATTTCTTTTGTAAATTTATTTTATTATTTTTATAAATACTTTAACAAATTTTATCAACAAATATAGTGTTTAGTTATTCTTATAAATAAGATTTTAGATAATAATTTAAATTATTACATTATTTTAATTATTTTAAAGGTGGATTAATCATGATAGAATTTATCTACATTTTATAATTCTCAAATTTTTATAAAGGCTTTAAATCTTTTTAAAATGTTATGAAAGATACGTTTTAGACTATAATATATGCATAATTTTCTCTAACTAGTTGTAATTATTTATAAAGGTCCCCAAATTCCTAATTGAAACCCTAGTTCACACTTATTCGTTAATCTTATTATTTAAACTTAAAACTTGTAAATATATACATATTTAGGTACCTCGTGAAGGTTTACTTTGGAACGTCGCTTATTATTCATATTAAACATCTCTTATATACTTATTGAACATGTGAGTTTTCCTTGTCCCTTTTTTTTATAATTTCACACTTATTTGGGGTGAAACATGATGCTTATATTACATACACGTTTAAACATTTGAGACTTGTAATGCACATGTAATTCTACTTATTATTTGGTCATGGTTATTTGTGTATTGTAAGTGTTTATATGAGATACATAGTTTGTTTACAATCATTAACTATTGCTAGCCTGGCGACGTCTTAGATCTTTGGGCCTGACAAGCCTATTTGGTGCTAAAGTCGAGGTATTGCCGACTCCTAGGGGCCGTACGCTTGTGCACTAGGGAACCAAATACACTTAGCCAATCTTTTATACTTGTAATCAAGTCGAGGTTTGGTTGTAACGATATGTGTTCTATAACCTTACTAGCTTATAATCCATGACATGAATTGCTACTTGTAACCTTTTTCATATTATGTATGAAAACCTTGGAAACTCACCAACTATTTTTTAGTTGACTCTTATTTTTATCATGTTTCAGGAAACCCCCAAGTTTAAAGTGGACTTTTGAAGCTTGCAATAAAACTAGGACTTGGACCTAGTTAATGAATAAAATGTTTATGAAATGTTTAGTCTTGTTTGGAACTTATTTCATGTTTGAGACTTATGCTTGTATTTCATTTTAAGACTTATGATAATAATATTTGCAATTTAAATATAGCGTTATGTGGCTGTGAACAATCTTAACCCTCACATCTCGACGATTCCGCCGTTAAGGTTGGGGTGTGACAGATTGGTACCAGAGCCCATAACTATAGGGATTTAGGTTATTAGAAATGGTGACCTAGACTATAGTTGCATGAACCTCATAGAAAGATCATTATACCTTTAAGCTTACATGTTGTTTGCATGCTACATAATGCTATGCCTTTTGTGCAACTTGATGCCTTAGCATAGGATTGCCTTATGTATGCTTAAACTTAGTTACTTGTCTCCCTAAACTTAACTTTGACTCTTTGACCCTCCCCGACAAATGAACTTCCTAAACTTATTCTCAACGACATGTGGAATCTACACTTATCGTCATGGGTTCAATTCCTTAGACTCTATGTCTAATCTATGAAAATCTCATCAAGGTTTTGATTTCATAAACCAAAGAAATTTGTGTGACACATAGACACCTGTATTCTGGATTTCCTGGCAAAAGGCCTTCGGGCTAAGGCAAGCATATCGTATAAATCTCATTGTGAGACCAGTTATGCTTACCTGGGGATTTCAGGGATGAGTGATAAACTATGGTCAACATACACAAGTCTCTATGGCAAATGGGTCAATTTACCTTGACGTGTCAACGATTCCAAATGGTAATGCGTTACCAAATAGAACCATCCTCTACGTATCTTAAAAACCTTTGATTCCTTGAACTGGTATCCCTTCATTCTTATCATACATAATATTCCTATTAATATTGAACCTAACCTACATTTCAACTCTTACGTTTAAACACCGTTACACGTTGAGCGTTTCATGTAACTATTTCTATATCTTGACCAACGTGAACATGGATCTTAATATACCCAAAGATATTGGGAATCTAAATCGAATGGTCATCAAAAACTTTAAACGTTACTTATGGTTCTCAAGTCTTCTTAAGGATGTGTCCCATAACTAAGAACATGCAATGCTATAGGTGGAATTCCTACATCTCGAGATACTTTATCTAGGCAAAGTGTAAATGGTGATTTGACTCGATCATTGAATCCATTTACTTGACTCGAAACCCTTGAGATGAGTGATCACTTATAAGTACGCGTGTCTTCAATAAGGCTATGGTTGACCTCATATCTTGAGAAGTCCATGTATTCCTTTCGATTGTGAATCGAATGTTCACATCTCATTGTGGTGTTGAATAATTTCCTGCCCTTGATTTCGTCTTCCCGATTGAAACCATCCAAGATTTGAACATCACAACAACTTCTGTTATCTTGAACTTTGATCTTAAGCTTGTAAGCATGAATTTTCCTTTTGTTACATTGATGTAACTTGAAATTTTCTGAATTTCTAATAGATATTCTCTTCCTTTCGTTGTTAAGTCGAACTTCATACCGTTTGCACCGTGGGAGATGCAAGAGTTGCAAGTCAACCTATGACTAAGAACACTCATATCTCCTAAATAATTCTAACTCATCAAAACAGGGATGATTCCCGTACTTTGGTGATGATTCTTCATTCGTTTTGATGAATGGTTTCCAATAGTGCGTTTTATGAAATTTCATCCTCTGGGTCGGAATGATTTCCTTATCCCGAGGATTGGCTTCAATTATTTTCTTTGGAATGGCATTTCACAAATGACATGATCTCACCAAAATAGGATTGAAACCCGTACTTTGGTGACAAATGTCAATCTTCGATTGTTTTCTTGCTATGATGAAATTCAATCATCAAGATAGGCGTAAATTCCATACCTTGATGATAATATCATCTTTAAGAATTGTATATGTTCAAATGAGACAACTTCATCAAAGTAGGAGTGAATTCTGGATTTTGATGAAGAAGTTCATCTTGTTATATTTTGTTTTTGTAAAACTCCACCGTTAAGATAGGAGTGATTTCCCTTACCTTAATAGTGAGTTACCTCATCTTATTTCTGTAGATCCTTAACAACGAGTTAGGATCGAACTTTTTGATTTGGTAAGTTAGCGGTCATACTTTGGGAATACACCCTCAAGTTAGGAGTGAAAACCACACCTTGATGACTATTCTCATTTCTTGATCTCCAACTTACCAAGGTTTTAATCAAGTGACAAGGAACATGTAGTAACTTGAAAGGTGAACCAATGTTAGTGTTTGGACCTATCAAGCCAAAACATGATTTCTGAACTTGAAAGGAGACCCGATCACTCTAGGTTGATTTTGATTCCGAGCTTGGAGCATTTAAATTCTTAAATTGATTTCTTTCCCTTTATCCTTATGTTTTGATTTGATCTAGCTATATCGAACCATTTATTCCCTACTTATCAACTTTCATTTTGAGATAACATCAACACATGATTGTGTGATGGTAGTCTTCTTAAACAATCTTTCTACTAAATAAAGACATTATCAACTTGTGGTTATGTCTTTCTAGTCATACGAATGTTCTCGACTGTACCTAGGGGTTTGATGAATTACGTATGGAATCTATATTTGGAAAATTGTTACCTTGCAAGACATGGTTACAAATGCATGTCTTATTGTTTGCGTTACTTTTTGAATCACTTTTGAACCCTTAACCTTGGAGATCTTTAAAACACTATCTTGATTTCGATCAACGAGACTCGTTATTACTTACATTGTGACGCGGATATAAAGGTTCATAAACCTTCGTAACTTGTAGTCATGGGTTTGGCATAAAGGAAAAGACGTAACTTGGTATGTATCCAAGTGTTTTACCTTCACATATGATAAGACCTAACATTCGTGATCCTGTGAATCTCCTGTTTAACTTTTCATCACTAAGTGCCTCTTATCTTAGATGCCATGATGACAAATGGTGCATTATAGACCGATTAACTAATTTCATATTGACTCATGTGGGTTAACGGGTCGAGAAATTGGTTCGTATCTATCTCAAATAGTCGTATACCGTGGTATGTCGTTGAACATCGATCATTAATTTGGATGATCAATTCATATTCTACTTTTAATAATGTTCCTAACCATCGTCGTGAACTTATCTTCGCATATTGTATTATTCTTAGACCGACGATTGGTCAAAGAAGAGATACATATTCACAAGATATGCGTTAAGATCGTTTCATATAGTGACGTTTGGGATTCTTAAATCCTGACGGTTAACCTTTCTTATCATTGTTGGTCCTTATTGATTCCTAGACATCAAATTACTACGAAATTATATTCTAGAAGTTGTGACTTATGAATCTAAGGTACCACGGTAGCTCGTCATCGTTCTTTTTCAACGTTTCATCTCAAAACGTCTCGTGTTTATTATGTTAAGGATCTTGTAAGATTACATAAAGTAAAGCGTTCCACCTGTAATCAAACGTCAAACACTGTTCGTTGAACACTTACCTTTCATTTTAACTCCTTCTGTACATCTAAGTTCATTCTTAATTTCGGGACGAAATTCTTTAAAGTTGGGGAGACTGTAACATCCGGTATTTTTACGTTAATTAAAAGTTAATGTCGTTTATGTTGTAAGGGCCTTTATTGCCTAATATGGAACTCATGGGTTACTTATGCTTATTTCTTCAATTTGTTTTTAATTCTTTAACTTGAAGGTCGATAATGTAAATGATTAGATAATAATTAAGTAAAAATATCTTAATAATGATTTTAATAATAATAATATTAACATGAAAAGTTAAATAATAATAATACTAATAATAATAACAATATTAATAAAATTGATATCAACAACAATAAATAAATGAAAGTAATGTTGGTAACAAAATAAATTAAAGATGATAACAATGATTAATAATTGATAAGTTATTAAAATTAATTAATCTTAAAGTTTAAAAGGTTAAGGGGGTAATTTGTCATTTTAGAAACTTAAAATGGAAGTTTGGGCATGAAATAATAAAGCATGAAACTGCAGGGGCCATTAGTGTTAAAAATCAAAACTCAAACAAACCACCGCCCTTAACCCCGTATTTCCGGTCACCGGCCGGCAAACCTCCGGCGCGGCTCCGGCGACCTCAAATACCCCCGAAACTCTACAAATTCGACCCCAAACCGTTACGAATGTCATCGGGATTATGTTTCTAACCTTAAGTACCCTTTAATTTGGGTTTAAAGTCGGCTAAGAGTGTCGTTCGAGCTTTGTAACCGTCGGCATCAAATTTGCTAACCGTTCAACGATTAAAACCTGATAATAATCTAATTAATTGAACATAAACGATCGTTCAGCTGTTCCTAAGCTATCACCAATTGCATTTTCATCTGAAAAACACACGAAAGCCATAATCACTACTCGAAGCTTATTGCGGGTTGCGTTTAGTCGAACCCCATATTTTCTACAAATTACCTTCGATTGACAGAGGGTTTTCATTTCTGGAAGTCTAAAGAAGCTAAACCTACAATTAATCGGATTATCATCAACCTAAACGTTCAGAATCAATTCCCCTCTGTCGCGGTTTAAAGACTCTTTGTTCCCGTCGATTGTGAACGAAACCAGGTAATTAAACACATTCACATGCTCGGTTCTCTTTGGGGATCAAAAGCCCTATGGTTAATCTGGTGAAGAACATCAAACGAAGTTCAATTTGGGATTCACCCGATTCTAGGGTTCTTGGATTTGGGGGCATATTAACGATTTAACTTAAAACAATTTTGAACTGAGTATTACCGCGGCTGAGAGCCTTGGTTCAGCGGTAAGATTGGAGGAGGTTAAACAAGAGGTCCCCGGTTCGAATCCGGGGGACCCCATGTTTTATTTTTAAGGTTTTTTAGCCTCCATATGAAACTAGTTTCCTTTCTAAAAATTATAAAAATTGGTTTTAAAACTTTTGTTTATTTTTAAAGTTAATTATTTCTTTTGTAAATTTATTTTATTATTTTTATAAATACTTTAACAAATTTTATCAACAAATATAGTGTTTAGTTATTCTTATAAATAAGATTTTAGATAATAATTTAAATTATTACATTATTTTAATTATTTTAAAGGTGGATTAATCATGATAGAATTTATCTACATTTTATAATTCTCAAATTTTTATAAAGGCTTTAAATCTTTTTAAAATGTTATGAAAGATACGTTTTAGACTATAATATATGCATAATTTTCTCTAACTAGTTGTAATTATTTATAAAGGTCCCCAAATTCCTAATTGAAACCCTAGTTCACACTTATTCGTTAATCTTATTATTTAAACTTAAAACTTGTAAATATATACATATTTAGGTACCTCGTGAAGGTTTACTTTGGAACGTCGCTTATTATTCATATTAAACATCTCTTATATACTTATTGAACATGTGAGTTTTCCTTGTCCCTTTTTTTATAATTTCACACTTATTTGGGGTGAAACATGATGCTTATATTACATACACGTTTAAACATTTGAGACTTGTAATGCACATGCAATTCTACTTATTATTTGGTCATGGTTATTTGTGTATTGTAAGTGTTTATATGAGATACATAGTTTGTTTACAATCATTAACTATTGCTAGCCTGGCGACGTCTTAGATCTTTGGGCCTGACAAGCCTATTTGGTGCTAAAGTCGAGGTATTGCCGACTCCTAGGGGCCGTACGCTTGTGCACTAGGGAACCAAATACACTTAGCCAATCTTTTATACTTGTAATCAAGTCGAGGTTTGGTTGTAACGATATGTGTTCTATAACCTTACTAGCTTATAATCCATGACATGAATTGTTACTTGTAACCTTTTTCATATTATGTATGAAAACCTTGGAAACTCACCAACTATTTTTTAGTTGACTCTTATTTTTATCATGTTTCAGGAAACCCCCAAGTTTAAAGTGGACTTTTGAAGCTTGCAATAAAACTAGGACTTGGACCTAGTTAATGAATAAAATGTTTATGAAATGTTTAGTCTTGTTTGGAACTTATTTCATGTTTGAGACTTATGCTTGTATTTCATTTTAAGACTTATGATAATAATATTTGCAATTTAAATATAGCATTATGTGGCTGTGAACAATCTTAACCCTCACATCTCGACGATTCCGCCGTTAAGGTTGGGGTGTGACAGTTGGATCAAAGTATTCACGAAACCTTAACTAAATAAATGGGTGAAGAAGTAGTTATACAAAAAAATCAATCAACAATGGTTCATCCATTGATAGTTTTTGCCTCTTTGTAACAACCATAATGCTATGGAGTTTTGATTCTCAAGCCCTCTAACACACTTGTGAACTAATCTAATAATATATGATTATAATCAACATTGGAATGACACTAATCAATCATTAATGGATATAGCATCTATTGTATAAATAAAAACCAAAACCAAACACGAAACCACACAAACGAGCCTTGGAATCAATACACTCGTGCCCAAAACTTGACGAAAACATTCCCCAACAAACCTCAAACAAGCTTAACTCAAAAATCCATTGATTCAATCATAATGATAACCGGGGATCCACGAAATACGTTGTTACCATCTAGGCAAAGAAACTTGGTGTAATTAAACTCGAAAATACTCGTATTCAAATAGAAAGAATCGAGAATAAAATTACAATGGTTAATAAAGGTAACCGGACGTTAAACAAGGCACGAAATGCGTGATTAATGAAAAAGCATTCAAATTAGGGTAACCTGACAAAGTAAATAAGATTTAATTGTATTTTCATCAAAGTATTCACGAAACCTTAACTAAATAAATGGGTGAAGAACTAGTTATACAAAAACATCAATCAACAATGGTTCATGCATTAATAGTTGTTGCCTCTTTGTAACAACCATAATGCTTTGGAGTTTTGATTCTCAAGCCCTCTAAACACACTTGTGAACTAATCTAATAATATATGATTATAATCAACATTTAAATGACACTAATCAATCATAAATGGAATATAGCATCTATTGTATAAATAAAAACCAAAACCAAACACGAAACCACACGAACGAGCCTTCGAATCAATATACTCGTGCCCAAAACTTGACGAGAACATTCATCAACAAACTTCAAACACTCTTGACTCAAAAATCCACCGAATCAATCATAATGGCAACCGAGGATCCACGGAATACTTTATTACCATCTAGGCAAAGAAACTTGGTGTAATTAAACTCAAAAATACTCGTATTTCATTAGAAAGAATCGAGAATAAAATTACAATGAGTAATAAAAGTAATCGGACGTTAAACAAGAAACGCAACGCGTGATTGGTGAAAAAGAATTCAAATTAGGGTAACATGATCAAGTAAATAAGATTTACTTGTATTTTAATCAAAATTGTGCAACTATAGATTGTTGCATCAAAGTATTCACGAAACCTTAACTAAATAAATGGGTGAAGAACTAGTTATACAAAAACATCAATCAACAATGGTTCATGCATTGATAGTTTTTGCCTCTTTGTAACAACCACAATGCATGGAGTTTTGATTCTCAAGCCCTCTAAACACACTTGTGAACTAATCTAAAATTATATGATTATAATCAACTTTGGAATAACACTAATCAATCATAAATGGAATATTGCATCTATTCTATAAATAAAAACCAAACCCAAACACGAAACCACACGAACAAGCCTTGGAATCAATACACTCGTGCCCAAAATTTGACGCGAACATTCATCAACAAACTTCAAACAGTCATGACTCAAAAATCCACCGAATCAATCATAATGGCAACCGGGGATCCACGGAATACTTTATTACCGTCTAGGCAAAGAAACTTGGTGTAATTAAACTCGAAAATACTCGTCTTTCATTAGAAAGAATCGAGAATAAAATTACAATGGTTAATAAAAGTAATCGGACGTTAAACAAGAAACGCAACGCGTGATTGATGAAAAAGCATTCAAATTAGGGTAAAATGACCAAGTAAATAAGATTTACTTGTATTTTAATCAAAATTATGCAACTATAGATTGTTGGATCAAAGTATTCACGAAACCTTAACTAAATAAATGGGTGAAGAAGTAGTTATACAAAACATCAATCAACAATGGTTCATCCATTGATAGTTTTTGCCTCTTTGTAACAACCATAATGCTATGGAGTTTTAATTCTCAAGCCCTCTAACACACTTGTGAACTAATCTAATAATATATGATTATAATCAATATTGGAATGACACTAATCAATCATAAATGGATATAGCATCTATTGTATAAATAAAAACCAAAACCAAACTCGAAACCACACGAACGAGCCTTGGAGTCAATACACTCGTGCCCAAAACTTGACGAAAACATTCACCAACAAACCTCAAACATTCTTAACTCAAAAATCCATCAAATCAATCATATTGATAACCGGGGATCCACGAAATACGTTATTACCATCTAGGTAAAGAAACTTGGTGTAATTAAACTCGAAAATACTCGTATTCAAATAGAAAGAATCGAGAATAAAATTACAATGGTTAATAAAGGTAACCGGACGTTAAACAAGGCACGAAATGCGTGATTAATGAAAAAGCATTCAAATTAGGGTAACCTGACAAAGTAAATAAGATTTAATTGTATTTTCATCAAAGTATTCACGAAACCTTAACTAAATAAATGAGTGAAGAACTAGTTATACAAAAACATCAATCAACAATGGTTCTTGCATTAATAGTTGTTGCCTCTTTGTAACAACCACAATGCTTTGGAGTTTTGATTCTCAAGCCCTCTAAACACACTTGTGAACTAATCTAATAAGATATGATTATAATCAACATTTGAATGACAGTAATCAATCATAAATGGAATATAGCATCTATAGTATAAATAAAAACCAAAATCAAACACGAAACCACACGAACGAGCCTTCGAATCAATACACTCGTGCCCAAAACTTGACGAGAACATTCATAAACAAACTTCAAACACTCTTGACTCAAAAATCCACCGAATCAATCATAATGGCAACCGAGGATCCTCGGAATACTTTATTACCGTCTAGGCAAAGAAACTTGGTGTAATTAAACTCGAAAATACTCGTATTTCATTAGAAAGAATCGAGAATAAAATTACAATGGTTAATAAAAGTAATCGGACGTTAAACAAGAAACGCAGCGCGTGATTGATGAAAAAGCATTCAAATTAGGGTAACATGACCAAGTAAATAAGATTTACTTGTATTTTAATCAAAATTGTGCAACTATAGATTGTTGGATCAAAGTATTCACGAAACCTTAACTAAATAAATGGGTGAAGAACTAGTTATACAAAAACATCAATCAACAATGGTTCATCCATTGATAGTTTTTGCCTCTTTGTAACAACCACAATGCTATGGAGTTTTGATTCTCAAGCCCTCTAAACACACTTGTGAACTAATCTAATAATATATGATTATAATCAACATTGGAATGACACTAATCAATCATAAATGGATATAGCATCTATTGTATAAATAAAAACCAAAACCAAACACGAAACCACACGAACGAGCCTTCGAATCAATACACTCGTGCCCAAAACTTGACGAGAACATTCATAAACAAACTTCAAACACTCTTGACTCAAAAATCCACCGAATCAATCATAATGGCAACCGAGGATCCTCGGAATACTTTATTACCGTCTAGGCAAAGAAACTTGGTGTAATTAAACTTGAAAATACTCGTATTTCATTAGAAAGAATCGAGAATAAAATTACAATGGTTAATAAAAGTAATCGGATGTTAAACAAGAAACGCATCGCGTAAAAAAGAATTCAAATTAGGGTAACATGATCAAGTAAATAAGATTTACTTGTATTTTAATCAAAATTGTGCAACTATAGATTGTTGCATCAAAGTATTCACGAAACCTTAACTAAATAAATGGGTGAAGAACTAGTTATACAAAAACATCAATCAACAATGGTTCATGCATTGATAGTTTTTGCCTCTTTGTAACAATCACAATGCATGGAGTTTTGATTCTCAAGCCCTCTAAACACACTTGTGAACTAATCTAAAAAATATATGATTATAATAAACTTTGGAATGACACTAATCAATCATAAATGGAATATAGCATCTATAGTATAAATAAAAACCAAAATCAAACACGAAACCACACGAACGAGCCTTCGAATCAATACACTCATGCCCAAAACTTGACGAGAACATTCATAAACAAACTTCAAACACTCTTGACTCAAAAATCCACCGAATCAATCATAATGGCAACCGAGGATCCTCGGAATACTTTATTACCGTCTAGGCAAAGAAACTTGGTGTAATTAAACTCGAAAATACTCGTATTTCATTAGAAAGAATCGAGAATAAAATTACAATGGTTAATAAAAGTAATCGGACGTTAAACAAGAAACGCAGCGCGTGATTGATGAAAAAGCGTTCAAATTAGGGTAACATGACCAAGTAAATAAGATTTACTTGTATTTTAATCAAAATTGTGCAACTATAGATTGTTGGATCAAAGTATTCACGAAACCTTAACTAAATAAATGGGTGAAGAACTAGTTATACAAAAACATCAATCAACAATGGTTCATCCATTGATAGTTTTTGCCTCTTTGTAACAACCACAATGCTTTGGAGTTTTGATTCTCAAGCCCTCTAAACACACTTGTAAACTAATCTAATAAGATATGATTATAATCAACATTTGAATGACAGTAATCAATCATAAATGGAATATAGCATCTATAGTATAAATAAAAACCAAAACCAAACACGAAACCACACGAACAAGCCTTCGAATCAATACACTCGTGCCCAAAACTTGACGAGAACATTTATAAACAAACTTCAAACACTCTTGACTCAAAAATCCACCGAATCAATCATAATGGCAACCGAGGATCCTCGGAATACTTTATTACCGTCTAGGCAAAGAAACTTGGTGTAATTAAACTTGAAAATACTCGTATTTCATTAGAAAGAATCGAGAATAAAATTACAATGGTTAATAAAAGTAATCGGACGTTAAACAAGAAACGCATCGCGTAAAAAAGAATTCAAATTAGGGTAACATGATCAAGTAAATAAGATTTACTTGTATTTTAATCAAAATTGTGCAACTATAGATTGTTGCATCAAAGTATTCACGAAACCTTAACTAAATAAATGGGTGAAGAACTAGTTATACAAAAACATCAATCAACAATGGTTCATGCATTGATAGTTTTTGCCTCTTTGTAACAACCACAATGCATGGAGTTTTGATTCTCAAGCCCTCTAAACACACTTGTGAACTAATCTAAAAAATATATGATTATAATAAACTTTGGAATGACACTAATCAATCATAAATGGAATATAGCATCTATTGTATAAATAAAAACCAAAACCAAACACGAAAACCACACGAAAAAGCCTTGGAATCAATGCACTCGTGCCCAAAACTTGACGAGAACATTCATAAACAAACTTCAAACACTCTTGACTCAAAAATCCACCGAATCAATCATAATGGCAACCGAGGATCCTCGGAATACTTTATTACCATCTAGGCAAAGAAACTTTGTGTAATTAAACTCGAAAATACTCGTATTTCATTATAAAGAATCGAGAATAAAATTACAATGGTTAATAAAAGTAATCGGACGTTAAATAAGAAACGCAGCGCGTGATTGATGAAAAAGCATTTAAATTAGGGTAACATGACCAAGTAAATAAGATTTACTTGTATTTTAATCAAAATTATGCAACTAAAGATTGTTGGATCAAAGTATTCACGAAACCTTAACTAAATAAATGGGTGAAGAACCAGTTATACAAAAACATCAATCAACAATGGTTCATCCATTGATAGTTTTTGCCTCTTTGTAACAACCACAATGCTATGGAGTTTTGATTCTCAAGCCCTCTAAACACACTTGTGAACTAATCTAATAATATATGATTATAATCAACATTGGAATGACACTAATCAATCATAAATGGATATAGCATCTATTGTATAAATAAAAACCAAAACTAAACACGAAACCACACGAACGAGCCTTGGAATCAATACACTCGTGCCCAAAACTTGACGAAAACATTCCCCAACAAACCTCAAACACTCTTAACTCAAAAATCCATCGAATCAATCATAATGATAACCGGGGATCCACGAAATACGTTATTACCATCTAGGCAAAGAAACTTGGTGTAATTAAACTCGAAAATACTTGTATTCAAATAGAAAGAATCGAGAATAAAATGGTTAATAAAGGTAACTGGACGTTAATCAAGGCACAAAATGCGTGATTAATGAACAAGCATTCAAATTAGGGTAACCTGATAAAGTAAATAAGATTTAATTGTATTTTCATCAAAGTATTCACAAAACCTTAACTAAATAAATGGATGAAGAACTAGTTATACAAAAACATCAATCAACAATAGTTCTTGCATTAATAGTTGTTGCCTCTTTGTAACAACCACAATGCTTTGGAGTTTTGATTCTCAAGCCCTCTAAACACACTTGTGAACTAATCTAATAATATATGATCATAATCAACATTTGAATGACACTAATCAATCATAAATGGAATATAGCATCTATTGTATAAATAAAAATCAAAACCAAACACGAAACCACACGAACGAGCCTTCGAATCAATACACTCGTGCCTAAAACTTGACGAGAACATTCATCAACAAACTTCAAACACTCTTGACTCAAAAATCCACCGAATCAATCATAATGGCAACCGAGGATCCACAGAATACTTTATTACCATCTAGGCAAAGAAACTTGGTGTAATTAAACTCGAAAATACTCGTATTTCATTAGAAAGAATCGAGAATAAAATTACAATGGTTAATAAAAGTAATCGGATGTTAAACAAGAAACACGTCGCGTGATTGATGAAAAAGAATTCAAATTAGGGTAACATGATCAAGTAAATAAGATTTACTTGTATTTTAATCAAAATTATGCAACTATAGATTGTTCCATCAAAGTATTCACGAAACCTTAACTAAATAAATGGGTGAAGAACTAGTTATACAAAAACATCAATCAACAATGGTTCATGCATTAATAGTTTTTGCCTCTTTGTAACAACCACAATGCATGGAGTTTTGATTCTCAAGCCCTCTAAACACACTTGTGAACTAATCTAAAAAATATATGATTATAATAAACTTTGGAATGACACTAATCAATCATAAATGGAATATAGCATCTATTGTATAAATAAAAACCAAAACCAAACACGAAAACCACACGAACGAGCCTTGGAATCAATACACTCGTGCCCAAAACTTGACGAGAACATTCATCAACAAACTTCAAACATTCTTGACTCAAAAATCCATCGAATCAATCATAATGGCAACCGGAGATCCACGGAATACTTTATTACCATATAGGCAAAGAAACTTGGTGTAATTAAACTCGAAAATACTCGTATTTCATTAGAAAGAATCGAGAATAAAATTACAATGGTTAATAAAAGTAATCGGACGTTAAACAAGCAAGCACGCGTGATTGATGAAAAAGCATTCAAATTAGGGTAACATTAATGCATTTTAATCAAAATTATGCAACTATAGATTGTTGGATCAAAGTATTCACGAAACCTTAACTAAATAAATGGGTGAAGAACTAGTTATACAAAAACATCAATCAACAATGGTTCATCCATTGATAGTTTTTGCCTCTTTGTAACAACCACAATGCTATGGAGTTTTGATTCTCAAGCCCTCTAAACACACTTGTGAACTAATCTAATAATATATGATTATAATCAACATTGGAATGACACTAATCAATCATAAATGGATATAGCATCTATTGTATAAATAAAAACCAAAACCAAACACGAAACCACACGAACGAGCCTTGGAATCAATACACTCGTGCCCAAAACTTGACGAAAACATTCCCCAACAAACCTCAAACATTCTTAACTCAAAATTCCATCGAATCAATCATAATGATAACCGGGGATCCACGAAATACGTTATTACCATCTAGGCAAAGAAACTTGGTGTAATTAAACTCGATAATACTCGTATTCAAATAGAAAGAATCGAGAATAAAATTACAATGGTTAATAAAGGTAATCGGACGTTAAACAAGGCACGAAATGCGTGATTAATGAAAAAGCATTCAAATTAGGGTAACTGACAAAGTAAATAAGATTTAATTGTATTTTCATCAAAATTGTGCAACTATAGATTGTTGCATCAAAGTATTCACGAAACCTTAACTAAACAAATGGGTGAAGAACTAGTTATACAAAACATCAATCAACAATGATTCATGCATTGATAGTTTTTGCCTCTTTTTAACAACCACAATGCTATGGAGTTTGATTCTCAAGCCCTCTAAACACACTTGTGAACTAATCTAATAATATATGATTATAATCAACTTTGGAATGACACTAATCAATCATAAATGGAATATAGTATCTATTGTATAAATAAAAACCAAAACCAAACACGAAAACCACACGAAAAGCCTTGGAATCAATACACTCGTGCCCAAAAAATTGACGAGAACATTCATCAACAAACTTCAAACACTCTTGACTCAAAATCTCCCGAATCAATCATAATGGCAACCGGGGATCCACGGAATACTTTATTACCATCTAGGCAAAGAAACTTGTGTAATTAAACTCGAAAATACTCGTAGTTTTAGAAGAAAAATCGAGAATAAAATACAATGGTTAATAAAAGTAATCAGACGTAAACAAGAAACGAAACGCGTGATTGATGAAAAAGCATTCAAATTAGGGTAACATGACCAAGTAAATAAGATTTACTTGTATTTTAATCAAATAGTGCAACTATAGATTGTTGATCAAGTATTCACGAAACCTTAACAAATAAATGGGTGAAGAACTAGTTATACAAAAAACATCAATCAACAATGGTTCATCATTGATAGTTTTGGCCTCTTTGTAACAACCACAATGCTATGGAGTTTTGATTCTCAAGCCCTCTAAACACACTTGTGAACTAATCTAATAATATATGATTATAATCAACATTGGAATGACACTAATCAATCATAAATGGAATATAAATCTATTGTATAAATAAAAACCAAAACCAAACACGAAACCACACGAACGAGCCTTGGAATCAATACACTCGTGCCCAAAACTTGACGAAACATTCATCAACAAACTCAAACACTCTTGACTCAAAATCCACCGAATCAATCATAATGGCAACCGGGGATCCACGAAATACTTTATTACCATCTAGGCAAAGAAACTTGGTGTAATTAAACTCGAAAATACTCGTATTCATTAGAAAGAATCAATAAAAACAATGGTTAATAAAAGTAATGGACGTTAAACAAGAAACAAACGCGTGATTGATGAAAAAGCATTCAAATTAGGGTAACATGACCAAGTAAATAAGATTTAATTGTATTTAACAAAAGATTGCATCGAAAACCTTAACTAAATAATGGGTGAAGAACTAGTTATACAAAAACATCAATCAACAATGGTTCATGCATTGATAGTTTTTGCCTCTTTGTAACAACCACAATGCATGGAGTTTTGATTCTCAAGCCCTCTAAACACACTTGTGAACTAATCTAATAATATATGATTATAATCAACATTTGAATGACACTAATCAATCATAAAATGGAATATAGCATCTATTGTATAAATAAAAACAAAACCAAACACGAAACCACACGAACAAGCCTTGGAATCAATACACTCGTGCCCAAAACTTGACGAGAACATTCATCAACAAACTTCAAACACTCTTGACTCAAAAATCCACCGAATCAATCATAATGGCAACCGGGGATCCACGGAATACTTTATTACCATCTAGGCAAGAAACTTGGTGTAATTAAACTCGAAAATACTAGTATTTCATTAGAAAGAATCGAGAATAAAATTACAATGGTTAATAAAAGTAATCGGACGTTAAACAAGAAACGCAACGCGTGATTGATGAAAAAGCATTCAAATTAGGGTAACATGACCAAGTAAATAAGATTTACTTGTATTTTAATCAAAATTGTGCAACTATAGATTGTTGCATCAAAGTATTCACGAAACCTTAACTAAATAAATGGTGAAGAACTAGTTATACAAAAACATCAATCAACAATGGTTCATGCATTGATAGTTTTTGCCTCTTTGTAACAACCACAATGCTATGGAGTTTTGATTCTCAAGCCCTCTAAACACACTTGTGAACTAATCTAATAATATATGATTATAATCAACATTGGAATGACACTAATCAATCATAAATGGATATAGCATCTATTGTATAAATAAAAACCAAAACCAAACACGAAACCACACGAACGAGCCTTGGAATCAATACACTCGTGCCCAAAACTTGACGAAAACATTCATCAACAAACTTCAAACACTCTTGACTCAAAAATCCACCGAATCAATCATAATGGCAACCGGGGATCCACGGAATACTTTATTACCATCTAGGCAAAGAAACTTGGTGTAATTAAACTCGAAAATACTCGTATTCAATTAGAAAGAATCGAGAATAAAATTACAATGGTTAAAAAGTAACCGGACGTTAAACAAGAAACGCAACGCGTGATTGATGAAAAAGCATTCAAATTAGGGTAACTGACAAAGTAAATAAGATTTAATTGTTTTTTCATCAAAGTATTCACGAAACCTTAACTAAATAAATGGGTGAAGAACTAGTTATACAAAAACATCAATCAACAATGGTTCATGCATTGATAGTTTTGCCTCTTTGTAACAAGCACAATGCTATGGAGTTTTGATTCTCAAGCCCTCTAAACACACTTGTGAACTAATCTAATAATATATGATTATAATCAACTTTGGAATGACACTAATCAATCATAAATGGAATATAGCATCTATTGTATAAATAAAAACCAAACCAAACACGAAAACCACACGAAAAGCCTTGGAATCAATACACTCGTGCCCAAAACTTGACGAGAACATTCATCAACAAACTTCAAACACTCTTGACTCAAAAATCCACCGAATCAATCATAATGGCAACCGGGATCCACGGAATACTTATTACCATCTAGGCAAAGAAATGGTGTAATTAAACTCGAAAATACATTCATTAGAAAGAATCGAGAATAAAATTACATGGTTAATAAAGTAATCATTAAACAAGAAACGAAACGCATTGAAGCATTCAAATTAGATGACCAAGTAATGGTGTAATTAAACTCGAAAATACTAGTATTTCATTAGAAAGAAACGGAATAAAATTACAATGGTTAATGAAAGTAATCGGACGTTAAACAAGAAACGCAACGCGTGATTGATGAAAAAGCATTCAAATTAGGGTAACATGACCAAGTAAATAAGATTTACTTGTATTTTAATCAAAATTGTGCAACTATAGATTGTTGCATCAAAGTATTCACGAAACCTTAACTCAATAAATGGGTGAAGAACTAGTTATACAAAAACATCAATCAACAATGGTTCATGCATTGATAGTTTTTGCCTCTTTGTAACAACCACAATGCTATGGAGTTTTGATTTTAAGCCCTCTAAACACACTTGTGAACTAATCTAATAATATATGATTATAATCAACATTGGAATGACACTAATCAATCATAAATGAAATATAACATCTATTGTATAAATATAAACAAAAACCAAAAACCAAAACCACACGAACGAGCCTTGGAATCAATACACTCGTGCCCAAAATTGACGAGAACATTCATCAACAAACTTCAAACACTCTTGACTCAAAAATCCACCGAATCAATCATAGTGGCAACGGGGATCCACGGAATACTTTATTACCATCTAGGCAAAGAAACTTGGTGTAATTAAACTCAAAAATACTAGTATTTCATTAGAAAGAAACGAGAATAAAATTACAATGGTTAATGAAAGTAATCGGACGTTAAACAAGAAACGCAACGCGTGATTGATGAAAAAGCATTCAAATTAGGGTAACATGACCAAGTAAATAAGATTTACTTGTATTTTAATCAAAATTGTGCAACTATAGATTGTTGCATCAAAGTATTCACGAAACCTTAACTAAATAAATGGGTGAAGAACTAGTTATACAAAAACATCAATCAACAATGGTTCATGCATTGCTAGTTTTTGCCTCTTTGTAACAACCACAATGCTATGGAGTTTTGATTTCAAGCCCTCTAAACACACTTGTGAACTAATCTAATAATATATGATTATAATCAACATTGGAATGACACTAATCAATCATAAATGGAATATAGCATCTATTGTATAAATAAAAACCAAAACCAAACCCGAAACCACACGAACGAGCCTTGGAATCAATACACTCGTGCCCAAAACTTGACGAGAACATTCATCAACAAACTTCAAACACTCTTGACTCAAAATCCACCAATCAATCATAGTGGCAACCGGGGATCCACGGAATACTTTATTACCATCTAGGCAAAGAAACTTGGTGTAATTAAACTCGAAAATACTAGTATTTCATTAGAAAGAAACGAGAATAAAATTACAATGGTTAATGAAAGTAATCGGACGTTAAACAAGAAACGCAACGCGTGATTGATGAAAAGCATTCAAATTAGGGTAACATGACCAAGTAAATAAGATTTACTTGTATTTTAATCAAAATTGTGCAACTATAGATTGTTGCATCAAAGTATTCACGAAACCTTAACTCAATAAATGGGTGAAGAACTAGTTATACAAAAACATCAATCAACAATGGTTCATGCATTGATAGTTTTTGCCTCTTTGTAACAACCACAATGCTATGGAGTTTTGATTCTCAAGCCCTCTAAACACACTTGTGAACTAATCTAATAATATATGATTATAATCAACATTGGAATGACACTAATCAATCATAAATGGAATATAGCATCTATTGTATAAATAAAAACCAAAACCAAACACGAAACCACACGAACGAGCCTTGGAATCAATACACTCGTGCCCAAAACTTGACGAGAACATTCATCAACAAACTTCAAACACTCTTGACTCAAAAATTCACCGAATCAATCATAGTGGCAACCGGGGATCCACGGAATACTTTATTACCATCTAGGCAAGAAACTTGGTGTAATTAAACTCGAAAATACTAGTATTTCATTAGAAAGAAACGAGAATAAAATTACAATGGTTAATGAAAGTAATCGGACGTTAAACAAGAAACGCAACGCGTGATTGATGAAAAAGCATTCAAATTAGGGTAACATGACCAAGTAAATAAGATTTACTTGTATTTTAATCAAAATTGTGCAACTATAGATTGTTGCATCAAAGTATTCACGAAACCTTAACTCAATAAATGGGTGAAGAACTAGTTATACAAAAACATCAATCAACAATGGTTCATGCATTGCTAGTTTTTGCCTCTTTGTAACAACCACAATGCTATGGAGTTTTGATTCTAAAGCCCTCTAAACACACTTGTGAACTAATCTAATAATATATGATTATAATCAACATTGGAATGACACTAATCAATCATAAATGGAATATAGCATCTATTGTATAATAAAAACCAAAACCAAACACGAAACCACACGAACGAGCCTTGGAATCAATACACTCGTGCCCAAAACTTGACGAGAACATTCATCAACAAACTTCAAACACTCTTGACTCAAAAATCCACCGAATCAATCATAGTGGCAACCGGGGATCCACGGAATACTTTATTACCATCTAGGCAAAGAAACTTGGTGTAATTAAACTCGAAAATACTAGTATTTCATTAGAAAGAAACGAGAATAAAATTACAATGGTTAATGAAAGTAATCGGACGTTAAACAAGAACGCAACGCGTGATTGATGGAAAAGCATTCAAATTAGGGTAACATGACCAAGTAAATAAGATTTACTTGTATTTTAATCAAAATTGTGCAACTATAGATTGTTGCATCAAAGTATTCACGAAACCTTAACTTAATAAATGGGTGAAGAACTAGTTATACAAAAACATCAATCAACAATGGTTCATGCATTGCTAGTTTTTGCCTCTTTGTAACAACCACAATGCTATGGAGTTTTGATTCTAAAGCCCTCTAAACACACTTGTGAACTAATCTAATAATATATGATTATAATCAACATTGGAATGACACTAATCAATCATAAATGGAATATCACATCTATTGTATAAATAAAAACCAAAACCAACCCGAAACCACACGAACGAGCCTTGGAATCAATACACTCGTGCCCAAAACTTGACGAGAACATTCATCAACAAACTTCAAACACTCTTGACTCAAAAATCCACCAATCAATCATAGTGGCAACCGGGGATCCACGGAATACTTTATTACCATCTAGGCAAAGAAACTTGGTGTAATTAAACTCAAAATACTAGTATTTCATTAGAAAGAAACGAGAATAAAATTACAATGGTTAATGAAAGTAATCGGACGTTAAACAAGAAACGCAACGCGTGATTGATGGAAAAGCATTCAAATTAGGGTAACATGACCAAGTAAATAAGATTTACTTGTATTTTAATCAAAATTGTGCAACTATAGATTGTTGCATCAAAGTATTCACGAAACCTTAACTCAATAAATGGGTGAAGAACTAGTTATACAAAAACATCAATCAACAATGGTTCATGCATTGATAGTTTTTGCCTCTTTGTAACAACCACAATGCTATGGAGTTTTGATTCTAAAGCCCTCTAAACACACTTGTGAACTAATCTAATAATATATGATTATAATCAACATTGGAATGACACTAATCAATCATAAATGGAATATAGCATCTATTGTATAAATAAAAACCAAAATCAAACACGAAACCACACGAACGAGCCTTGGAATCAATACACTCGTGCCCAAAACTTGACGAGAACATTCATCAACAAACTTTTAACACTCTTGACTCAAAAATCCACCGAATCAATCATAGTACCAATCAGGGATCCATGGAATACTTTATTACCATCTAGGCAAAGAAACTTGGGGTAATTAAACTCAAAAATACTAGTATTTCATTAGAAAGAAACGAGAATAAAATTACAAGGGTTAATGAAAAAATCGGACGTTAAACAAGAAACGCAACGCGTGATTGATGAAAAAGCATTCAAATTAGTGTAACATGACAAAGTAAAAAAGATTTACTTGTATTTTAATCAAAATTGTGCAACTATAGATTGTTGCATCAAAGTATTCACGAAACCTTAACTCAATAAATGGGTGAAGAACTAGTTATACAAAAACATCAATCAACAATGGTTCATGCATTGATAGTTTTTGCCTCTTTGTAACAACCACAATGCTATGGAGTTTTGATTTTAAAGCCCTCTAAACACACTTGTGAACTAATCTAATAATATATTATTATAATCAACATTGGAATGACACTAATCAATCATAAATGAAATATAGCATCTATTGTATAAATAAAAACCAAAACCAAACCCGAAACCACACGAACGAGCCTTGGAATCAATACACTCGTGCCCAAAACTTGACGAGAACATTCATCAACAAACTTCAAACACTCTTGACTCAAAAATTCACCGAATCAATCATAGTGGCAACCGGGGATCCACGGAATACTTTATTACCATCTAGGCAAAGAAACTTGGTGTAATTAAACTCGAAAATACTAGTATTTCATTAGAAAGAAACGAGAATAAAATTACAATGGTTAATGAAAGTAATCGGACGTTAAACAAAAACGCAACGCGTGATTGATGAAAAAGCATTCAAATTAGGGTAACATGACCAAGTAAATAAGATTTACTTGTATTTTAATCAAAATTGTGCAACTATAGATTGTTGCATCAAAGTATTCACGAAACCTTAACTCAATAAATGGGTGAAGAACTAGTTATACAAAACATCAATCAACAATGGTTCATGCATTGCTAGTTTTTGCCTCTTTGTAACAACCACAATGCTATGGAGTTTTGATTCTCAAGCCCTCTAAACACACTTGTGAACTAATCTAATAATATATGATTATAATCAACATTGGAATGACACTAATCAATCATAAATGGAATATAGCATCTATTATATAATAAAAACCAAAACCAACACGAAACCACACGAACGAGCCTTGGAATCAATACACTCGTGCCCAAAACTTGACGAGAACATTCATCAACAAACTTCAAACACTCTTGACTCAAAAATCCACCAATCAATCATAGTGGCAACCGGGGATCCACGAATACTTTATTACCATCTAGGCAAAGAAACTTGGTGTAATTAAACTCAAAATACTAGTATTTCATTATAAAGAAACGAGAATAAAATTACAATGGTTAATGAAAGTAATCGGACGTTAAACAAGAAACGCAACGCGTGATTGATGAAAAAGCATTCAAATTAGGGTAACATGACCAAGTAAATAAGATTTACTTGTATTTTAATCAAAATTGTGCAACTATAGATTGTTGCATCAAAGTATTCACGAAACCTTAACTCAATAAATGGGTGAAGAACTAGTTGTACAAAAACATCAATCCACAATGGTTCATGCATTGATAGTTTTTGCCTCTTTGTAACAACCACAATGCTATGGAGTTTTGATTCTCAAGCCCTCTAAACACACTTGTGAACTAATCTAATAATATATGATTATAATCAACATTGGAATGACACTAATCAATCGTAAATGGAATATAGCATCTATTGTATATATAAAAACCAAAACCAGACAGGAAACCACACGAACGAGCCTTGGAATCAATACACTCGTGCCCAAAACTTGACTAGAACATTCATCAACAAACTTTTAACACTCTTGACTCAAAAATCCACCGAATCAATCATAGTACCAATCAGGGATCCATGGTGAAGGGTTTGTTAGAACACAAATACATAGTTTAACCTTTTAAACTTTTCAGAAAACGCAGCGGAGGTATAGGATTATAACAAGTTTATAATCTGAAATTTTCGTGTTCTAAGTGTGGTTTTAAGATGGAAAACAAACCCAAATCAATAGGATCTTAAATATATGAATGGAACAAGCTATGAACCTACAAAACGTACATAAAATCACAGCTACATAGAGCTGTGAATACATCTACCTTTCTGCAAAATCGACCAAAGAAAAAGGGTTTGATGCTTGTTCTTTTGGCCAAGACTCCAATGGAGGACTCCTCAAGTTAGTATACCCCAAGCTTGATGGCAACACCCTTCTTGTTAGGTAGAATCACCCAAAATAAGCTTCAAAAACTCTTCTTTTCTTGCTAGAACCGTGAGGTTGAGAGAGAGAGAGATATTGGAGCCTTTTGCATGTAATAATAGTGGTTCAATGCTTGTGAGTGTTCAAGACAAGAGTAAATGTGTGTTGGTATCCAAAGCAAGTTTGGTCCAATGGGATTAAAGGAGGGTGGCCGAAATTTTGGGTTTCAAAACCCTTTCCCTCTCAATTTGTTTATCACACATTAATATGTCTTGTGAACTAGACATATAATAAATTGTATGTACAATATTTATATATATGTATTACATACTTATACAATTAACCATTTAATTTATAAGTTGTAATTCCCACTATTATTTGATGTCATCTAACTAATTTAAACAACATTCAAATAATATTGTTTGAACAAATTATCCTAATAAGTTGTTCCACTCACATGCAACTTATTTAGAAAACCCATTTTCTAAATCGGTGTAAATATTTAATTGCATGATCACATCATCAATTAAATATTTAATTGGTGTTTGCCAAGCTTGTTATTGGGTATAACCCGACTTGGATCATAACGTACTAACCACATCAATATTCTAAGTGTCTTGGGCACACAGAATCCAACAATCTCCCACTTGCCCAAGATTCATAGAAGATTGATGCAAGCAGTAAATACCGCCTAACAACGGTTTACTACCCTTAATACGCATGACTTATAGCCATTCAATAACATCATCCCTTTCAAGTGCCCTACTTGAAATGATTTAGGTGAATCAATCATCTATCCTTTTGTTACAGATGTCATGTTAAATCCAAGGACACAGAATGATCATTCCTTGTTGATTTAACTTAATCAGGCCTTAGACATCTAACTCTCAACGAATAAGAGGAACAAATTCCATCTTGACTACATACGTCTCTCACAAACACTCGTGTTATACCTGAACATATCCTTATGTACTGTCCACTATTTCAGGACAGTGAAGAATAGGCTCAAGGTATAAACTTGGTGAATATCAAAACCCAATATGTGTCTCAGGTCTGAGGATACCAAATGATATTCGCCTTTACTCAAATTTACTTATGATCAATCAATAAGATTCCATGTAGTAAAATTTGAGATGCGGGTTAGTCCAATATTTGTATCCCACAAATATCTATGAACCTTGGTAGCAACCCATTGCTCTATATTCATCCTTATGAATATCAACCAATCCAAGTTCATAATAATCTTACTTTCACACTTGTTCCCACAAGTATGAGCGACTACGGACATTTTAGAGTAAACAATTTACTCATGGATTAAACATGCTAAATTGGAACATTAATTGAAACATTATAACCAAATAATTTTATTCAAATAATAAAGAGTTCCACATATCCAAATACAAAATGTACAGATCAAATCCAATCACTAGAATATCGAAGTCCCATGGCACAAGTATGACATTCATGCTTTGCCTTTTCAAGGAGCTTCGTGAGAGGATCCGCAATGTTTTGATCCGTGTGAACTTTGCGAATACATATCTTTCCCTTTTCAACTTCATCTCGTATGTAGTTGAATCTCCGCTCAATGTGCCTAGTCTTTTGATGAGCACGGGTTCCTTGATTTGTGCAATCGCACCCTCGTTATCACAAAAGATCTCTAGGGGGTCCTGAATGGAAGGGACTACCCCTAGATCGGCAATGAATTTCTTCAACCATGCAGCTTCTTGAGCTGCCAATGAGGCGGCAACGTATTCTGATTCTGTAGTCGATAGAGCCACCACATCCTGCTTGGAGCTCTTCCAAGAGACAGCTCCTCCATTTAGAATGAAAATGTATCCCGATTGTGACCGAGAATCATCACGATCGGTTTGGAAACTCGCATCCGTGTAACCTTTTACAACGAGTTCCTCGTCACCAGATCCATAGATTAGGAACATATCCCTTGTCCTCCTTAGGTACTTAAGTATGTTCTTAACAGCCATCCAATGACTGTTTCCAGGATTTTGCTGGTAACGGCTTGTCATGCTCAAAGCGCATGACACGTCCGGTCGAGTGCATATCATTGCATACATGATGGATCCAATAGCAGATGCATATGGGATTGCCTTCATTTTATCTTGCTCATCCTTTGAGCTTGGACATTGAGTCGTACTCAATATCGTTCCTCTTTGAATAGGTACGGTACCTTTCTTAGAGTTCTCCATCTTGAACCTTTTCAAGATCTTATCAATGTATGCACTTTGATTCAAACCAATCAACCGCCTTGATCTATCCCTATAGATCTTTATTCCTAGAATATAGGCGGCTTCACCAAGATCCTTGATGGAAAAACAACTTCCAAGCCAGGTTTTTACACCTTCCAAGGTTGGAATGTCATTTCCAAATAGTAGTATGTCATCAACATACAATACTAGGAAAGTTACTGTGCTCCCACTAGCCTTCTTATACACACAAGCCTCATCAGCGTTTTTGATGAAGCCAAATTTCTTTACTTCCTCATCAAAACGGTGATTCCAGCTTCTCGATGCTTGTTTCAATCCATAGATTGATTTCTTTAACTTGCATACTTTATTAGGATGTTTTGGATCGACAAAACCTTCAGGCTGAACCATATAGACATCTTCCTCAAGATATCCATTTAGGAAAGCAGTTTTGACATCCATTTGCCAAATCTCATAATCATAATGAGCAGCTATGGCAAACAATATCCTTATAGACTTTAGCATCGCTACAGGTGAGAAGGTTTCATCATAATCAACCCCTTGAGTTTGAGTGAAACCCTTTGCTACAAGTCTAGCTTTATAAGTATCCAAGTTTCCATGCATATCGGTTTTCTTCTTGAAAACCCACTTACTTCCAACTACTTTGGAATTAAGAGGTGGTACAACAAGTTCCCAAACTTGATTGTCATACATGGATTGCATCTCAACGTTCATGGCCTCAAGCCATTTGTCACAATCCAAATTGGACACTGCATCATGGTATGTGGTTGGTTCATCTGAATCTACCATATAGCATCCATCCATGAAAAATCCGTATCTTTCAGGTGGATTACTAGTTCTACCACTTCTGCGAACGTTTTGTGTGTATTGATCAACCATTTGATCATCTTCAACATCCTCATGTTGAGTGCTAGTTTCAACCAAACGTGCATCGGGTTGTGGTTCTTGATCTTCCTCAAGATCCACTGTTCTACTGCTAGCTCCTTCCATAAGGAACTTTGCTTCTAAGAACTCACCCTTTCTGGCAACAAACACCTTTTGTTCCAGTGGATCATAGAAATAATATCCCATAGAATCTCTAGGATATCCAATAAAGATACACTTGGTGGATCGGACTTCCAATTTGTTTGGGGTGGGAGTCTTAACATAAGCCTCACATCCCCAACCCTTAAGTATGATAGGGATGGAACTCTTCCATGCCATATCTCAAAAGGTGTCCTTTCCACCTTTTTGGTTGGGGCCATATTTAAAATACGGGCCGCGGAGAGCAAAGCGAAACCCCAAAATGATAGAGGTAATGTGCTTCTAGCCATCATAGATCGGACCATATCCAATAAGGTTCGATTCCTCCTCTCAGACACACCATTATGTTGTGGTGTTCCAGGTGGAGTGAGTTGTGAGACAATCCCACAACTCCTAAGATGATCTTGAAAAACATCACTTAGGTATTCACCTCCTCTATCGGTACGGAGAACTTTAATTGACTTGTTGAGTTGATTTTCAACTTCATTCTTGAAGATTTTGAACATTTCAAAAGCTTCATCTTTGTGCCTTAATAAGTACACATACCCATAGCGACTATAATCGTCGGTAAAGGTAATGAAGTATCTTTCACCATTCCTAGTCATTGGCTTAAAAGGACCACATACATCCGAATGTATGATTCCTAATAAATCTTTTGCCCTTTCGGTAGTTCCACTAAAGGGTGCCTTAGTCATCTTACCTTGTAAACAAGATTCACAAACATCAAATGAATCACATTCATTTGTTTTTAAAAGACCATTCTTTTGAAGTGTTTGTAAACGTTTTTTGTTTATATGACCAAGACGACAATGCCAAAGATAGGTATCACTCAAGTCCAACTTGAGTTTCTTGGTGTTGTTTGGTACAATGAACTATTTAAAGTATTTTCATGAACCAATTCATAAATACCATTAATTGGAATAGCTTTAAAATAGAACATACCATTTAAAGAAACATGAATATCATTTTCAATAAAGGATAATACATAATCATAATGTCTTAATTGAGATACAGAAATAATGTTCCTAGTCAAACTAGGAGCATACAAAACATTCTTCAAAATAACTTCCAAGCCACTTGGAAGTCTTAGGATGTAGTCCCCACGAGCTTCAACTAAACTTTAGTTCCATTGCCCATGAAGAGGCTTACATCCCCTTTCTTGAAGTCCCTACTTCTTGTGAACCCCTGCAACAAATTGCAAATATGAGTTCCACATCCGGTATCCAATACCCATGTGTTTGAAGATGTAACATTAAGATCAATATGATCATGTATATTGTACCTGAGGTCTGCCCGGCATCCCTCTTTGCTTTCAACTCTTGGAGATGGACAGGACAATTCCTTGCCCAATGTCCTATCTCCCCACACTTGAAGCATGGGTCATTTGTAGCAACCTTTTGCTTCTTCTCTTGTGGTTTGGGTGGTACCCTTACCACCCCTTTCCCCTTTCCCCACACATGTCCCTTACCCTTGGCAACCTTTGCCTTGGGTGCGGGATGAGGCCTTTTGTTGTTCCCACCTTCATTGATGGTGAGAACGGGTAAAACCCTTTTACCCATGGCCGCCTCGGCCGTTTTGAGCATTGAGTGAAGTTCACCAATGCTTTTGTCCCATGCATTCATGTTGTAGTTCAACACGAATGTCTCGAACTTCTTGGTTAGGCCATTTAGGATCAAATCCGTGGCCAACTCCTTCGAGACGGGGCAGTTTAGCCTCTCGAGGCGGTCAATATGACTTTTCATCTTAAGTACATAAGATGAAACAGATTGGTTGTCGTCCATACGACATGCATGGAGCGCTCGAACCGTTTCGAACCGCTCAACCCTTGCTTGCTGTTGGAACGTTTCCTTCAGCTGGGTTATCATGTCGTAAGCTCCGTGATGTTCATACTCCTTTTGGAGATCCGGAGTCATGCTCGCTAGCATGAGACAAGACACTTGGACGGAGTCCTCAGTGTATTTCAGCCAATCGTTAAAGGCCTCCTCATCATCCTCGTTAGGTTGATCGGGGATAGGGTCGTCTAAAACATATGATCTTCTCTCTTGCTTGAGAACAATTCTCAAGTTTCGATACCAATCAATAAAGTTGTTATGATTTAGACGTTCCTTTTGGAGGATCGCTCGTAGTGATTGGTTTGACGCGGACGAGTTATCGTGATTTTCATTATTGGTGGCCATCTACAAAATTTAACAAAGATCAATTTTAGTATTTTCGATATTGCTAATTTTAATATTTAATGCCTTTTAAGGTCTTTTTATATTAAAATCTAGAACCCAACATTACATTTAAATGTGGTTAGGTGACCTTTATCCCACGTTTTAAATTAATAAGGTGGTCAACGTTTGACGATTGCAACCATTTGCAACTTCTAGAAATATGGGATCGACTTAAAACATCATATGTAAAGTCGGCATGTTAATCCCATCAACACCATTTGGAAACCACATCGTAGGTGATCCATTTGACATGATTTGCAAATCAAGACACCCTACTTACACCCACGTGTGAGTTTGCCAAAACAAGTGGTTAGGTGACCTTTATCCCACAAATAAGGCATTCTCACCTCAAGTCACAAGTTCCCTCAAAATGGTTAGGTGACCTTTATCCCACTAAGAGTTCCCAAGTGACTCAAGTGTTGTGTAAAAGGACGGTGTTGATCTTGTTTGGAAAAAAAGTTTTAGAGGTTTCAAAATACAAGTTTAGAAAACTCTATGTACTTGTATTTGCATGCTTTCAAATACAAGGTACCTTATGGTTCTTTGATTAAAACCTATTTTAATCCTTAAAATCATTAAATAATTTTAATAACCTTTTATTAACCTTTAAGAACCATCAATTTTCAGCTTGTTAAGTTTGTTAATTAGTTTGCTTTGAATATCCAAATATCAACCAAACAATCAAGACAACAAACAATCAACCAAGCATAAACATTAACAATCATATGTGCATAACCATAGCCCTTATGTTGACAACACTTGTTTGCCATCACAAGTGTTGTCTATGGTCTTTCTAAGGGTCAAACATATCATAAAAGTTCCAAGAACCTCCCACTAGAAACCGCATCCAAATGCTCCATGTTTCTTGTGTCTTTGTGTCCATCTTTGGGTCTTGATCTTGTACATCTTCCTTTTACAAAATTGTATCCTAATACATTTTTCTAGTAAAGGAAATGAACCTAATCTATTATTACATAACCAAATGAATGAATAATTACAACCCAAATGAATAAACACAAATATTACAACCAAATTGAATGAATAAAACAACCACTTGAATCATCCAAACAACACAAGGCCACAAGCTAGGTTATGCACTTTAACAACCAATGATCAAATCATCAAAATATATCATTAATCCCCACTTAAAACCTTCAAATTTCAGCCAACATAAACTGAAATTTTGGTTTTAAATATTGTCCAAACAATCAACATATCAACATACATATCTTTCAAGGTTTAATCACAAGCATGTGTGATGTAACCTTGAAAGTTGGGGATTTCAATAAGACATAATATTTCAGCCCAAAACAGCCTATAACATGTCTAATATCATCTTTTAAAACCAATTTCAAAAGATGAATCAAGCAAGCCATCCATATAACCGGCTCTTGATGCCATTGAAGGGTTTGTTAGAACACAAAACATAGTTTAACCTTTTAAACTTTTCAGAAAACGCAGCGGAGGTATAGGATTATAACAAGTTTATAATCTGAAATTTTCGTGTTCTAAGTGTGGTTTTAAGATGGAAAACAAACCCAAATCAATAGGATCTTAAATATATGAATGGAACAAGCTATGAACCTACAAAACGTACATAAAATCACAGCTAACAAGCTGTGAATACATCTACCTTTCAGCAGAAAATCGACCAAAGAAAAAGGGGTTTGATGCTTGTTCTTTTGGCCAAGACTCCAATGGAGGACTCCTCAAGTTAGTATACCCCAAGCTTGATGGCAACACCCTTTCTTGTTAGGTAGAATCACCCAAAATAAGCTTCAAAAACTCTTCTTTTCTTGCTAAACCGTGAGGTTGAGAGAGAGAGAGATATTGGAGCCTTTTGCATGTAATAATAGTGGTTCAATGCTTGTGGAGTGTTCAAGACAAGAGTAAATGTGTGTTGGTATCCAAAGCAAGTTTGGTCCAATGGGATTAAAGGAGGTGGCCGAAATTTTGGGTTTCAAAACCCTTTCCCTCTCAATTTGTTTATCACACATTAATATGTCTTGTGAACTAGACATATAATAAATTGTATGTACAATATTTATATATGTATTTACATACTTATACAATTAACCATTTAATTTATAAGTTGTAATTCCCACTATTATTTGATGTCATCTAACTAATTTAAAAAACACTTCAAATAATATTTTTGAACAAATTATCCTAATAAGTTGTTCCCACTCACATGCAACTTATTTAGAAAACCCATTTTCTAAATCGGTGTAAATATTTAATTGCATGATCACATCATCAATTAAATATTTAATTGGTGTTTGCCAAACTTGTTATTGGGTATACCCGACTTGGATCATAACGTGCTACCAATCAATATTCTAAGTGTCTTGGGCACACAGAATCCAACACATGGAATACTTTATTACCATCTAGGCAAAGAAACTTGGGGTAATTAAACTCAAAAATACTAGTATTTCATTAGAAAGAAACGAGAATAAAATTACAATGGTTAATGAAAAATCGGACGTTAAACACAGAAACGCAACGCGGATTGATGAAAAAGCAGTCAATTAGGTTACATGACCAAGTAAATAAGATTACTTGTATTTTAATCAAAAATTGTGCAACTATAGATTGTTGCATCAAAGATTCACGAAACCTTAACTCAAAATGGGTGAAGAACTAGTTATACAAAAACATCAATCAACAATGGTTCATGCATTGATAGTTTTTGCCCTTTGTAACACCCACATGCTATGGAGTTTTGATTCTAAAGCCCTCTAAACACACTTGTGAATTATCTAATAATATATGATTATAAACAACATTGGAATGACACTAATCAATCATAAATGGAATATAGCATCTATTGTATAAATAAAAACCAAAACCAAACACGAAACCACACGAACAAGCCTTGGAATCAATACACTCGTGCCCAAAACTTGACGAGAACATTCATCAACAAACTTCAAACACTCTTGACTCAAAAAATCCACCGAATCAATCATAGTGGCAACCGGGATCCACGGAATACTTTATTACCATCTAGGCAAGAAACTTGGTGTAATTAAACTCGAAAATACTAGTATTTCATTATAAAAGAAACGAGAATAAAATTACAATGGTTAATGAAAGTAATCGGACGTTAAACAAGAAACGCAACGCGTGATTGATGGAAAAGCATTCAAATTAGGGTAACATGACCAAGTAAATAAGATTTACTTGTATTTAATCAAAATTGTGCAACTATAGATTGTTGCATCAAAGTATTCACGAAAACCTTAACTCAATAAATGGGTGAAGAACTAGTTATACAAAAACATCAATCAACAATGGTTCATGCATTGATAGTTTTTGCCTCTTTGTAACAACCACAATGCTATGGAGTTTTGATTCTAAAGCCCTCTAAACACACTTGTGAATTAATCTAATAATATATGATTATAAACAACATTGGAATGACACTAATCAATCATAAATGGAATATAGCATCTATTGTATAAATAAAAACCAAAACCAAACACGAAACCACACGAACGAGCCTTGGAATCAATACACTCGTGCCAAAACTTGACGAGAACATCATCAACAACTTCAAACACTCTTGACTCAAAAATTCACCGAATCAATCATAGTGGCAACCGGGGATCCGCGGAATACTTTATTACCATCTAGGCAAAGCAACTTGGTGTAATTAAACTCGAAAATACTAGTATTTCATTATAAAGAAACGAGAATAAGATTACAATGGTTAATGAAAGTAATCGGACGTTAAACAAGAAACGCAACGCGTGATTGATGGAAAAGCATTCAAATTAGGGTAACATGACCAAGTAAATAAGATTTACTTGTATTTTAATCAAAATTGTGCAACTATAGATTGTTGCATCAAAGTATTCACGAAACCTTAACTCAATAAATGGGTGAAGAACTAGTATACAAAAACATCAATCAACAATGATTCATGCATTGCTAGTTTTTGCCTCTTTGTAACAACCACATGCTATGGAGTTCTGATTCTAAAGCCCTCTAAAACACACTTGTGAAACTAATCTAATAATATATGATTATAATCAACATGGAATGACACTAATCAATCATAATGGAATATAACATCTATTGTATAAATAAAACCAAAATCAAAACCCGAAACCACACGAACGAGCCTTGGAATCAATACACTCGTGCCCAAAACTTGACGAGAAATTCATCAACAAACTTCAAACACTCTTGACTCAAAAAACCCCCGAATCAATCATAGTGGCAACCGGGATCCACGGAATACTTTATTACCATCTAGGCAAAGAAACTTGGTGTAATTAAACTCGAAAATACTAGTATTTTCATAAAGAAACGAGAGAAAAAGATTACAATGGTTAATGAAAGTAATCGGACGTTAAACGAGAAACGCAACGCGTGATTGATGAAAAAGCATTCAAATTAGGGTTACATGACCAAGTAAATAAGATTTACTTGTATTTTAATCAAAATTGTGCAACTATAGATTGTTGCATCAAAGTATTCACGAAACCTTAACTCAATAAATGGGTGAAGAACTAGTTATACAAAAACATCAATCAACAATGGTTCATGCATTGCTAGTTTTTGCCTCTTTGTAACAACCACAATGCTATGGAGTTTTGATTCTAAAGCCCTCTAAACACACTTGTGAACTAATCTAATAATATATGATTATAATCAACATTGGAATGACACTAATCAATCATAAATGGAATATAACATCTATTGTATAAATAAAAACCAAAATCCAAACCCGAAACCACACGAACGAGCCTTGGAATCAATACACTCGTGCCCAAAACTTGACGAGAACATTCATCAACAAACTTCAAACACTCTTGACTCAAAAATCCACCGAATCAATCATAGTGGCAACCGGGATCCACGGAATACTTTATTACCATCTAGGCAAAGAAACTTGGTGTAATTAAACTCGAAAATACTAGTATTTCATTAGAAAGAAACGAGAATAAAATTACAATGGTTAATGAAAGTAATCGGACGTTAAACAAGAAACGCAACGCGTGATTGATGGAAAAGCATTCAAATTAGGGTAACATGACCAAGTAAATAAGATTTACTTGTATTTTAATCAAAATTGTGCAACTATAGATTGTTGCATCAAAGTATTCACGAAACCTTAACTCAATAAATGGGTGAAGAACTAGTTATACAAAACATCAATCAACAATGGTTCATGCATTGCTAGTTTTTGCCTCTTTGTAACAACCACAATGCTATGGAGTTTTGATTCTCAAGCCCTCTAAACACACTTGTGAACTAATCTAATAATATATGATTATAAACAACATTGGAATGACACTAATCAATCATAAATGGAATATAGCATCTATTGTATAAATAAAAACCAAAACCAAACACGAACACCACACGAACGAGCCTTGGAATCAATACACTCGTGCCCAAAACTTGACGAGAACATTCATCAACAAACTTCAAACACTCTTGACTCAAAAATTCACCGAATCAATCATAGTGGCAACCGGGGATCCACGGAATACTTTATTACCATCTAGGCAAGAAACTTGTGTAATTAAACTCGAAATACTAGTATTTCATTATAAAGAAACGAGAATAAAATTACAATGGTTAATGAAAGTAATCAGACGTTAAACAAGAAACGCAACGCGTGATTGATGGAAAAGCATTCAAATTAGGGTAACATGACCAAGTAAATAAGATTTACTTGTATTTTAATCAAAATTGTGCAACTATAGATTGTTGCATCAAAGTATTCACGAAACCTTAACTCAATAAATGGGTGAAGAACTAGTTATACAAAAACATCAATCAACAATGGTTCATGCATTGCTAGTTTTTGCCTCTTTGTAACAACCACAATGCTATGGAGTTTTGATTCTCAAGCCCTCTAAACACACTTGTGAACTAATCTAATAATATATGATTATAATCAACATTGGAATGACACTAATCAATCAAAAATCAAATATAGCATCTATTGTATAAATAAAAACCAAACCAAACACGAAACCACACGAACGAGCCTTGGAATCAATACACTCGTGCCCAAAACTTGACGAGAACATTCATCAACAAACTTCAAACACTCTTGACTCAAAAATTCACCGAATCAATCATAGTGGCAACCGGGGATCCGCGGAATACTTTATTACCATCTAGGCAAAGAAACTTGGTGTAATTAAACTCGAAAATACTAGTATTTCATTATAAAGAAACGAGAATAAGATTACAATGGTTAATGAAAGTAATCAGACGTTAAACAAGAAACGCAACGCGTGATTGATGGAAAAGCATTCAAATTAGGGTAACATGACCAAGTAAATAAGATTTACTTGTATTTTAATCAAAATTGTGCAACTATAGATTGTTGCATCAAAGTATTCACGAAACCTTAACTCAATAAATGGGTGAAGAACTAGTTATACAAAAACATCAATCAACAATGGTTCATGCATTGCTAGTTTTTGCCTCTTTGTAACAACCACATGCTATGGAGTTCTGATTCTAAAGCCCTCTAAACACACTTGTGAACTAATCTAATAATATATGATTATAATCAACATTGGAATGACACTAATCAATCATAAATGGAATATAGCATCTATTGTATAAATAAAAACCAAAACCAAACACGAAACCACACGAACGAGCCTTGGAATCAATACACTCGTGCCCAAAACTTGACGAGAACATTCATCAAAAACTTCAAACACTCTTGACTCAAAAAACCCCCCAATCAATCATAGTGGCAACCGGGGATCCACGGAATACTTTATTACCATCTAGGCAAAGAAACTTGGTGTAATTAAACTCGAAAATACTAGTATTTCATTAGAAAGAAACGAGAATAAAATTACAATAGTTAATGAAAGTAATCGGACGTTAAACAAGAAACGCAACGCGTGATTGATGAAAAAGCATTCAAATTAGGGTAACATGACCAAGTAAATAAGATTACTTGTATTTTAATCAAAATTGTGCAACTATAGATTGTTGCATCAAAGTATTCACGAAACCTTAACTCAATAAATGGGTGAAGAACTAGTTATACAAAAAACATCAATCAACAATGGTTCATGCATTGCTAGTTTTTGCCTCTTTGTAACAACCACATGCTATGGAGTTCTGATTCTAAAGCCCTCTAAACACACTTGTGAACTAATCTAATAATATATGATTATAATCAACATTGGAATGACACTAATCAATCATAAATGGAATATAACATCTATTGTATAAATAAAAACCAAAATCAAACCCGAAACCACACGAACGAGCCTTGGAATCAATACACTCGTGCCCAAAACTTGACTAGAACATTCATCAACAAACTTCAAACACTCTTGAGTCAAAAACCCACCTATCAATCATAGTGGCAACCGGGGATCCACGGAATACTTTATTACCATCTAGGCAAAGAAACTTGGTGTAATTAAACTCGAAAATACTAGTATTTCATTAGAAAGAAACGAGAATAAAATTACAATGGTTAATGAAAGTAATCGGACGTTAAACAAGAAACGCAACGCTTGATTGATGGAAAAGCATTCAAATTAGGGTAACATGACCAAGTAAATAAGATTTACTTGTATTTAATCAAAATTGTGCAACTATAGATTGTTGCATCAAAGTATTCACGAAACCTTAACTCAATAAATGGGTGAAGAACTAGTTATACAAAAACATCAATCAACAATGGTTCATGCATTGATAGTTTTTGCCTCTTTGTAACAACCACAATGCTATGGAGTTTTGATTCTAAAGCCCTCTAAACACACTTGTGAACTAATCTAATAATATATGATTATAATCAACATTGGAATGACACTAATCAATCATAAATGGAATATAGCATCTATTGTATAAATAAAAACAAAACCAAACACGAAACCACACGAACGAGCCTTGGAATCAATACACTCGTGCCCAAAACTTGACGAGAACATTCATCAACAAACTTCAAACACTCTTGACTCAAAAATCCACCGAATCAATCATAGTGGCAACCGGGGATCCACGGAATACTTTATTACCATCTAGGCAAAGAAACTTGTGTGTAATTAAACTCGAAATACTAGTATTTCATTATAAAGAAACGAGAATAAAATTACAATGGTTAATGAAAGTAATCGGACGTTAAACAAGAAACGCAACGCGTGATTGATGGAAAAGCATTCAAATTAGGGTAACATGACCAAGTAATAAGATTTACTTGTATTTTAATCAAAATTGTGCAACTATAGATTGTTGCATCAAAGTATTCACGAAACCTTAACTCAATAAATGGGTGAAGAACTAGTTATACAAAAACATCAATCAACAATGGTTCATGCATTGCTAGTTTTTGCCTCTTTGTAACAACCACAATGCTATGGAGTTTTGATTCTCAAGCTCTCAAAACACACTTGTGAACTAATCTAATAATATATGATTATAATCAACATTGGAATGACACTAATCAATCATAAATGGAATATAGCATCTATTGTATAAATAAAAACCAAAACCAAACACGAAACCACACGAACGAGCCTTGGAATCAATACACTCGTGCCCAAAACTTGACGAGAACATTCATCAACAAACTTCAAACACTCTTGACTCAAAATCCAACGAATCAATCATAGTGGCAACGGGGATCCACGGAATACTTTATTACCATCTAGGCAAAGAAACTTGGTGTAATTAAACTCGAAAATACTAGTATTTCATTAGAAAGAAACGAGAATAAAATTACAATGGTTAATGAAAGTAATCGGACGTTAAACAAGAAACGCAACGCGTGATTGATGGAAAAGCATTCAAATTAGGGTAACATGACCAAGTAAATAAGATTTACTTGTATTTTAATCAAATTGTGCAACTATAGATTGTTGCATCAAAGTATTCACGAAACCTTAACTCAATAAATGGGTGAAGAACTAGTTATACAAAAACATCAATCAACAATGATTCATGCATTGCTAGTTTTTGCCTCTTTGTAACAACCACATGCTATGGAGTTCTGATTCTAAAGCCCTCTAAACACACTTGTGAACTAATCTAATAATATATGATTATAATCAACATTGGAATGACACTAATCAATCATAAATGGAATATAACATCTATTGTATAAATAAAAACCAAAATCAAACCACGAAACCACACGAACGAGCCTTGGAATCAATACACTCGTGCCCAAAACTTGACGAGAACATTCATCAAACAACTTCAAACACTCTTGAGTCAAAAACCCCCCTATCAATCATAGTGGCAACCGGGGATCCACGGAATACTTTATTACCATCTAGGCAAAGAAACTTAGTGTAATTAAACTCGAAAATACTAGTATTTCATTAGAAAGAAACGGGAATAAAATTACAATGGTTAATGAAAGTAATCGGACGTTAAACAAGAAACGCAACGCGTGATTGATGAAAAAGCATTCAAATTAGGGTAACATGACCAAGTAAATAAGATTTACTTGTATTTTAATCAAAATTGTGCAACTATAGATTGTTGCATCAAAGTATTCACGAAACCTTAACTCAATAAATGGGTGAAGAACTAGTTATACAAAAACATCAATCAACAATGGTTCATGCATTGATAGTTTTTGCCTCTTTGTAACAACCACAATGCTATGGAGTTTTGATTCTAAAGCCCTCTAAACACACTTGTGAACTAATCTAATAATATATGATTATAATCAACATTGGAATGACACTAATCAATCATAAATGGAATATAGCATCTATTGTATAAATAAAAACCAAAATCAAACCCGAAACCACACGAACGAGCCTTGGAATCAATACACTCGTGCCCAAACTTGACTAGAACATTCATCAACAACTTCAAACACTCTTGACTCAAAAATCCACCAATCAATCATAGTGGCAACCGGGGATCCACGGAATACTTTATTACCATCTAGGCAAAGAAACTTGGTGTAATTAAACTCGAAAATACTAGTATTTCATTAGAAAGAAACGAGAATAAAATTACAATGGAATGAAAGTAATCGGACGTTAAACAAGAAACGCAACGCTTGATTGATGGAAAAGCATTCAAATTAGGGTAACATGACCAAGTAAATAAGATTTACTTGTATTTTAATCAAAATTGTGCAACTATAGATTGTTGCATCAAAGTATTCACGAAACCTTAACTCAATAAATGGGTGAAGAACTAGTTATACAAAAACATCAATCAACAATGGTTCATGCATTGATAGTTTTGCCTCTTTGTAACAACCACAATGCTATGGAGTTTTGATTCTAAAGCCCTCTAAACACACTTGTGAACTAATCTAATAATATATGATTATAATCAACATTGGAATGACACTAATCAATCATAAATGGAATATAGCATCTATTGTATAAATAAAACCAAAACCAAACACGAAACCCACGAAAAGAGCCTGGAATCAATACACTCGTGCCCAAAACTTGACGAGAACATTCATCAACAAACTTCAAACACTCTTGACTCAAAATTCACCGAATCAATCATAGTGGCAACCGGGGATCCACGGAATACTTTATTACCATCTAGGCAAAGAAACTTGTGTAATTAAACTCGAAAATACTAGTATTTCATTATAAAGAAACGAGAATAAAATTACAATGGTTAATGAAAGTAATCGGACGTTAAACAAGAAAAGAAACGAACGCGTGATTGATGAAAAAGCATTCAAATTAGGGTAACATGACCAAGTAAATAAGATTTACTTGTATTTTAATCAAAATTGTGCAACTATAGATTGTTGCATCAAAGTATTCACGAAACCTTAACTCAATAAATGGGTGAAGAACTAGTTATACAAAAACATCAATAAACAATGGTTCATGCATTGATAGTTTTTGCCTCTTTGTAACAACCACAATGCTATGGAGTTTTGATTCTCAAGCCCTCTAAACACACTTGTGAACTAATCTAATAATATATGATTATAATCAACATTGGAATGACACTAATCAATCAAAATTGAATATACCATCTATTGTATAATAAAAACCAAAACCAAACACGAAAAACCACACGAACGAGCCTTGGAATCAATACACTCGTGCCCAAAACTTGACGAGAACATTCATCAACAAACTTTCAAACACTCTTGACTCAAAAATTCACCGAATCAATCATAGTGGCAACCGGGGATCCGCGGAATACTTTATTACCATCTAGGCAAAGAAACTTGGTGTAATTAAACTCGAAAATACTAGTATTTCATTATAAAGAAACGAGAATAAGATTACAATGGTTAATGAAAGTAATCGGACGTTAAACAAGAAACGCAACGCGTGATTGATGGAAAAGCATTCAAATTAGGGTAACATGACCAAGTAAATAAGATTTACTTGTATTTTAATCAAAATTGTGCAACTATAGATTGTTGCATCAAAGTATTCACGAAACCTTAACTCAATAAATGGGTGAAGAACTAGTTATACAAAAACATCAATCAACAATGGTCATGCATTGCTAGTTTTTGCCTCTTTGTAACAACCACAATGCTATGGAGTTTTGATTCTAAAGCCCTCTAAACACACTTGTGAACTAATCTAATAATATATGATTATAATCAACATTGGAATGACACTAATCAATCATAAATGGAATATAGCATCTATTGTATAAATAAAACAAAACCAAACACGAAACCACACGAACGAGCCTTGGAATCAATACACTCGTGCCCAAAACTTGACGAGAACATTCATCAACAAACTTCAAACACTCTTGACTCAAAAAACCACCGAATCAATCATAGTGGCAACCGGGGATCCACGGAATACTTTATTACCATCTAGGCAAAGAAACTTGGTGTAATTAAACTCGAAAATACTAGTATTTCATTATAAAGAAACGAGAATAAGATTACAATGGTTAATGAAAGTAATCGGACGTTAAACAAGAAACGCAACGCGTGATTGATGGAAAAAGCATTCAAATTAGGGTAACATGACCAAGTAAATAAGATTTACTTGTATTTTAATCAAAATTGTGCAACTATAGATTGTTGCATCAAAGTATTCACGAAACCTTAACTCAATAAATGGGTGAAGAACTAGTTATACAAAAACATCAATCAACAATGGTTCATGCATTGCTAGTTTTTGCCTCTTTGTAACAACCACATGCTATGGAGTTTTGATTCTAAAGCCCTCTAAACACACTTGTGAACTAATCTAATAATATATGATTATAATCAACATTGGAATGACACTAATCAATCATAAATGGAATATAGCATCTATTGTATAAATAAAAACAAAACCAAACACGAAACCACACGAACGAGCCTTGGAATCAATACACTCGTGCCCAAAACTTGACGAGAACATTCATCAACAAACTTCAAACACTCTTGACTCAAAAATCCACCGAATCAATCATAGTGGCAACCGGGATCCACGGAATACTTTATTACCATCTAGGCAAAGAAACTTAGTGTAATTAAACTCGAAAATACTAGTATTTCATTAGAAAGAAACGAGATGGTTAATGAAAGTAATCGGACGTTAAACAAGAAACGCAACGCGTGATTGATGGAAAAGCATTCAAATTAGGGTAACATGACCAAGTAAATAAGATTTACTTGTATTTTAATCAAAATTGTGCAACTATAGATTGTTGCATCAAAGTATTCACGAAACCTTAACTCAATAAATGGGTGAAGAACTAGTTATACAAAAACATCAATCAACAATGGTTCATGCATTGATAGTTTTTGCCTCTTTGTAACAACCACAATGCTATGGAGTTTTGATTCTAAAGCCCTCTAAACACACTTGTGAACTAATCTAATAATATATGATTATAATCAACATTGGAATGACACTAATCAATCATAAATGGAATATAGCATCTATTGTATAAATAAAAACCAAAACCAAACACGAAACCACACGAACGAGCCTTGGAATCAATACACTCGTGCCCAAAACTTGACGAGAACATTCATCAACAAACTTCAAACACTCTTGACTCAAAAATTCACCGAATCAATCATAGTGGCAACCGGGGATCCACGGAATACTTTATTACCATCTAGGCAAAGAAACTTGGTGTAATTAAACTCGAAAATACTAGTATTTCATTATAAGAAAAACGAGAATAAATTACAATGGTTAATGAAAGTAATCGGACGTTAAACAAGAACGCAACGCGTGATTGATGGAAAAGCATTCAAATTAGGGTAACATGACCAAGTAAATAAGATTTACTTGTATTTTAATCAAATTGTGCAACTATAGATTGTTGCATCAAAGTATTCACGAAACCTTAACTCAATAAATGGGTGAAGAACTAGTTATACAAAAACATCAATAAACAATGGTTCATGCATTGCTAGTTTTTGCCTCTTGTAACAACCACAATGCTAGGGAGTTTGATTCTCAAGCCCTCTAACACACTTGTGAACTAATCTAATAATATATGATTATAATCAACATTGGAATGACACTAATCAATCAAAAATGAATATAGCATCTATTGTATAAATAAAAACCAAAACCAAACACGAAACCACACGAACGAGCCTTGGAATCAATACACTCGTGCCCAAAACTTGACGAGAACATTCATCAACAAACTTCAAACACTCTTGACTCAAAAATCCACCGAATCAATCATAGTGGCAACCGGGGATCCACGGAATACTTTATTACCATCTAGGCAAAGAAACTTGGTGTAATTAAACTCGAAAATACTAGTATTTCATTAGAAAGAAACGAGAATAAGATTACAATGATTAATGAAAGTAATCGGACGTTAAACAAGAAACGCAACGCGTGATTGATGGAAAAGCATTCAAATTAGGGTAACATGACCAAGTAAATAAGATTTACTTGTATTTAATCAAAATTGTGCAACTATAGATTGTTGCATCAAAGTATTCACGAAACCTTAACTCAATAAATGGGTGAAGAACTAGTTATACAAAAACATCAATCAACAATGATTCATGCATTGCTAGTTTTGCCTCTTTGTAACAACCACAATGCTATGGAGTTTTAATTCTAAAGCCCTCTAAACACACTTGTGAACTAATCTAATATATATGATTATAATCAACATTGGAATGACACTAATCAATCAAAAATCGAATATAGCATCTATTGTATAAATAAAAACCAAAACCAAACACGAAACCACACGAACGAGCCTTGGAATCAATACACTCGTGCCCAAAACTTGACGAGAACATTCATCAACAAACTTCAAACACTCTTGACTTAAAAATCCACCGAATCAATCATAGTGGCAACCGGTGATCCACGGAATACTTTATTACCATCTAGGCCAAGAAACTTGGTGTAATTAAACTCGAAAATACTAGTATTTCATTAGAAAGAAACGAGAATAAAATTACAATGGTTAATGAAAGTAATCGGACGTTAAACAAGAAACGCAACGCGTGATTGATGAAAAAGCATTCAAATTAGGGTTACATGACCAAGTAAATAAGATTTACTTGTATTTTAATCAAAATTGTGCAACTATAGATTGTTGCATCAAAGTATTCACGAAACCTTAACTCAATAAATGGGTGAAGAACTAGTTATAAAAAAACATCAATCAACAATGATTCATGCATTGCTAGTTTTGCCTCTTTGTAACAACCACAATGCTATGGAGTTCTGATTCTAAGCCCTCTAAACACACTTGTGAACTAATCTAATAATATATGATTATCAACATTGGAATGACACTAATCAATCATAAATGGAATATAGCATCTATTGTATAAATAAAACCAAAACCAAACACGAAACCACACGAACGAGCCTTGGAATCAATACACTCGTGCCCAAAACTTGACGAGAACATTCATCAACAACTTCAAACACTCTTGACTCAAAAATCACCGAATCAATCATAGTGGCAACCGGGATCCACGGAATACTTTATTACCATCTAGGCAAAGAAACTTTGTGTAATTAAACTCGAAAATACTAGTATTTCATTAGAAAGAACGAGAATAAAATTACAAGGTTAATGAAAGTAATCGGACGTTAAACAAGAAACGCAACGCGTGATTGATGGAAAAGCATTCAAATTAGGGTAACATGACCAAGTAAATAAGATTTACTTGTATTAATCAAAATTGTGCAACTATAGATTGTTGCATCAAAGTATTCACGAAACCTTAACTCAATAAATGGGTGAAGAACTAGTTATACAAAAACATCAATCAACAATGGTTCATGCATTGCTAGTTTTTGCCTCTTTGTAACAACCACAATGCTATGGAGTTTTGATTCTCAAGCCCTCTAAACACACTTGTGAACTAATCTAATAATATATGATTATAATCAACATTGGAATGACACTAATCAATCAAAAATCGAATATAGCATCTATTGTATAAATAAAAACCAAAACCAAACACGAAACCACACGAACGAGCCTTGGAATCAATACACTCGTGCCCAAAACTTGACGAGAACATTTCAACAAACTTCAAACACTCTTGACTCAAAAATTCACCGAATCAATCATAGTGGCAACCGGGGATCCACGGAATACTTTATTACCATCTAGGCAAGAAACTTGGTGTAATTAAACTCGAAAATACTAGTATTTCATTATAAAAAAACGAGAATAAGATTACAATGGTTAATGAAAGTAATCGGACGTTAAACAAGAAACGCAACGCGTGATTGATGGAAAGCATTCAAATTAGGGTAACATGACCAAGTAAATAAGATTTACTTGTATTTTAATCAAAATTGTGCAACTATAGATTGTTGCATCAAAGTATTCACGAAACCTTAACTCAATAAATGGGTGAAGAACTAGTTATACAAAAACATCAATCAACAATGGTTCATGCATTGCTAGTTTTTGCCTCTTTGTAACAACCACAATGCTATGGAGTTCTGATTCTAAAGCCCTCTAAACACACTTGTGAACTAATCTAATAATATATGATTATAATCAACATTGGAATGACACTAATCAATCAAAAATGGAATATAGCATCTATTGTATAAATAAAAACCAAAACCAAACACGAAACCACACGAACGAGCCTTGGAATCAATACACTCGTGCCCAAAACTTGACGAGAACATTCATCAACAAACTTCAAACACTCTTGACTCAAAAATCCACCGAATCAATCATAGTGGCAACCGGTGATCCACGGAATACTTTATTACCATCTAGGCCAAGAAACTTGGTGTAATTAAACTCGAAAATACTAGTATTTCATTAGAAAGAAACGAGAATAAAATTACAATGGTTAATGAAAGTAATCGGACGTTAAACAAGAAACGCAACGCGTGATTGATGAAAAAGCATTCAAATTAGGTTACATGACCAAGTAAATAAGATTTACTTGTATTTTAATCAAAATTGTGCAACTATAGATTGTTGCATCAAAGTATTCACGAAACCTTAACTCAATAAATGGGTGAAGAACTAGTTATACAAAAACATCAATCAACAATGGTTCATGCATTGCTAGTTTTTGCCTCTTTGTAACAACCACATGCTATGGAGTTCTGATTCTAAAGCCCTCTAAACACACTTGTGAACTAATCTAATAATATATGATTATAATCAACATTGGAATGACACTAATCAATCATAAATGGAATATAGCATCTATTGTATAAATAAAAACCAAAATCAAACCCGAAACCACACGAACGAGCCTTGGAATCAATACACTCGTGCCCAAAACTTGACTAGAACATTCATCAACAACTTCAAACACTCTTGACTCAAAAACCCACTATCAATCATAGTGGCAACCGGGGATCCACGGAATACTTTATTACCATCTAGGCAAAGAAACTTGGTGTAATTAAACTCGAAAATACTAGTATTTCATTATAAAGAAACGAGAATAAAATTACAATGATTAATGAAAGTAATCGGACGTTAAACAAGAAACGCAACGCGTGATTGATGGAAAAGCATTCAAATTAGGGTAACATGACCAAGTAAATAAGATTTACTTGTATTTTAATCAAAATTGTGCAACTATAGATTGTTGCATCAAAGTATTCACGAAACCTTAACTCAATAAATGGGTGAAGAACTAGTTATACAAAAACATCAATCAACAATGGTTCATGCATTGATAGTTTTTGCCTCTTTGTAACAACCACAATGCTATGGAGTTTGATTCTAAAGCCCTCTAAACACACTTGTGAACTAATCTAATAATATATGATTATAATCAACATTGGAATGACACTAATCAATCGAAAATGGAATATACCATCTATTGTATAAATAAAAACCAAAACCAAACACGAAACCACACGAACGAGCCTTGGAATCAATACACTCGTGCCCAAAACTTGACGAGAACATTCATCAAAAACTTCAAACACTCTTGACTCAAAAATCCACGAATCAATCATAGTGGCAACCGGGGATCCACGGAATACTTTATTACCATCTAGGCAAAGAAACTTGGTGTAATTAAACTCGAAAATACTAGTATTTCATTATAGAAAGAAACGAGAATAAAATTACAATGGTTAATGAAAGTAATCGGACGTTAAACAAGAAACGCAACGCGTGATTGATGGAAAAGCATTCAAATTAGGGTAACATGACCAAGTAAATAAGATTTACTTGTATTTTAATCAAAATTGTGCAACTATAGATTGTTGCATCAAAGTATTCACGAAACCTTAACTCAATAAATGGGTGAAGAACTAGTTATACAAAAACATCAATCAACAATGATTCATGCATTGCTAGTTTTTGCCTCTTTGTAACAACCACAATGCTATGGAGTTTTGATTCTAAAGCCCTCTAAACACACTTGTGAACTAATCTAATAATATATGATTATAATCAACATTGGAATGACACTAATCAATCATAAATGGAATATAACATCTATTGTATAAATAAAAACCAAAATCAAACCCGAAACCACACGAACGAGCCTTGGAATCAATACACTCGTGCCCAAAACTTGACTAGAACATTCATCAACAACTTCAAACACTCTTGACTCAAAAACCCCCCTATCAATCATAGTGGCAACCGGGGATCCACGGAATACTTTATTACCATCTAGGCAAAGAAACTTAGTGTAATTAAACTCGAAAATACTAGTATTTCATTATAAAGAAACGAGAATAAGATTACAATGGTTAATGAAAGTAATCGGACGTTAAACAAGAAACGCAACGCGTGATTGATGAAAAAGCATTCAAATTAGGGTAACATGACCAAGTAAATAAGATTTACTTGTATTTTAATCAAAATTGTGCAACTATAGATTGTTGCATCAAAGTATTCACGAAACCTTAACTCAATAAATGGGTGAAGAACTAGTTATACAAAAACATCAATCAACAATGGTTCATGCATTGCTAGTTTTTGCCTCTTTGTAACAACCACATGCTATGGAGTTCTGATTCTAAAGCCCTCTAAACACACTTGTGAACTAATCTAATAATATATGATTATAATCAACATTGGAATGACACTAATCAATCATAATGGAATATAGCATCTATTGTATAAATAAAAACCAAAACCAAACACGAAACCACACGAACGAGCCTTGGAATCAATACACTCGTGCCCAAAACTTGACGAGAACATTCATCAACAACTTCAAACACTCTTGACTCAAAAACCCACCTATCAATCATAGTGGCAACCGGGGATCCACGGAATACTTTATTACCATCTAGGCAAGAAACTTGGTGTAATTAAACTCGAAAATACTAGTATTTCATTAGAAAGAAACGGAATAAAATTACAATGGTTAATGAAAGTAATCGGACGTTAAACAAGAAACGCAACGCGTGATTGATGGAAAAGCATTCAAATTAGGGTAACATGACCAAGTAAATAAGATTTACTTGTATTTTAATCAAAATTGTGCAACTATAGATTGTTGCATCAAAGTATTCACGAAACCTTAACTCAATAAATGGGTGAAGAACTAGTTATACAAAAACATCAATCAACAATGGTTCATGCATTGATAGTTTTTGCCTCTTTGTAACAACCACAATGCTATGGAGTTTTGATTCTAAAGCCCTCTAAACACACTTGTGAACTAATCTAATAATATATGATATAATCAACATTGGAATGACACTAATCAATCATAAATGGAATATAGCATCTATTGTATAATAAAAACCAAAACCAAACACGAAACCACACGAACGAGCCTTGGAATCAATACACTCGTGCCCAAAACTTGACGAGAACATTCATCAACAAACTTCAAACACTCTTGACTCAAAAATCCACCGAATCAATCATAGTGGCAACCGGGGATCCACGGAATACTTTATTACCATCTAGGCAAAGAAACTTGGTGTAATTAAACTCGAAAATACTAGTATTTCATTAGAAAGAAACGAGAATAAGATTACAATGGTTAATGAAAGTAATCGGACGTTAAACAAGAAACGCAACGCGTGATTGATGAAAAGCATTCAAATTAGGGTAACATGACCAAGTAAATAAGATTTACTTGTATTTTAATCAAAATTGTGCAACTATAGATTGTTGCATCAAAGTATTCACGAAACCTTAACTCAATAAATGGGTGAAGAACTAGTTATACAAAAACATCAATAAACAATGGTTCATGCATTGCTAGTTTTTGCCTCTTTGTAACAACCACAATGCTATGGAGTTTTGATTCTCAAGCTCTCTAAACACACTTGTGAACTAATCTAATAATATATGATTATAATCAACATTGGAATGACACTAATCAATCAAAAATCGAATATAGCATCTATTGTATAAATAAAAACCAAAACCAAACACGAAACCACACGAACGAGCCTTGGAATCAATACACTCGTGCCCAAAACTTGACGAGAACATTCATCAACAAACTCAAAAACTCTTGACTTAAAAATCCACCGAATCAATCATAGTGGCAACCGGTGATCCACGGAATACTTTATTACCATCTAGGCCAAGAAACTTGGTGTAATTAAACTCGAAAATACTAGTATTTCATTAGAAAGAAACGAGAATAAAATTACAATGGTTAATGAAAGTAATCGGACGTTAAACAAGAAACGCAACGCGGATTGATGGAAAAGCATTCAAATTAGGGTAACATGACCAAGTAAATAAGATTTACTTGTATTTTAATCAAAATTGTGCAACTATAGATTGTTGCATCAAAGTATTCACGAAACCTTAACTCAATAAATGGGTGAAGAACTAGTTATACAAAAACATCAATCAACAATGGTTCATGCATTGCTAGTTTTTGCCTCTTTGTAACAACCACATGCTATGGAGTTCTGATTCTAAAGCCCTCTAAACACACTTGTGAACTAATCTAATAATATATGATTATAATCAACATTGGAATGACACTAATCAATCATAAATGGAATATAGCATCTATTGTATAAATAAAAAACCAAAACAAACACGAAACCACACGAACGAGCCTTGGAATCAATACACTCGTGCCCAAACTTGACGAGAAATTCATCAACAAACTTCAAACACTCTTGACTTAAAAATCCACCGAATCAATCATAGTGGCAACCGGTGATCCACGGAATACTTTATTACCATCTAGGCAAAGAAACTTGGTGTAATTAAACTCGAAAATACTAGTATTTCATTAGAAAGAAACGAGAATAAAATTACAATGGTTAATGAAAGTAATCGGACGTTAAACAAGAAACGCAACGCGTGATTGATGAAAAAGCATTCAAATTAGGTTTACATGATAAGATTTACTTGTATTTTAATCAAAATTGTGCAACTATAGATTGTTGCATCAAAGTATTCACGAAACCTTAACTCAATAAATGGGTGAAGAACTAGTTATAAAAAAACATCAATCAACAATGATTCATGCATTGCTAGTTTTTGCCTCTTTGTAACAACCACATGCTATGGAGTTTTGATTCTAAAGCCCTCTAAACACACTTGTGAACTAATCTAATAATATATGATTATAATCAACATTGGAATGACACTAATCAATCATAAATGGAATATACATCTATTGTATAAATAAAAACCAAAATCAAAACCAGAAACCACACGAACGAGCCTTGGAATCAATACACTCGTGCCCAAAACTTGACGAGAACATTCATCAACAACTTCAAACACTCTTGAGTCAAAAACCCACCGAATCAATCATAGTGGCAACCGGGGATCCGCGGAATACTTTATTACCATCTAGGCAAAGAAACTTGGTGTAATTAAACTCGAAAATACTAGTATTTCATTATAAAGAAACGAGAATAAGATTACAATGGTTAATGAAAGTAATCGAACGTTAACAAGAAACGCAACGCGTGATTGATAAAAGCATTCAAATGAAAGGGTGACATGAAAAATTAGTAGGGAACATGACCAAGTAAATAAGTTTTACTTGTATTTTAATCAAAATTGTGCAACTATAGATTGTTGCATCAAAGTATTCACGAAACCTTAACTCAATAAATGGGTGAAGAACTAGTTATACAAAAACATCAATCAACAATGGTTCATGCATTGCTAGTTTTTGCCTCTTTGTAACAACCACATGCTATGGAGTTTTGATTCTCAAGCCCTCTAAACACACTTGTGAACTAATCTAATAATATATGATTATAATCAACATTGGAATGACACTAATCAATCAAAAATCGAATATAGCATCTATTGTATAAATAAAAACCAAAACCAAACACGAAACCACACGAACGAGCCTTGGAATCAATACACTCGTGCCCAAAACTTGACGAGAACATTCATCAACAAACTTCAAACACTCTTGACTCAAAAATCACCGAATCAATCATAGTGGCAACCGGGGATCCACGGAATACTTTATTACCATCTAGGCAAAGAAACTTGGTGTAATTAACTCGAAAATACTAGTTATCATTATGAAAGAAACGAGAATAAAATTACAATGTTAATGAAAGTAATCAGACGACGTTAAACAAGAAACGCAACGCGTGATTGATGAAAAAGCATTCAACTACGGTAACATGACCAAGTAAATAAGATTTACTTGTATTTTAATCACAATTGTGCAACTATAGATTGTTGCATCAAAGTATTCACGAAACCTTAACTCAATAAATGGGTGAAGAACTAGTTATACAAAACATCAATCACAATGATTCATGCATTGCTAGTTTTTGCCTCTTTGTTGATGGGTTGCAAGAACATAAAACAAGTTAACCATTTAACTTTCAAAAAAAACGCAGCATCGGACATATAATAGCTTAAACCCCATGTATAAGCTGAATATTTCATGTTCTTGGTTTGTCCATTAATGTAGAAAAGCAAACCAAACAAAGGATCTTCTTATGTGAAAGACAAGCTATGTGTCATATAATAACACAATTATGGCAACCTCAAAGGGCTGCCAAATACTACCTCCTTCCAGCGTTAGTGTTGATGAATGAAGGGAGTTTGAAGGCTGAAATGTTGCCAAAGCAACCAAGTTGACTTCCTCTAACGCGACTCCCACAAAGCTTTGAGTTACCTTCGTACTGCCGGAATTGGATTTGGACTCCAAAACACCAAAATAAGCTGCCAAATTAGGCTTCCCCCCAAAAACCGTGAGTTTTGGCAGCAACTTGATGCTGTTAGAGAGAGAATCGACCCCAAAGTCCAAGAAAGGAACCCTCAAGTGTTTATACCCCAAGCTTGTTACAAACACCACTCTTGCTAGGTAGAGATACAACCAAGATGAAGCTCAAAAAAGCAATCTTCTGCTGCTTATTTCGTGAACAATAGAGAGCAAAAGAGAGAGGTTCTTTGTGCATGTATATAAGAATAATAATGGCTGGAACAAGTTCTTTCAAGACCCCTTAATTGTATTGTCTTTTCAAGACAAGTTGGTCCAATAGAAAACAAGGGGAGGGGGCCGAAAAATTCATTTGAAAAAAAGGGTTCCCCCCTTTTTTTATTAAACACAATACACAAGTTGTGGGTCTTATAATTTGGTCCTTAGAAAATGTATACAACTACCCATTAATGATTTATTAACATAATAGCCATTATAATTTGTAATGTCATCTAAACTAATATAAATAACATTACAAATAATATCATTGAACAAAATATCTAATAAATTGTTCCATGTCATATGCAATTGTTAGAAAACCCATTTTCTAAATGGTGTTAATATTTTATTGCATGATCATATCATCAATAAATATTATTTGGTGTTTGCTAAGCTTGTTATTGGGTATAACCCGACTTGGATCATAACGTACTAACCACATCAATATTCTAAGTGTCTTGGGCACATCGAATCCTACAATCTCCCACTTGCCCAAGATTCATAGAAGATTGATGCAAGCAGTAAATACCGCCTAACAACGGTTACTACCCTTAATACGCATGACTTATAGCCATTCAATAACATCATCCCTTTCAAGTGCCCTACTTGAAATGATTTAGGTGAATCAATCATCTATCCTTTTGTTACAGATGTCATGTTAAATCCAAGGACACAGAATGATCATTCCTGTTGATTTAACTTAATCAGGCCTTAGACATCTAACTCTCAACGAATAAGAGGAACAAATTCCATCTTGACTACATACGTTCTCACAAACACCTCGTGTTATACCTGAACATATCCTTATGTACTGTCCACTATTTCAGGACAGTGAAGAATAGGCTCAAGGTATAATACTTGGTGAATATCAAAACCCAATATGTGTCTCAGGTCTGAGGATACCAAATGATATTCGCCTTTACTCAAATTACTTATGATCAATCAATAAGATTCCATGTAGTAAAATTTGAGATGCGGGTTAGTCCAATATTTGTATCCCACAAATATCTATGAACCTTGGTAGCAACCCATTGCTCTATATTCATCCTTATGAATATCAACCAATCCAAGTTCATAATAATCTTACTTTCACACTTGTTCCCACAAGTATGAACGACTACGGACATTTAGAGTAAACAATTTACTCATGGATTAAACATGCTAAATTGGAACATTAATTGAAACATTATAACCAAATAATTTTATTCAAATTATAAAGAGTTCCACATATCCAAATACAAAGTTTACAGATCAAATCCAATCACTAGAATATCGAAGTCCCATGGCACAAGTATGACCTTCATGCTTTGCCTTTTCAAGGAGCTTCGTGAGAGGATCCGCAATGTTTGATCCGTGTGAACTTTGCGAATACATATCTTTCCCTTTTCAACTTCATCTCGATGTAGTTGAATCTCCGCTCAATGTGCCTAGTCTTCTTTGATGAGCACGGGGTTCCTTGATTTGAGCAATCGACACCTCGTTGTCACAAAAGATCTCTAGGGGTCCTGAATGGAAGGGACAACCCCTAGATCGGCAATGAATTTCTTCAACCATGCAGCTTCTTGAGCTGCCAATGAGGCGGCGACGTATTCTGATTCTGTAGTTGATATAGAGCCACCACATCCTGCTTGGAGCTCTTCCAAGAGACAGCTCCTCCATTCAGAATGAAAATGTATCCCGATTGTGACCGTGAATCATCACGATCGGTTTGGAAACTCGCATCCGTGTAACCTTTTACAACGAGTTCCTCGTCACCAGATCCATAGATTAGGAACATATCTCTTGTCCTCCTTAGGTACTTAAGTATGTTCTTAACAGCCATCCAATGACTGTTTCCAGGATTTTGCTGGTAACGGCTTGTCATGCTCAAAGCGCATGACACGTCCGGTCGAGTGCATATCATTGCATACATGATGGATCCAATAGCAGATGCATATGGGATTGCCTTCATTTTATCTTGCTCATCCTTTGAGCTTGGACATTGAGTCGTACTCAATATCGTTCCTCTTTGAATAGGTACGGTACCTTTCTTAGAGTTCTCCATCTTGAACCTTTTCAAGATCTTATCAATGTATGCACTTTGATTCAAACCAATCAACCGCCTTGATCTATCCCTATAGATCTTTATTCCTAGAATATAGGCGGCTTCACCAAGATCCTTGATGGAAAAAACAACTTCCAAGCCAGGTTTTTACACCTTCCAAGGTTGGAATGTCATTTCCAAATAGTAGTATGTCATCAACATACAATACTAGGAAAGTTACTGTGCTCCCACTAGCCTTCTTATACACACAAGCCTCATCAGCGTTTTTGATGAAGCCAAATTTCTTTACTTCCTCATCAAAACGGTGATTCCAGCTTCTCGATGCTTGTTTCAATCCATAGATTGATTTCTTTAACTTGCATACTTTATTAGGATGTTTTGGATCGACAAAACCTTCAGGCTGAACCATATAGACATCTTCCTCAAGATATCCATTTAGGAAAGCGGGGTTTTGACATCCATTTGCCAAATCTCATAATCATAATGAGCAGCTATGGCAAACAATATCCTTATAGACTTTAGCATCGCAACAGGTGAGAAGGTTTCATCATAATCACCCCTTGAGTTTGAGTGAAACCCTTTGCTACAAGTCTAGCTTTATAAGTATCCAAGTTTCCATGCATATCGGTTTTCTTCTTGAAAACCCACTTACTTCCAACTACCTTGGAATTAAGAGGTGGTACAACAAGTTCCCAAACTTGATTGTCATACATGGATTGCATCTCAACGTTCATGGCCTCAAGCCATTTGTCACAATCCAAATTGGACACTGCATCATGGTATGTGGTTGGTTCATCTGAATCTACCACATAGCATCCATCCATGAAAAATCCGTATCTTTCAGGTGGATTACTAGTTCTACCACTTCTGCGAACGTTTTGTGTGTATTGATCAACCATTTGATCATCCTCAACATCCTCATGTTGAGTGCTAGTTTCAACCAAACGTGCATCGGGTTGTGGTTCTTGATCCTCCTCAAGATCCACTGTTCTACTGCTAGTTCCTTCCATAAGGAACTTTGCTTCTAAGAACTCACCCTTTCTGGCAACAAACACCTTTTGTTCCAGTGGATCATAGAAATAATATCCCATAGAATCTCTAGGATATCCAATAAAGATACACTTGGTGGATCGGACTTCCAATTTGTTTGGGGTGGGAGTCTTAACATAAGCCTCACAACCCCAGACCCTTAAGTATGATAGGGATGGAACCCTTCCATGCCATATCTCAAAAGGTGTCCTTTCCACCTTTTTGGTTGGGGCCATATTTAGAATACGGGCCGCGGAGAGCAAAGCGAAACCCCAAAATGATAGAGGTAATGTGCTTCTAGCCATCATAGATCGGACCATATCCAATAAGGTTCGATTCCTCCTCTCAGACACACCATTATGTTGTGTGTGTTCCAGGTGGAGTGAGTTGTGAGACAATCCCACAACTCCTAAGATGATCTTGAAAAACATCACTTAGGTATTCACCTCCTCTATCGGTACGGAGAACTTTAATTGACTTGTTGAGTTGATTTTCAACTTCATTCTTGAAGATTTTGAACATTTCAAAAGCTTCATCTTTGTGCCTTAATAAGTACACATACCCATAGCGACTATAATCGTCGGTAAAGGTAATGAAGTATCTTTCACCATTCCTAGTCATTGGCTTAAAAGGACCACATACATCCGAATGTATGATTCCTAATAAATCTTTTGCCCTTTCGTTAGTTCCACTAAAGGGTGCCTTAGTCATCTTCCTTGTAAACAAGATCACAAAACATCAAATGAATCACATTCATTTGTTTTTAAAAGACCATTCTTTTGAAGTGTTTGTAAACGTTTCTTGTTTATATGGCCAAGACGACAATGCCAAAGATAGGTATCACTCAAGTCCAACTTGAGTTTTCTTGGTGTTAGTTTGGTACAATGAGCTATTTAAAGTTTTCATGAACCAATTCATAAATACCATTAATGGGAATAGCTTTAAAATAGAACATACCATTTAAAGAAACATGAATATCATTTTCAATAAAGGATAATACATATCAAATGTTTTAACAGGGCTACAGAGATAATATTCCTAGTCAAACTAGGAGCATACAAAAACATGTTCAAAATCACTTCCAAACCATTTGGAAGTTTCAAGATGTAGTCCCACGGGCTTCAACTTGACTTTAGCCCATTGCCCATGTAGAGGCTACATCCCCTTTCTTGAAGTCACTACTTCTTTTGAACCCCTGCAACAAATTGCAAATGTGAGTTCCACATCCGGTATCTAATACCCATGTGTTAGAGGATATCATGTTTAATATATGGATCATGTATATTGTACCTGAGGTCTGCCCGGCATCCCTCTTTGCTTTCAACTCTTGGAGATGGACGGGACAATTCCTTGCCCAATGTCCAATCTCCCCACACTTGAAGCATGGGTCGTTAGTAGCAACCTTTTGCTTTTCTCTTGTGGTTTGGGTGGTACCCTTACCCCTTTCCCTTTTCCCCAACGGGTCCCTTACCCTTGGCAACCTTTGCCTTGGGTGCGGGATAAGGCCTTTTCTTGTTCCCACCTTCATTGATGGTGAGAACGGGTAAAACCCTTTTACCCATGGCCGCCTCGGCCGTTTTGAGCATTGAGTGAAGCTCACCAATGCTTTGTCCCAAGCATTCATGTTGTAGTTCAACACGAATGTCTCGAACTTCTTGGTAAGGCCATTAAGGATCAAATCCGTGGCCAATTCCTTCGAGACGGGACAATTAGCCTCTCGAGGCGGTCAATATGACTTTTCATCTTAAGAACATAAGATGAAACAGATTGGTTGTCGTCCATACGACATGCATGGAGTGCTCGAACCGTTTCGAAGCGCTCAACCCTTGCTTGCTGTTGGAACGTTTCCTTCAGCTGGGTTATCATGTCATAAGCTCCGTGATGTTCATACTCCTTTTGGAGATCCGGAGTCATGCTCGCTAGCATGAGACAAGACACTTGGACGGAGTCCTCAGTGTACTTCAACCAATCGTTGAAGGCCTCCTCATCATCCTCGCTAGGTTGATCGGGGATAGGGTCGTCTAAAACATACGATCTTCTCTCTTGCTTGAGAACGATTCTCAAGTTTCGATACCAATCGATGAAGTTGTTATGATTTAGACGTTCCTTTTGGAGGATCGCTCGTAGAGATTGGTTGGACGCGGATGAGTTATCGGAATTATCATTATTTGAGGCCATCTACAAAATTAACAAAGTTTTATTTTAGTATTTTCGATATTGTAATTTTAATAATAAATGCCTTTTAAGGTCTTTTCATATTAAAATCTAGAACCCAACATTACATTTAAATTGTGGTTAGGTGACCTTTATCCCACGTTTTAAATTAATAAGGTGGTCAACGTTTGACGATTGCAACCATTTGCAACTTCTAGAAATATGGGATCGACTTGAAACATCATATGTAAAGTCGGCATGTTAATCCCATCAACACATTTGGAAACCACATCGTAGGTGATCCATTTGACATGATTTGCAAATCAAGACACCCTACTTACACCCACGTGTGAGTTTGCCAAAACAAGTGGTTAGGTGACCTTTATCCCACAAATAAGGCATTCTCACCTCAAGTCACAAGTTCCCTCAAAATGGTTAGGTGACCTTTATCCCACTAAGAGTTCCCAAGTGACTCAAGTGTTGTGTAAAAGGACGGTGTTGATCTTGTTTTGAAAAAAAGTTTAGAGGTTTCAAAATTCTAGTTTAGAAAACTCTATGTACTTGTATTTGCATGCTTTCAAATACAAGGTACCCTATGGTTCTTTGATTAAAACCTATTTTAATCTTTAAATCATTAAATCATTTTAATAACTTTATTAAACTTTTAAGAACCATCAATTTTCAGCTTGTTAAGTTTGTTAATGAGTTTGTTATGAATATCCAAATATCAACCAAACAATCAAACAAACAAACAATCAACCAAGCATAAACACAAAACAACCATATGAGCATATGTGCATAACCATAGCATCTAAAGTGGTCCACACTTGTTTGCCATCACAAGTGTGGTCCATAGGACATTCCTAAGGGTCACAAACAAAGCATATAGAAAACTTCCAAAAGCCTCCCACTTGAAACCGCATCCAAAATGCTCCATGTTTCTTCATGACCTTCCTTTGTGCTTCCAATGTGAATGTCTTCATATTACAAGATTAAAGTCCTAATACAAGATATCTAGTAAAATGAAAAACACCTAATCTATTTATTACAAACCATAATAAATAAATTACATTTGAATCAAAGCAAAAACACAAATAATACAACCAATTGAATGAATGAATACAACCATCACACATCCAAACAATCACAAGGTCAATAGCTAGGTTATGCACTAAAACAAGCATCTATCATATCATCCAAAATATAATGAAAACCCCACTTAAAACCACGAAATTTCAGCCAACATAAACTGAAATTCGGGTTTTTTATTTTGTCCAAAAAAACAAACAACAAACATGTATATCTTTCAAAGTTTAATCACAAGCATGTGTGATATGACTTTGAAAGTTGGGGTTCATATCATGAACTTAGCAGCCCAAAATCAGCCTATACTAAGATTATATCATCCTTTAAAACCTATTTAAAAGACAAAACAAGCAAGTCATCCACATAACCGGCTCTTGATGCCATTGAGGGGTTTGTTAGAACACAAAAAACGAGTTTAACCTTTTAAACTTTCTGAAAAACGCAGCGGAAGTTTGCTTTAAACTAAGTTTATAAGCTGAAATGTATGTTCTTTTGACCATTCATATGTTTTAAACAAACCCAAAATCAAAGGATCATATATATGAAAAACAAGCTATATGAACAAATGAAAATATACATAAAATCACAGCCACAAGAAGCTGTGAAAACTACCTTTTTCCAGCAAAATTCGACCAAAATGAGAGGTTTGATGCTTGTGATTTTGGCCAAGACTCCAAGAGAGGACTCCTCAAGCTAGTATACCCCAAGCTGATTGCACAAACTTCTTGTAGGGAGGAAACACACCAAAAAACGAAAAAAACACCCTCCTTCTTCCTGAAAGTCCTGGAATTCTGAGAGAAAGAGAGGAGAGAGAGTGTTTTTGTTCTGTGGTTTTTTTTTTTGCATCAGTTGATGAGTGAGTAGCTTGAGTTAAATGGTATTACCATGTGGGTGCTAGGCCAAATTTTTGTTTCATGAGGCCCCCATCCCCAGCAAATGGGCGGCCAAGACCAAAGGAAATTCAAAAGACATTTCCCTCTTAAACAAATACAAAACATATTAACAAGTTACTAAACATTTATACAATTAACCATTATTGTATAAGTTATACACCATTATTTAATTTGATGTTATCTAACTACTTAAATAACATAACAAATAAATTCTTGAACAAAATATCCCATAAGTGTTCCAACTCATATGCAACTTATTTAGAAAACCTATTTTCTAAATTGGTGCGTTTATTTAATTGGATGATCATATCATCAATTAAATAATTGTGGTGTTTGCAAAGCTTGTTATTGGGTATAACCCGACTTGGATCATAACGTACTAACCACATCAATATTCTAAGTGTCTTGGGCATATAGAATCCTACAGTTGCTAGCTTCAACCCAACTTCCATCCTTTAGAGCTTCATCAACTTCTTAGGCTTATCTGAGATAAGAAACAAAGTGAGAAAAACAGTTGCTCATGGGTTTGTCCTCTTGTTCTTACCCTGTGACAACATCTCCAATGATGTTTGTGGTGGGGTGAGATTGTGGATCCTTAGCTGAGGGATCACAACAAGTTGTTGAGAAAGATCAAATTTGAGAAATTTAGATCTGGTCTGGAAGATTCACCCTCCACATTATCACACTTATCAGATTAACTTGATCCAATGAGTGTGAGACATCATTGATGTTGTCATCTATGGTATGGTTATTAGCATCAAGAAATTCCTGATCACTATCACCATCACCATTGTTGTCTTCTACAAGTGAGGTGTCTTTATCTGGTTGAGAGGCCTCTGAGCTGGAATTTGAAGGCATGCCAGATGTATCAGCTGAATTGTCATTGTTGTGCTGATAGAAACCTCATTTTGCTGAAGTAGTTCCAACTGGAGCTGAAGATGTATGAGTTGAAGGTCTCCTAGCTCAAATCTTGGATCAGGATCACCTGTATTTAGATTTTCTGCAGATCCTGAAACATGCTCACAAGAATTGTTAAAACAGTTGGTAACTAAATCAAGATCAAACAGCCAATCCGGACCAGAACCAGCCACACAAGGAGTGTGCTCATTGAAAGTCACATTGGCTGACTCCTCACAATTCTAGTTCTGAGATTGTATACTCTATAAGCTTTAGCTGGGAAGAGTATCCAATGAAATGTCCATCATCTGATTTCTCAGCAAACTTGGCAATTTGATCTTTGGTATTCAAGATGGTGCAGGGACATCCAAATGACCTGAGAAAACCAATGAAAGGTTTCCTCTTGTGCCAAAGTTCATAAGGAGTCTTACCATGTGTCTTAACTACTAAAACTCTGTTTTGCACATAGCAGCAGTATTAACTGCCTCTGCCCAGAAGGTGATAGGCAGTTTAGAGTCAGACAACATAGTTCTTGCAGCTTCAATAAGTGTCCTGTTTCTCCTCTCAGCAACTCCGTTTTGCTGAGGAGTCCTGGGAGCACTATATTGTCTTGTAATACCTTTTTCATCACAAAATGTATCAAGGATTTGGTTCTTGAATTCAGTTCCTTGATCACATCTTATGGTTTTGACCTTGTGATCACATTGATTCTCAACTTTTAAGATGAAATTCTTCAGAATCTCAGGGGTTTCATCCTTAGTTCTAAGGAAGAAGACCCAAGTGAATCTTGTAAAATCATCTGTGATCACCAGACAGTAAGAGGTCCTTCCTAAACTCATTACACTGGTGGGGCCAAAGAGATCCATATGTAACAAGTGTAGGGGAGTAGTGATGGAGTTCTTTTCCTTAGGCTTGTGAGATACCTTGTGTTGCTTCCCTTTCAGGCATGCAACACAATGATCATCACTGTAAACTCTTTCTTTGGCATTCCAGTTACCAGATCATGTTTAATTAATTTATTCATGTTCTTAAAGTTTACATGGCACATTCTTTTATGCCATAGGAAAGACTCATCACTATTTGCTTTAGATAGAAAGCATGAAACTTCTCCAGAGGGAGATGTTTCTTGCAAATCCATCTTGTACATGTTCCCTTTCCTGGGGGCTCTGAGCAGGATATGCTCATGAGGAATGACCACACCAGGCTTGAGAACAATGCACTCATGCTCAGTAAAAGCATGTTATGACTCTGATCACAAATTGGGATACACTCAGAAGATTGTACCCAAGCTCTTAACAAAGTTTACCTTTCAATGCTGAGCTTACCATTTGTGACCTTGCCCCTTCCAGAAATGTAACCACCTTCATCTCCTCCAAAAGCAACTGGTCCTCCATCAATTCTCTCAAAATTATGGAGTAGAGACCTATTGCCTGTCATGTGCCTGGAACAGCCACTGTCAATTATCCAGACATTGTTTGTCTTGAGCTGTTCCTGCACAAAGAAGAATGTTAGTTACATTTGGAAACCCAAGCCTTACTTGTCTTGGGCTCATTAAGAGTAATAGAAGGTAATGCAACAGTAATAGATCCTATGGTTGTACTATGGGGATCTTCAGCTGTTGTTGATGGAGAAACCTCAGTCATTTGGTCTTTCACTTTGGAGTCTTGGACTTGACCTTCAAAACCTTAGAAGCTTTTGGAACTTCACAAGTTTTGATGACTGATCCTTCGGAAGAATCTACAGTCACTGCAGCAGACTTCAGTGCTTCGGAAGAACTCCTTTCTTCCGAGACCAACTTTGCTTCCGAAGGTAATTTTCCATTTACCTTCTTCTTTGATTTGGAGCTTCCGAAGGAAACAGATTTTCCTTCCGAAGCTTGAGACTTCTTGAGACTCTTTGAAGTCTTTGTTTTGGTCATGTGGACAGTACTTTTAGGATTGTATGGGCAATCCTTGCAATGTGAGAAGTACTTTCACACATAACACACAACATTTCTTCTTCAAAGAAGTCTCCTTTGAGAGCAAGACTGGCTTTGGTCACATCCCTTCTCCACCTTCATCTTGGTAGATGCTGAGACAGTTCCTTGGGCTGTGAACTGTTCTTGGAGTTTGATGGTCCAGGCTGTGCAGCAGTGGTACACAGCAGCTCAGTCTTCTTCCTTGTACTGAGATGATTTGAACAAGAACCATGACTCTTAGCTGAGGAGTCTTGGTTGATGTCTTCAGTCCTTACTACTTGAAACCTGCAGAGATAAAAACTTGTTTCTGCTTAGCATCAAAAGTAGCCTTGATTTCTTGAGCCTTCTTTGCTTTCCTTTTGCTCTTCCTGATCAAGTTCTTTCTCTTGGACTTGGTCATCACAGTTGATTTCTTCTCCTCAGAAGGATAGTGGCCCTTGGAAGAATCCTCTTCTTCACTCTTCTCAGAGGAATTCTTCACTATCACTTCTTCATCATCCTCACTTATAGGATCTATGAGAGGAAGCTCATCTTCACAAGTTCCACACCTAGGAGATCTTACAGACAAGATTGTGTGTGGAGGAGCTATCTCATTTGATCCCAGTCCCTGTCTATTTTGATAACAACCTTGTTGTGCAGGGATGAGGATATCATGTTCTTGAAGGTCTCTTCTTCAAGAACACTCTTCTCTGCCTTGGCTTTGCTGATCACAAGCTCAGCCTGGCACTCAGTCAACTTAGTGATGAGATCTTGGATCTGAGTTCTAAAATCTGTATGTTCATGTTTTAGTACTGAAATGGTTTTCTCCAAGTCCTCTATCTTTAACTTGTAATCATTTTCAGACTTTCTAAAATCAGATTTTAATATGTTTAATGACTCAAGATCAGATCTCATCTCTAGGTTGTAGGACCTGTATCTATTTACTTTAGCAATGCATTCAGGGGAGCAAAGATGTTCCAATACCTTGGCTTCATCATGGTCAGCCATCAGTGCTTGGTTTGGAGAAGCATCCTCCACCTGAAAACTCCAGTCAAAGCCTCCCTCTTCAACAGCAACAGCAGCATGTTGCTTTGTCTTCTCAGCCTGAGGGGCTTTGTCAGTGTAGTTTGGTCTGGGTTGTGTTTGGCCCCCATTTGCTTTAGGTGCCTTACACTCCCTAGCAAAGTGACCCATAAGGTTACAGTTGTAACACTTAACTTTGCTTTTATCCAGCCCAAACTTACCACTGGTAGCATTGCTTGGAAATCTTCTTCCTGTCCTCTTGTAGAACTTCTTGGCTCTGTGAGTGAGGAGAGCCATCTGCTGAACTATCTCCATGTATTCCAGGTCATCTGGATGGATACAGTCCAGGTCTTCAAGAGTGAAAAGATAATTCCCACAGCTTTCATCTGCAGACACAAAGGCTTGAGAAGAACTTGTCTCTTGGAATGGGCTTCCTTGAGTAAAGTTCTCCCTTGGTGTCTCCGGGAAGGTGATGAAAGGACCCTTTTGTGAGTTGTCAGGGTAGCATATGAGATGATGTTGGGGTTCTATGCTGTCCCTTTCAACCACATGAAGGGCTGAACCCATTTGATTGTTGGAGTTGCCAGATGAACCTTGCATGTTCATCTCCATCTGGTATCCACTGAGAATCCCATACAACTCTGTAAGAGTAAGAGTCTTAAGGTTCTCAGTCCTCTTGATCACCACACAATAGTGTGTCCATTGCCTAGGAAGTGAGGACATGAACTTCCTTACAATGTCCCTGTTCTCAAGAGGAACTCCTCCATCCACTAGGGTATCCACAATCTCAACATACCTGAAGTATTGTTGAGTCATGGTTTCACCTGCTTTGAAGGTGAAATTCTCAAACTGCTGCTTCAGAAGATCTTTCTTGTTCTCCTTGGCTTCAGAGGAGCCTTCATACATCAGCTTCAGTGCATCCCACAGCTGTTTGGCTGTCTTGCACTTCTTAAAACCTCTGTATACAGAGTTTGGGAGAGCAGTCTGAAGAGCAGTCATGGCCTTCCTGTCAATCTCTACTCTTTTTCTATCTTCATCTGAGTAGTTGGCCACATCTTTAGGAATCATACCAGCACCAGTAGCAGAAGGGGTGCTGGGTATGAAAGGTCCATTCTCAACAGATTCCCACATTCTTGAATCAAGAGACCTGATGAAGCCTTCCATCCTCATGCACCAGGTGTCAAAATCATCAAGAGTGATCAGTGGGGATTTGTTCATGGTTCCAGTCTCCATATCAGTCTTTGAGATGGAAGCCATTTGAAGAGTTTAGCTTTGTGTGTGTGAGGGATCTTAAGATGGTTAGATCTTATATCAAGAGCCTGGAAAGCTCTGATACCAATTGCAGGACCGTTTAAGGGCTTAACACAATTACAACACACAACACAATGAGGAGATTAACTAAACTCTAATCAAACAGTGAACTGGGTACCCAAGGTGATACAAAGAACACAAGTAAAGCAAGAGACAATACAAGAGAGTATGGGTTTCAAGGAGGCAGTATATTGCTTTCTCAAGTTCTTTTACAAGTGTTACAAAGCATAAAGAAAGATACAAGAACTTGAAATACTTATACTACAACCTACAGCCGGCTATACTTTGAAAGCCAGCTGGATACAATTGACTAGACACTAACAAAATCAATTGTAGGATCAAAAGGCATATCTGCCTTTTGACCTTGTGACTATGACATGCCATAGCTCACATCCTTATACATTACAAAAAGGATAAAGTACATGAAGTGGAAAGTTACAGACTCAAGACCTCAATGTACAGTTACCAAAAGCAAGGCCCTTTCACCAACTCATGTAAGTTGGTGACTTTACAGAGATGCAGCGGAAAAGGTGCTTTATGGAACAGTACATCAGATAAAGCATGTGTACTAAAAGTCTTCGGAAGAAATCTATCTTCATAGGTTGAAGCTTCGGAAGACTTTGTCTCTGAAGCTTCGGAAGACTTCATGTTTGGCTTCGGAAGATATTGGTCTTGGCTTCGGAAGATTTTACACTTAGAGTATTTTCTAGTGCTTTTTGTAAAACTTCCGAAGCATTCTTCACTTCAGTACTTAGTGCATGTTGCTGAGACACTTAGGCTGTTTTGGGTTGCATCAGACTTCAGGAATCCTTACAGTAGTCACCTGAAATTTCAGGTGACTAACCTTTGAGACTAAATATGTGAAGGTTTTCGTCAGTTTTATTACCTTTAGTTTCAGAATCCCCTCATCTTCATCAGAAGAATCACCGGGGGGTGAGAGAATAGGACCAAAGTCTTCTTTCTCATCACCAGCATTGAGTTCTTGACTGCTGGATTTCCCCTGCACCATGACAGCTTCAGTTGAAGTATAAATGGGCTGGGTTTGCTGTGGTTGAGGTTCTAATAATGTAATCACTTTCACAAGTGAGAGTCTCTTCCATATGGACCTCCTAAACTAGTTTAAGAAGATCCACTTTAGTTGTGGGTGGATGATATGGGCTAGACATGGGTGAGTCAGGAGCACTAATCTCTGCTGGAGCAGGGGTGGAGAAGAGACTTTTATGGTACACACTGTATCCGATGTCTTCATCATCATAGAATTCAAGGTTGGGTATGGGTTGAATGAGGTCTAGAGGCTGGGGATGGTATCTTTCCCTTGAAGGTTGTTCACTAGAGTTTTGAGACTCTAAGTGAATGCTTATGGCTGTTGGGGTTGTGAGCTTATTAGGTGGAGCATGAGAAACCTCAGCACTGATCCTTGAAGAGATGGGAGTGGTTTGCTCCTCAGGGGAAGTGGGAGCTCTAGTATCTCCTTCCTCCTGCATGGGTGATGATATGGGGGCCTGCACAACCTGAGTAGCTTGTGTAGGGGTTTGTTTGGATTTCCTAGTGTAGCTGATGGTTATTTGGGGCTGTGTGGATGGTTTAGATGTTGAAGGTGTGGGTTCAACACTAGCTTGTGCTGCGAAGTTGTCACCTTGAGCAATGAGCTCTAACATTTTTGGGACTAGGGCTGTTTCTACCCCTAAGAAACCAACAGTTGGCTTTCTTATTGTCTTGAAGATGTCGGGCTTCATCTGTCCCATTTTAAGAACATTACATGTTCCCCTTAACTGTGAGCCTAGTTCACAGTTAAGAATGTGCTTGGCATATCTAGGGAATATGTAATATTTTAAGTAGTCTAAGTTAGCAAGTAAATTTGTATATACAAATTGACAGTACCTGAACATGCACCCTGAACCATGTCATGGGCTATATAGGAAAGGTCTTCTTGAATTTGATCCCAACCTCCATGCTTGTTTGAAAGAGAGTGATTGACCACATGGATGAGGTACTTCCATTAGGAGGAGAACTTTCCTTTCTTAAAGGTTCTTAGAGAGTCATTACCCTTATAGCCCATCTGTCTGAATGACTGGTCACAACATATTTGGGGAAGGACAAGTCCGCTTCTTCATCATCCAGCCTAAGATTGATGTTAATAGAGGTTGGAGAGGCAAAAAATGCCTTCTCCCCATCCATAGTGACCTCTTGGCAGGTCCTCTAGAACTCCGACATATGATCTTAAAATAGTGGAAGATCTATGGTGAGGGAGATGAAGTAGATTAATGCTCTAAAAGTGATCTAGTCAAAACAACCAAAATTAGACACAATCTAGAAACTCATATTTAATCCAAGAAAACCTAGACCTAGACCACTATATAGGAAAGTGAACCTAATCGAATGTAGGCAAGACTAAGGAAGACCAGAATCGAACCCTAGAGACACTATTATAGAAAAAACTAGACTCGAAAGGGCAAAACAAAATAAATTTAATCATAGGGGGGGAATATTTTCTTTTTATAAAGAACCTAGAGAATTAAAAACTAATTTAATTAATTAAAAAGACAATTGACTTACCAACCAGAAAACGAGAAAATTAGAACACTTAAACAAACAAGAATTAGAACGATACTACCTAGGTGAATCCTAGTTCTGACCCTCAAACGTCAAATGGCTATTTAACTATTGTGGAATCAGGATCTAATGAAACAAACTTCTAAGATACTTAAAAGATCCCAGATCATTCTCCGGATGTGACCAAAAGGAGAACTTAGAGGATGAATGAAACTACCGATTACTCAAATTACTGCTAAGTCTCTTTGACAACACTTATGGGCCCGGTTGATAGCTAATCTCTCCATCTAACTAACACAATTCATTGATAATGAAAGGGGCAACCAAACAATCTATTGGACACGAAAAGCAAAGCAATTAACTAACTTAGAGAAACCTTCTTTCGAACGGCTTACTTCGAAGCAACTAACCACAAAGACAATTTGATTAATCTTCACCTCTCGGAATCAAATTAAGAAGAGCATTAAGGCTTAATAATCATTCAATCCAATTCCTATGGTTACTACGTCTAGCAAATGATCAACTAATCAAAAACACGAAGTAATCGATCTAGATATGCAAGTTTCTACGAAAAACATTCAACAACTAACATATGGAAAAAGGAATGAATCAACAACAATTATACCAAAACACTCAAACACATCCAATAGATTGAAATAAACGTCATTACATAAGCATTAACCACATAAATCGTTCAATAGCCAAATCGAGTTAACACAAACTAATCATCAACCTAGGTAGTAATATGATCTTAGCTACTCATATTCAGTAGAAACATCATCTTAAACAACAAAAAAGATCAAAATGTTCCAAACAAAGTCTAAATCAACAAAGTTACAAAGATGAAAACCCGTGATAAAATGTTTGCGATTGTTCCTTCGATCCTAGCTTCAATCCTTGGCTTCAAATCCTTGCAAAAGCTTCAATTCGTCCTTGAAAATGCTCTTGAACGGCTGCTGGTCGAATCCACTTGTTTTGGTGAGAAAAGGTGTTTAAATACAACTTTGTAAAATTTCCCGTAAACACCATATATGCGATACGTGCAGGAGAAGCCCTCCTTCTGTGTGTATCGCATAGATTAGAAATACCAAAACCCTACAACATGATCTATGAGATACACGTAGGAGGAGCCCTCCTTTTGTGCGTATTTCATAGATGAGATTTACCAGAGACTTTTAGTTTTCACTTAGAAAAAATTCTAAGTGTTGGTCTTTTCCCATTGTTTGGCTCTTTTCTTCGTTTCCCAAGCGTTTTCTTCACTTTTAAACACCCAAGCACCTATTGAAACACATATAATGAACGATAAGTAAAAACTAATGAATCTAACTAAATTTTAAACAGAAGTGACCCAAAAACATGAAATAAAACGGATGTGTTTTTACAACACATAAAAATACCCGCACTTAATCTTTCTTCGTCCTTGAAAAAGTATGCAATGGAATCATAACTAGGAATCAATTTTTCAATCACACTAAAACATTCAAATTATTCACACAAACAAGCAACATGTCATAGTAATTAGCGATATTGTTTCCACTTTATCCCAACACTAACTGATCGGGTTTCTTCTCGCGTCTGTTTATCTTCAAGTGATATCAATTCATGTACATGATGTCACACTTAGGAAACTACAATTCAGCATGTTTAATTGATTACTTGCCGAGGCATAGGATAACCCTATTAGAGTTATCCTACCAATGCTATCTAGGGAGCTTATTCCACTTAAGAATCATTGCCATATTAGGTGACTGAATACTGGGTGAATTAGCAAGCATAGACCTGTGCATTCTTTTTTTTCATAGTTCACCTCACCCATGTGTGTATCTTCCAAGTCGCCATACTGGAGGGTAACATGTAAGTTGTTGGCTTACTTCATTTATTAATAATTTTTTTCGGTCTAATGCTTGATGGGATATATTTGATGGAGCGCCACCTCTTTTGGATTCATTTTCATGAAAAGAAAGAGGCGTGCTATGAATTCCTTCTATGGCTATGACTCTTAACTAGTGTAAGTTCTAAAGTTTACACTGGTGCCTAATTATTTAGTTAAGGCATTCATGTTTCCCCTAAGATAATGACCCCCGAGATTCCTTGATTTAAATAGGTCATTTTTTGAACACTTAAAGAAAACCCTCAAAGCTAGCTGGGTCACTAATGGATTACCAAGTGACAAATCACTGTTTGTTTGAAAAAAATCATCAATTTTTTTTTTTTTTTTTCTTTTTGAAAACCAATTCCCAATTTTTCTATCATTTTCCATACGATTTGCGCAACTCTTTCAAAAACATTTCTTCAATTTTTATTATTATTGCAGGATTGGTTTTAGTCACTTAACACTTTGTTTTCTCTCAAACTCACTTGAATCACACTCGGTTCAGATGATGATGCATATTCCATTCTAGGAGTTGATAATAATATACTAAGTAACAAAGAACACAAGGAAATAATTTTCAAGGTACTTGTATATATTACTTCTCAACTCAAAGTATTATAAGACTCTTACAAGCATATTACATGAGTTACAATGACAAACTATATATACTAGATCCTACAGTCGGATATACTTTGATACCAGTTGGGAAACCTATGACTAAAGCATATACTACAATGCCAAAGTTAAGGTATCTCAGATAAAGTATTATCTAAGATAAGGTAGTCATTACATGTCCATGACTTACCTTTTGTTACCAACTAAAGTTGGTAACTATACTAACTGATAAAAGGTAAACAGTGGAATAAAGTATGGTCAACTACATGGGTATGAGAAAGCTCCATGCAGTATCTCAGAGACTTGCAGCGGAGTGTCAGAAGGGCCATACTTATGTCCACTGGTTCATAGTAGTATCTTCCGAAGGTTAACTGGCTTCGGAAGAACTTGTTCTTCCGAAGCCACTTATACTTTTGAAGAGGCTACTTCTTATAAGACTTGAGGACTTCTTCATGTCTATATACTTTAGAAGTTGAACTCTTGATTTCTTCTAAGTCTTTAACTTCGAAAGAGCCAAGACTTTGTCTTCGAAAGCTGGAGTCTTCTTCGGAAGATGATCTTCGGATTTTCTTGTTCTTTGGCTTCGAAAGAACTCCATTTGCCTTTGGAAGTTCTGTACTTAGCTTCGGAAGACCTTTATAAGTTGTACAAAAGTTGTCTAAGTGTTTTGGTTTTGGTTGCACCAGCCTTTCTAGATCCAGCAAACTCCCCCTAGGTTGATGCTACCAAAACCTCACTTATTCCTGCTTTTCAAAACCTTCAAAACCTAATCAGTTTCTTTGTTCTTCCCTGAAGTGGTGCTGAGAAGTTTGTACAAGTCATTCGTGGATAGGAGATCCAGTCTATCACTCTGAATGACATGCACCCTATGTTGTGCCCCCCTTGAAGAAAGTTAGTTGACGGGAGATGTTGTTATACTCCCATGTAACTATGAGTTCAAGTTCAGGACCTTTAACCATATGAAGAAAGGCTTTGCCTTTGGTTGCTGATCCCTTCTTTACCTCCTCCTTTCTCTGTTTCAACTCTTCTTCAATCTTGGTCCTAGCAGTTAGCTTGGCCAGAAGAAGACTGCTCGGATGATTTTTGATGTGAGCAACTATCTCAGAGTTGGAAGGATTGGAGAATGGCTTCTCTGCTAAGTCAGCAATATCGAATCTGCTTAAGTGTAGTAGATATGAGGCATTGAGCCTGTTTAGGTCTCTATTCTCTCCTCTCAACAACTAAGTTGTTAGAAGAGTCTTCGAACCTTCACTGGATAATCTTCTTTCTAGGCACAAGGGGTTGACTTGGCACTTTGTCCCCTTTCTTTGTATCAAGCAGAGTCACCAACCTTCTTCTTAGCTTCTTTTTATCTTCATTTAGTGAATCCGAGTTGGGGCCAAAGAGTTGAGCAGCTTGGTCCAGTGTTCCTCTAGGCAGATCAAAGAATTGATCTCTAGTGAGGGAACATGAGGAGCCATCAACATAGGTTAGTTTAACTGACTCCTCCTCACAAGAGATGTCGCTCAAGGTTGTACAGTTAATGAGATTCATCTTGATCTCCTTAAACTCCTCTAAGGAGAGATGTTTGGAAGGTTGAGGGGATGGTTTGGGTGGTTGTTAGGGTACGTAGTGGTGTTTGGGTTCTGGAAGTGTTTGGGTTTGAGGATGGGTAGTTTAGGTGGTTGTGGTGAGGTGGCAGGTAAGGATGATGGTGTAGGTTCAGGGGTGTAAGGCTCAGAGGTTGGTTCAGTTTTAATGGGGAATGGGAAGGGGAATGGTTCAGGTTGTGGTTGGGGTTGGGTTGAGGTTGAGGTGTTTGTTTGAAGATCATCCCCTATCCCCTTCTATACATCTCCTTCCTTTTCCCCGATCGAATGTCAGCCTTGATGTCACTGACTTGTGGTGTAGAGTCTTCTCAGACATTGGACCCACCTGCCTACTAGAGAAGCCATGAGACTAGAGACAGTCCTTCATCCAGGCTTTATCACCTATCTTCCTAGCAGCAGCGACTCCTGCTTCTTCCTTCTTTTTCTTCTTTTCCCTTAGCTTCTCCTTTGCAGCTTTCTTCTCTCTCTTTCTCCATTTAATATTGCTCTTTCTTGAAAATCCACAAGATTGTATCATTGTTATGAGGAGTCGATTCCTCTAGAGAGAAACCTCTGGAGTTTAGGAAAGTTATCTTTTCACTCCTAAGCTGCTGATCAGCCTCTCTTTTCTTTCTCTCCCTCTCCTCCTCCAAGGACAACCTTGTTGCTTCTTCCTTTTGATGAATCTAAAGCAAAGTTGCCTTTTCTAACTCAATTAACTCCTATAATGGTAGTAGGAGTACATCTTCATTACCAGCTCCAAGTTTGACAAGCCTGTCAATGATCTCCACCCCCTCTTCTTGTTGTTGATAGCCTCTTGGTTGGTTGCAGCTGCTTTGCTACTTGCAGCTAGCAACTTCCCAGTTAGGAGTCTACCTTTCCTTTTAAGATTTTTCTAACCTTGCTTCCTCCTGAAGTTCTTCCTCAGTCATCTTCCTCTTTCCTTTGACATCTTCGGAAGTGCTAGACTTTGGAGGTTCTTGAGTAGAGGTTTCAGGTTGAGTGGTGGTGATGGGAGCTGGAGTTAGCGATGATGTTTGAGCAAGGGGTTGGGTTAGAAAATCCTTCCTATTGACCTCAGATGCTAGTTCTAGGATTGCATCTATGACAACTAGATCATCGTATAGAGAATGTAGTCCTTCCGCAGCTTCAATCTTAGCTTCGGAAGTTTGAAATGGTTCTTCTGAGGCTTTGATTTCTACTTCGGAAGTCTATGGGAATGCACTCTCTGTCCCAACTATTTCAGTTGTTGGGCCATCAGTTCTTGTTTACCCTTCGAAATCAATCTCAGGTTCCACTTGGACCTTAGGTTGACCAACTCTTGGACAGTGGTAGAGGGTGCATTCAACCTCTGAAGCTCTTGAGCTCCAAGTATATCACATACACAGCCATATCAGGGCTTGGCTGTTCAATGAAAGATTCCATCAGGAACTTGGAAAAGAACTTGTTGAGATCTTGGAGCATCCTTTGGTCCACTTGAATGACAAGTGGAAGAGGCTCAGGAAAAACTAAAGCTTGTTGAATAGGGTATTTTGAAGTTAAAGTAAAAATAGCTTGACTCTGTGGTTCCTCATGTCTTTGTCCCTGAAAACTCTCCTCCTTTTTGGTAGCATCATCCTGAGAGCTTGATGATCTAGAGAAAAAGGTCAATAAGACCTGAATAGGTACATGCCTAACAGACCTCTCAATCTGTTTCTCAGCTAGTTTGGCCTTGAGATTTTCAATCTTAAGTTGCTGAGTGCCAGACCTATCTTCTAAAGTCCTAACCTTAGATTCAAGGTTTAAGACTTTAGAAAGTAGGTCCTGAATGGTTTGTTGCAGTCTTCCCTCATCTTCTTTTAAGGAATCATGAGGAGATGAGGTAATATACCTAGTATGATCATCTTCACCACCAGATGTGGTTTCTTGGCACCCTTGTTTCCCCTTGCCAAATGATGTCTCTTTCAGAGTCATCAAATGGCATGGTTTCCGTAGATTCAAACTAAGTAATGTTACACTTTCCTGAAGGTCCAATGAGACTCCTTCAGTAGTGGCAGCTGAATCTTCATGAGTCCCCTCCACATCAGTGGGACTCACCTCAGTTAAGCCTTGCTGATGGGGGCTAGAGATAAGAGGTCTCTCTAGGCTCTGTTGATCCTTGAAAGGGTGTTGTGGATAAATTTCATTGCCCTGAAGATACATAATCTCCTAATCAGTTCCTATCAATAGGTCACTGAAGGATATAGAGGTTAAGCCTAATGACTCGGGACCCAAAGACTCACCCTGAGGGTCTACAGCTTGGGTTTCGGGCTCAAGGGATTGAGATTGAGGAGTCTCAATACCCTTATTGAGGTCAAATGTGAAGGATGGTGAGACCTCAGACTGAGTGGGAGCCCATGTTTTCACTCTTTTCTTTTGGATTGAAATGATGAGCTTGTTCAATCAGAGTAGATTGAACAAGGGTTTGTTTAGGGCGTCTCTGGTATGTGATTGTGATAGGGTGAGAAGGTAGATTTGGCAAAGTGAGGGTAACTGCAGGTGTGCGGGTTCATCACCTATGGGGTTAACAGGGATGTCACCAGACGCCATTGTCTCAATCATACATGGAAGAAGCTCAGTGTGTCTTCCAGTGTAGTTGTTTGACACTCTCTTCAAAACTTTAAAGATGGTCGGCCTCATTTGAGGAACTGGTAGAACAGCTGCACAGACAAGCTGACTCTGGTCCAACTCACAGTTGATAAGATGCTAAATGAACCTGGGATACATATAGAATGTGTCCCTTTGGAGGTTCCCCATAAGGTTAAGCAGCACAAATCTTGAGTAATTGAAGTGGAGGCTCTTCACCAACCCATAACTAGGCATCCTAGTTCATATGGGATTTGATCCCATCCCCCAGACTTATTAGACAAACAGTGGAGAATGACATGAAGCAGGAACTTCCAGCTGTATGAGAAATTGAACTTGTAAACAGTAGACCTGCTCTCATCTCCATCATATCCTATTTGGGTATATGTTTCGTCTAGGTCTGACTTGGGGAATTCAGTAGGAGCGCCTTCATCGTGAAGCTCCAGATGCTTCCTGATGAGTTGTCCATAAATTATCAACTCCTGGCCAAAATGCTCGACCTTATTACCCTAACTCTATTTAGGGTTTCATTTTGACCGTTGCCCCAGAATTCAGCCATATGGTTTGAGTAAACGGCGGGGTTAACAATCAGAGCGGTGTAATAGGTAGATTGGGTGAGAAAGGAAATGATATCTGAGAAGTCAGCATCCTTGGATGTATCAAAGAGTGCGACTTGGTTGTGTTGAGGGTTAAGCGCCATTGTGAGAAAGGTTGCAGAGAGATGAGTTTGAACTTGGGTAAATTGGAGACGAGGAAGCTTTTGAACAGTAAATTTGGTAAAAGATTAAAGTGATAAGTCGAGTTTATTTAAATGAGTGTGAAATGGCGGTTTGGGGGTTGGATAAGGTGAAAGATGTTTTGGTGTATGATGTGACAAGGGCGGTAAGGTTAAGTCCATTTAAATAATCCAACATCATTAACAAAATCTTTTCTTAGAGTGGGGCCTAAAAGATTTTCGTTACACAGTAAAATCTCACTTCCGAGTATAAAGCATTTCTGAAGGTAATCTTCTTCCGAAGGCAATTTTATTTCCGAAGGTAAATTTCTTACTTCCGAGAGTAAAAAGTGCTTTCCGAATGGAGAATTTTTATAAGCTTCGGAAGTAGATCTGATATGTAATCAATCGCTTCTTCCGAGAAGAAGATTTTCCTTGGTGGAATTTTTTGCTTCGGAAATATATAAAACATCTTCCGAGGGTTAATTCCTCTTGGGAAGAATCTATACTTCAAGAAATTTCAGAGAAAGACTTTTTGTAACAGGGCTTAGATTGTTTTGACACAAGACATTACACAATTAAAAAGGTTTTCAAATGAGATGGACTAATCAATGTTTATCATCCCAATAGCTGTAATGAGATATTTAAATCTTTGTTCATCAAAGGATTTGGTGAACAAATTAGCATATTGTTCATTTGAGTCAACTTTTATTAGTTTAATCAGATTTTTCTCATGAATATCTCTAATGAAATGATACCTGATATCAATGTGTTTTGTCTTGGAGTGCTTCATTGGATTTTCAGTAATGGAGATAGCACTGTTGTTGTCAATATGGATAGGAGTGCTCATGAAATTGAATCCATAGTCTATCATCTGGTTCTGAATCCACAGCAGCCGAGCACAACAACTAGCAGCAACAATGTATTCGGATCCTCTAGTCGCGAGAGGTGATCCGCTGCTACATTCTTAGCTCCCTTATTGTCCTTCATCTCGATATCAAACTCCGAAAGAAGTAAGATCCATCATAAAATTCGCGGTTTGGCATCTTTCTTTGCGAAAAGGTAGCGCAAAGCTGCATGGTCAGTGTACACAATGGTCTTAGAAAGCACGAGATAGGATCAGACCTTTTCAAATGCGAAGACGACATCTAGAAGCTCCTTCTCAGTAGTCATATAATTCTCTTAAGCTTTGTTTAGTGTCTTGCTCGCGTAATAGATAGGATGGAAATGTTTATCCTTTCTTTGTCCTAGGACGGCCCTGACTGCATAGTCACTAGTATCACACATCACCTCGAAGGGTAAACTCCAGTCGGGGCCACAAGAATAGGGCCGCTCGTATGCCTCTCCTTTAGAGACTCAAACTCCTTAAGACATTCCTCATCAAAGACAAATGGAACATCCTTCTCAAAAAGGCGGGTCATGGGTCGGGTGATTTTGGAGAAATCACGAATGAACCTTCGATAAAACCGTACATGACCTAGAAAACTACGAATGTGTAAGGCCCCGTTCCCGTGACGCTCACAGTTGGTCATTCATCGCACATAAAACATATAATATACAATTAAATTTATTAAAACAACACAGCGAAATAACTTAAAACCATTTCATATATTAATGACTGCTTTTGCAAAACAATACACATAGTTATTAGTTACAAAAATATCATCGTTTGCATTACATCACAAAAACATCAGAGTTATACAAAATGGATGCCATCCAAAATAAGCCAAGTAGCTGCCCCGTGCCATCCTCAGTAACAATCACCTGCCAACTGGAAACACATAAAAGTCAGTGTTGCTGAGTGATTTCTAGTTTTATAAATAAAATACTTTACTTTACTTTCGTTAAAACCATCACTTTACTTTCATTCACGATCATACATCATACGTAAAAACAGATAATCTTATTATTATCTTTCATCATTTTTCGTCATCGTACATTACTCGTGATCGTTCATTCGTTCTCATTCTTTCATACATTTCATACATTCATACGTTCGTCATTATCTTCCGATGACAAGCACTATACCCCAAACATCATGCACAAGTACTAGTACTGGGCCGAAGTCTATAAATAGACTTCCATCATCATGCACAAGTGTTGGAACAAGTACCAGGGCAAGTTCCTTCATCATTATCTTTACTTTCATCTGAACCAATGCCATGTGCTATACTCCAAACATCATGCACAAGTGTTGGTACTTGGTCAAAGTCTATAAAAGGCTTCAAACATAATGCACAAGTGCTGGCACCAGTACTGGGGCAAGCGACAAGGGTCCCATACATTTGGTCAATCACAAGGATTAGACCCCTGTGTGTATCCTCATGGGGTAGCTAACCCGCACACAGTTGAGCTAACACCCCTCAATGAGTTGTGAACCTCCTTACATTTGCTTGCAAGACTTTTCATTCATTCATTCTTTCATTAATGCATTCATTCATTCTTTAGTTCCCCTCTTCATTATCATTTACTTCCGCTTTACGTTACATAATACTTTACATTCATTTCATAATCATACCACGTAAAGCCACGGGATAATACATAATAGGAACATAAAGACAACACATCATAATCCTACATAACATAATCATAAGCATCACATACAGCATCATACATCATCATTTAATCATCATACATTACCCCCAGAAACATCCCAAGTCATAGCAGGGGAACACTTAGGCGCATGGGAACTGTGTGCGCATGGGAACTATGCAGAAACATCCCAGAAACATCCCTAAAACTTCCCTTTTTCCACAAAATTTCAAAAATAATTCTAAGTCCTAGGCGCATGGGAACTATGCAGGCGCATGGGCTTTCAGACGCAGGGGAACACTTAGGCGCATGGGAACTTTTGGACGCATGGGCATTATTTGGGCGCATGACCCAACACTTAGGCATTTGGGCAACTTTATGGGCATTCGGGCACTATGCAGGTGCATGACCTGACTTAGGCGCATGGATACCTGGGTGCATGGCTGTTGGGCGCATGGGAAAACACAGCCAATTCAGGCAATATCCTGCGCATGGGAGCTGTTTGGGCGCATGGGTTTCAGGCGCCTGGGGAACACTTAGGCAAATTCAACCGTTGGGCGCATGGGCCATTATTTGGGAGCATGGGCAATCAACACACTCTAATCAACATAATTCAGTCCCCAATCCAACATTTATCATGTTCTAGGCCTAGCACTAACATTCTAAGCCACAGAAACACACACATAACATAATTATAACAATATATTCACCCAAATCAAACCACACCCGCAATCACATACACACATACATACGGGTATACACACCCATTTTATAAAATGTTCATTCAAGCATTTCCAGCCCCAAATTAGTTAAAACATGTAAAGAGGGGGTTCTAGAACTCACCTTATGCAACTTTGAGTATGACTTCCTTCAAACCCGTTTGCTATGATTTCAAACACCTAAAACCCACTAAAACAAACAACCCGAGCACATAAACACATACCCGAGGCTATAACAAGCAAAGAACACATAAAACATCATAAACATACCTCAAATCTGATCTCTTCTTCTTGATCGTCAAAAAAACCGAATGTCTTCTACTCTCTCTCTAAAAATCCGAATGAAAAGGTGAAAGTAACATGGCAAGGGCAACCATGTTACTTTATCAACCAACTTTTATTCTTTTGTCCTTTTTAACACATTTAGCCCCTCAACTTGAGTTAAATTACATTTCTTTCTTTTTCTGCGCTTTTATTCTTTCTTTCTCTCATCTTTTAAATTTCCGGGTGTTACAGAATGGATTTCATATTGGTTGGTGGAGGTAGTCTGCTGATGGTCTCTATCTTAGCCCTATCCACCTCGATAACCTCACGTGAAATCTTGTGCCCAAGAACAATCCCCTCGGTCACCATAAAGTGACACTTCTCCCAATTCAACATTAGTTTGTCTCTACACATCTCCTTAACATCCTTTCTAGATTCTCCAAACAATGATCAAATAAGCTCCCATAAACAGAGAAATGATCCATAAACACCTCCATGGATTTCTCTATCATGTCTTGGAAGATAGCCACCATACACCTCTAAAATGTGGCCGGAGCGTTACACATCCGAACGGCATTCGACGGTATGCAAAAGTCCCGTGTGGGCATGTAAAAGTGGTTTTCTCTTGATCCGCAGGTGTAATAGGAATCTGGAAATAACCAGCGAAACCATCTAGGAAACAGTAAAATGTTGCCCAGATAGACGCTCCAACATCTGATCAATGAATGGAAGGGGGAAATGGTTGTTGGAGCTGTAAAAGATAGTCTATATTATCAACACAGTGAAAGTCAACAAAAGTCAACATCACGGTCAAATTCACAAAAGTCAAACCCGACATGTTCGAGACGAGGAACCGAGATGAGACGTTGGAGATTTAGATGACTAGGAGTTATATTGTAATAAATATATTTTGTGTGAACAAAATATATTTTATCTTGTTTTTAGTCATTTTTATGCTTAATATGTAATTTGGTGTTAATTAGCCTAAGTCTAGGGGGTTAAGTGCAATTAGTGAATATTAGTCTAGACTATAAATAGGTTAATTGTCATTAGTGTTTGTTAATGGTTGAATGACCAATTAATTGAGGGATTTACTTGTAAACATATTATTAGCAATCAATAGATCAAAGGGGTTTTGATTGTGATTATCATATTTTGATCTAATTCTTCATGATTTGATTCAAGTTTGATCATCCTGGATTAACAATTTGGTATCAGAGCCATTTTGGATCAAATTCACTGAAGATTTGAAGATTTTTAGAGAGAGAAGTTGAGGTTTTGGTTGTTTTTGTTCAATATCATGTTTTCATCAATTTCGGATCAAATTTGAGTGTTATTGATATGGAAATTGATTAAAGTTTGCTTGTTATTGGTTGGGAAAGCTCTGTTAATCATCAGGTTTCAAATCCATTGAGATTTGGGCGATTTCAGATTGATTTCGTGTTAAAGAAGGTTTTCAGCTTCGTCCAGCGAAACTGCATGTTCTTTCAGCGAAACTACAAGTGTTTTACACTTGTAGTTAATTTCAGCATCTCAGCGAAGTAGTGATCTTGAACGAAAGTTCAACAGTGCTTGTGTGCATATTACAAGCGAAATTGCTATCGAAAGTATCTTTGAATGAAAGTTCAAGCTTGTTTGTGCGAAATTGTCGGCGAAACTAAGCAGTCGGCTCAGCGAAACTAGAATTCACAGCGAAACTGCTGCCGAATTGCTAGCGAACTAGAGTTCACAGCGAAATTATAATTTCAACAACGAACTATCATTTCTTACAGCTTGACCCCAGTTGCTAAGATTGTCTAGCGTGACATTTTTGGGACGTTTAATTGTTCAAAACTTTTTAAAAAATGTCATTTATTGAAGACTTTAATCAGATAATCTCACAACCGCACAAAGCCGGTTTGACTCTTTTGCAGGTACAAAGAAAGAAAATTGTCAGATTTAATTGATCGATTTTTAAAAGTAGCAAATAATCTAAAGAAGCATGTGCCTGATCTCAGTAATCATGAACAAATTCAAAAGCTTCTCGAGTCTCTTCCATCCGAATGGAATCATCAATTAAAATGCTGAAGCAAGAAAGAGGTTATGTCGACACAAAACTTATGGATATGATCAACAACTAAAATCTCTCGAGCTGGATATCCAAAGAAACGAAACGAATTTCAACAAGCCGTGTTCCCACATCAAACTAACGCGCTTAATACTTATCTTGTCTCTTCTGTAACAAGCATACTTGATTACAAAACAGAGATGATTGAAAAGTTGAAGTTATTGAGAACTTATTCGGATTTAAATTTTGAATTTAGAGAAACTGTTGAAGAGAACTATGAAGCTCTGAGGGTCGAAAATGACACTAAACCGGAGTCTGTGAGAACCGATGATGATAATTTTGGAAAAGCTGATAAAAGAAAGAAAGAATTTGAGGTTGAAGAAGAAATGCTGAAGGTCAAAGAGAGGAACAACAAGAATCACAAGGGTTTGCAACTGTGAAAAGAGCTAGCTGCTGAACGAACTATCATGGGTCTTCCTTATGAAACTGTTCAGGATATGTTGTTCTTCGTCATGCAAAATCCGGTTATTTGGGATTTATAAGGCAACAGATTGTTATTGGAAAATGAAAAGAATTAAAAACAATCATCAAGAATTAAAGAAAATGAAATTGCTTTTTCAAGAAAACTTAATGAAAGCATTGGCTGAAAATGATCTTTAAAGAATAACCATTATGAAGCGTAACGTTGAAATTAATATTCTGAGAGAAAGGTTGTTTTTAGCTCAATTTGAAACGACAAAGCTTCAAACAAGCTTTATAAATGGACTCTTTCACACATGAAAAAGGATGAGCTTATTGCTAAACAACAAGGAGCGCGGTGTGAAACATGGGATTGGATATAATCTGATAGTGAAACTGTATTTAATTCAGTTCCATCCCCTTCTACTTTATGTTATTCACCAATTCCCAAACCTCATCCTAAAAATGATTTGTTTGAACATCTAATAGTAGTTTGCATGCAGGTTTTAGCGGTGTGAATCTTAAAGAGGTGCGAGATGATTATGATTCTACAACTGGTATGGGATACAATAAATCGAATGCTGACAGTCAAGCTAATGATTGTTCAGTCCCGGTTGTTTGTAAATCTATATCTAACTATTTCTTCTAACTTCTTTGATAAGTTTAAAGCAGGTTAAATTCCAACTTTTGAGCCTGTCAGGTTTGTGAAAGAAGAGATAAATCTGAAATCACCTAATCATCAACTTCCAACAACAACACATCCTATTCCTGTCAATCAAGATCGTTGGAGAAAGATCTGTGTATACGAGACTGGACAAGCTCAGATGATGAATCAATCACAGAGGTGTGTGTTGGTTCCTCACAGATCAAGATGTCTCCTAAATTTTCAAGTCACAAAGCTTCCAAAAGCTAAATCAAGACCAATACGGATCTCTTATCCAATTGCAAAGCAACCCAGTCAATCAGTGAAGATCTCATTCCCTGTTCAGCAAAGCAAATGCCAAAACAAGCAAGAATCTGCTACAAGCTCAAAGTAATCCTCATCCCCACCTGCATCACATGGTTCAGTCAAGCATCAAAGCCATTCAAGGCTTTTTTGAGTGTGGAAAAGAAGGTCATGTGGTAAAGAAATGTCCTCAAGGCTTGCTACGAATGGTAAAGGCAAAACAAATTGCTTATCCGAATATAACTCTAAAAAGAATGTCCAGACGGTAAAGGCAACACGGGTTGCTTCTCTGGATCAAGAGGTAAACAACACACATCTTTGAATGGTTGGATGAAAAACCCTCCATCCAAAACTTTTCATGTGAAGCCGGTTTCACATGATAAAACATGAAAATGACCAAAGCTTCAAAACCAAATTCTTTTCCTTCTGGTCTTAAACAGAAAATGATTTCCCAATTTTAATTCATTCAAATCCAAGTTAATTGAACCGAACAAATTTGACAAATTAAAAAGAAGGATACAGCAATCCCCGATTGTTTAAACGGTTGTGTGTAGAAGCTTGTTACTTATATTGATGAAAAAGGAACTTCCAGGACTACGATGGTCTGGGTTCCCCTTTCAAACTAATCTGTTTATGAGTGCAGGAACAATTCATGGGGACTGTTAGTAATACGGTTACTGACAGGGATTGTTCCTAATTTAAATTTGAGGCGGAACAAATAGGTTTAGGTCATGGTATTATATCCACAATTTGGATTTTTATCAGCATTATCACAGTTCTCACTTCACAGTCACTGCATATTTTTTGAGAATTCATTTCTTATTTTCATATCAGTGTAGTGTGGAAGACCTTCTTTGATAAATTTTATTTTTTATACAGTTTAAAAAAATTAAATTAAAAATAATAAAAAAATATAAAAAATAATAAAAATAATAATAATAATAAAATAATAAAAAAAGAGTTTGCAAAATAATAATTTAGGGGGAGAGTATAAATAAATAAATAAAAAGAGAACTGCGAACTTGATTCGAGAGGACTGAGAAATGATTGTATATCATCTTGAAATGCTTGTTTTTGCATGACTTGCGTTTATAATTGAGAAATGATAGTAACTGATGCTGTTATCTGATATATATCTTATTTTTAATAGCAAATAATAGAAAATAACAGATTCTTTAATGATATGCTTGGTAGACTCAGCCTGAAGAATAAAGAATAAAGTAGACACAGTATAATGATTTAAATTAAAATATATGCTTAAGGATGTCGGATTTACGCAATCATTTTGGCCTGCACGAAAACTGAGTCCCGACAAAAATTGGATTGAGAATTTTTCTTTCACTCACCATGATACAAATCATATAAGCCATATCTTTGAGCCATGATTGGTGTATTTATATGTCTTATGTCTGTGCTAATCTCCTCTGCTGTATGAAAGTACTGACCTGGAGTGATGATCTCCTCTGCTGTACGATAGTACTGACCTGGAGTTCTCATCGACACATGATTAAATGGTCATCTCCTTTGTTATACGTGAGTATAGACCTGGAGCTCTTACCATTTTGGTCTAAGTAGTGTCAATCATCTAAACGATGAATTCATCACAGAATATAATATTCTGATGATAATCACTTGCACACTAATGTACACGCCTCTCTATAAAAGATCATAACAAAATTCAAGAAATCCTGAGGTTGGGTGAGGATTTTTGCCAAATGATTGTGGGGTCCTAGCATTCTGTAAGGCCCCGTTTCCGGCACGCTTACAGTTGGTCATTCATCGCACATAAAACATACATTACATTTTTTCCTTTCATAAATCATTGCAGCGGAAACATTAAAAACACATTTTTATTCCATCAAAATACTTTTTTGCAATAGTACAATCGTTCTTTTAACAATATCATTTACATTTATTACAAGCATTAAACATAGTGGATGCCATCCAAATACGTTGAGTAGCCGCCCCGTGCCATCCTCAAGCAACATACCTGCCAACTGGAACACATCAAAGTCAGCGTTGCTGAGTGAGTTCTAGTTTTAAATAAACTTACTTTTCTTTCATAAGACCGTTTTTTACTTTCTTTACAAAACATTCGTTACATACATGCGTTCACACGTCATACGTACTACAGATAATTTCATTATTATCTTCGTCATTTCGTTCGTTACATTCTTCATTTATCATACATCATTATCTTTCACTTCTTCCTAGATCCTGTCAGGCTTTACCCTCTTCATGGCACACAGCCACGATTACTGAGGTCGAATGACAAGGATCCCATTTCATACATTATTAGGATCATTCGTTAACGTTCATTTCATACATTCATTCTTTCATTCATCTCTTGCTCATTACCCTTCATTACTCGAATCTTGTCTCATGCAATATCCCACTCACGCTCGAAAGCTGATGAGGTGTCGGGACTGCTCACAAGTCCCCGACTCATGTCCGAAGACTGACACAACACCGGGATACGCGACAAAGATCTCACATGAGTCAATCACAGGGATGAACTCCATCCGAGGCTGTTGCAACACAAAGTTGCTCACCTCAATAGCAATCTCAATGATTACACGCTATCCGAGTCTTTTGCACCCCTTGGGTTGCTCACCTCATTGCCCATCTTAATGATAGCTAACTATCTGAGTCTTTTGCAACAACACGGTTGCTCACCCCAAGGCACATCACGATAGCACGTTACTCGAGTCTTTTGCAACGACAGGGTTGCTCACTTTATACATATGCATGGCTTTATGCTACACCCCCGGAGTTATGCGTAACCCGGGTAACCATCATACATTACACCCCCAACATTATAGGTACTACACCCCCACCGAAGTGGGTACATCACCCCCATCAACATGGGTACATCAACCCCATCGAAATGGGTACATCACCCCCATCAACATGGGTACATCACCCCCATCGAAATGGGTACATCACCCCCATCAACATGGGTACATCACCCCCATCGAAATGGGTACATCACCCCATCAACATGGTATACATCATCGAAGGTCAGTCACAAAGACTGGAACCCTTGCATGCACACTGTAGGATAGCTGAACCTCTCACGGTTGAGCTTAGGCATTAGAGCCGTGCACTTCACTACGCTTCACTTACAAGCCTCACACACGATTTCATCATTCATTCATGCATTCATTCATTCATTACGTTCATCTTTACTTTATCTTCCACTTTACGTTACATAATACTTTCATTTCATTCATTAACGTCCACGCAAAGCCATAGAAGGATAAACATACATAGCAAGGAACACAACATAAACATAAACATACAGCATCATCATACATACGCATCAATCATACATACGATGCAACAAACGCATCATCATGCCTACATAACACATACGTCATACATATCATTATCATCTCCATCACACATCATCATAATCTCATCATCCGGCGTTACCTTATACCATCCATGCCCTTCACATCGCCGAGGAATTTCATCTCGGCTATCATTTCTGAACACTTAGGCGAATGGGCATCTATGCGAATGAACTATGGGCGAATGGACCTCTATGCGAATGGACTCCCAGTCGCAACTCTCATGCGTATGGCCTTCAGTCGCATGACTTCAGGCGTATGGGCTTCAGTCGCATACTCTTCATGCGAATGACCTCAGTCGCATGGCCTCCAGGCGCATGGACTTCAGTCGCATAACCTCCGTGCGAATGAACCTCAGTCGCACCATCTCTCAATCGCATGACTCCCAAGCACATGAACTTCAATCGCATGACCATCATGCGTATGGACCTCAATTGCACTTCAATCGGCCGAATGGCCTCCAGTCACCCTCCAGTCGATCGCCTAGCCCTAGCTGGTGCAGAGTGCAGTTAGCTCGACTGCAGCCGCGGGTTTTCGACTTCCAACCCCTTCCAAACCTCTTTTAAGCTCAAATCAACCCTTCTAAAGGTTAGGGAAACATACCATGACCACATACAAGCCTAACCAAGCAAGAAATCGAGCCTCAAACGCATCATACACATACATACATGCATCAAAACGGGTTTTCACCCAAAACTCAAAAATAGGTTTTTGGACGTGTTCCAGCCCCAAAATCAGTTGAAAAACGTGTAAAAGAGGGGTCCTAGAACTCACCTTAACGATCCCGTCAAGTAGAGCTTCGATTTGACTCGCTCCACGTCGAATTCCACGCTCGAATCCACCCGACCACCATTTCTCTTCTTTTCCTCCTTCTCTTATCTTCTCCTCTCTTGGCTGAAATGGGGAGAATAGGGATGTCTTTCCCCTTTTATACTCCCGTGCATCAAAGTTTCTCTTGTTGGCGGGTTTGGTCCCTCGACTTTGACTTTATTTCTTTTTTCTTCTTTCGGCGGCTACAAGGAAATTTCCGGGTGTTACAAGTCCACCCCCCTTATTAGGTTTCGTCCCCGAAACCTGTGATTCCTAAAACCGTCACGAGCAATTCTGTCTCATCTCTTTTCCCAGTCTCCCACCTGATGTTCAATCGGTCTACGTCGCTTATCCACACACGACTTCTTATCTATCTTTGGCTAGCTTCATCAATGCTTTAATCCTTTCGAGCTTCTCGATCGTGGCCTCGATCACCTCATTACTTTCTATACGGCATTCGGTGCTCAGCCTTCACTTGTGAAGAAGTAAGGCATTTAATCTCGTACTCTCCCATATCGCGCTTCATGCACCTTCCCGCCACTGTCATCGAAATCACATTCGGAATCGTCGTGACTCAATCACCTTAAGCCAACACCAGATCCCCTTAGGCGCTATCAACTGTATCATCTTTTTTGCGACACATAGTGTTCGCTCCGTAGTCCGCCAAACAATCCACTCTTAGGGCTACATCGAATGGCGTATTTATATTCTTACCACTAACAGGCAATTTAGCACAGAAAGCAGCAGAAATAAAACTTTTACTAATGCCATCATTAAATACACAAGCTAAGGATCTATTTACTAGGAACATACCTGACACAACATCGAAGTCCGTCCTAGCTTCCTCCGATCTTCTTCACTCCCGAGCCTCCAGCCCTTTGCTTCTTACAGTCCCTGCTCTTATGACCTCTCTCACCACAAGAATAACACTTCCCCATACCTCAATTCTTTGCTACATGCCCGGTCCTTCCACAACGAAAGCAGGCACTAGTCCCCAATCTACATTCCCCGGGGTGCTTGTGTCCACACTTGTCACACCTTTCCGAACCCACATCATTTATGACCACAACGCTGGTCATCCACCCGTGCACCTTTGTACTTGGTGCGGCTCCGTCGCATCCCAATCGCTTCCCGTTCCAATCCTGATCATCATCTCCTTTCTTGCTACCTTCTGTCACCACCATCAATTTTTCGTCGTATAATCTTCCCGCTAAATCAACCGCCGACCTAAACATGCTTGGTCGGGTAGCATCATGTGCCTACGAATGTCTGCTGGCAGGCCAATGGATATACTCTTGATCTTTCGTGAGAGGGGGGTTACCTGATCCGGCACCAGTCGTGCCATTTCGTGAACTTGGTGGTGTATTGCTGATGCGTCATTTTTTCCCGCTCTAGCTGCAGGAACTCTCTTTCAACTTTATCCATCTCACGTGAGGACAGAACTCCTCAATCACCAGCCTCTTCACTCGGCCAGCCTCTTCATCCTTCCGATAGCCCCTGCTTCCCTCAACTTGACTATGTTGTCCCACCCACCAGCACAAAGCTGAGTCCACGAAAGAGTGGGTAGCAAATTTGACTTTCTGATCTTCTCGGCGGCACTCGTGATATTTAGAACAACTTCCATCTCCCTCACCCACCGGTTGCAGCAGCAGCAGTGCCATTACCATCAAAAGTAGGGGGCTTGCATCGCTGAAACGCCCCATAGTTACAGCCTCGTGTCGCCGCCTCCGGCGTAGGCTCTTCCTCTTCTTCTTCCTCTTCGTCATCGGAGAGAACCGTTTCGGTCTTGGGTCGTCTCCTATCGCCCGAAGGTCTACCCCTTTCTTTCCTCTCCTCATCCCTAACAGTCCTTATCACTTTGTCACCACAGACGGTAGGATCGTCTGCAAGACCTGATGCACTTCCTCCCACGACCGCCTCTCTCATCGAGGCCTCTGATTAGCAATTCTCATCACCGCCCTCATGATGAGAGTCATAGTTTCTTCATGAACTACTCTTTCGGCCCTTGACCTTCCTCTTGTGACCCTTGTTCAGCATCACGTCCACCACACACTGAAAGATTCAGAACACTAACACGATCATTCAAGGAACAGCTCAGTTTATGTCAATATAGCAAGTCCCTAATTACAGTGGCAAGTTGTGATTAGCCACTTACTTTACTCTTCATACCCCAAGCATTACCTGTCCTGACTACATCATATCTAAATCTATCAGCAACACATAACCACATAACATGCGCACGTAATACCGGTTAACTTTACAAAATGCCTAATGGCACGCAGCTACTTCAGATTGGCATCCCATTTCCTTTTCCGTCCCATTCTCAGTTTAAGATTAGGTTTTTTGAAAATATTTACCCAATTCACTTAAACTTTGGCTCTGATACCAACTTGTAAGGCCCCGTTTCCGGGACGCTTACAGTTGGTCATTCATCGCACATAAAACATACATTACATTTTTTCCTTTCATAAATCATTGCAGCGGAAACATTAAAAACACATTTTTATTCCATCAAAAAACTTTTGCACAATAGTACAATCGTTCTTTTAAACAAATCATTTAACATTTATTACAAAAGCGTTAAACATAGTGGATGCCATCCAAAATAACACTGAGTAGCCGCCCCGTGCCATCCTGATAGGATCGGATCAATTAGGTTAGAATTATGCAGCGGAATATCACAAATTGAGATCGAATTCAAGCAAGAAAGGTAATGATATGCAGACAATCAATCACAATTATAGAGAGAATATTTCTATTAAGGGAAGTTTTCATTCACGCGTAATGCTTCGGTTAGAAATACAGCTAGGTCAACATCCCTTATATAGAGGAATGTGACGTCTGCTGATGTCACTTGATAGTGACATATAACAGAATTACAAAAACAACTGAAATAAGCAAACTGAGATGTTCTCAACAACTGATTACATCTCAGTGAATGCTAAGTACAATTACATAAAACTACTGACTATAACTACTGAAACAATAACTACTGAAATATAAGTTACAAGTACTGAAAAGTAAAACCATCACAACTACTGAAGTTAACAACTTCAGCTGTTGTGACAACTGCTGATCACTCTGGTCTTCAGTCTCTTTGTCTTCAGCACTTCATCTTCAGACTTTGTCTTCAGTTCTTTGCTTTCAGACTTTGTCTTCAGTTCTTTGCTTTCAGACTTTGTCTTCAGACCTTTGTAATCAGCTGATGTCATCAGTGATGTAATTATCTTCAGCAGTTGTAATGTCTGTGGGACTTAGAGGTTTTTCTGATCAGGCTCATTGGTTCTTTTGGTCCAACAAACTCCCCCTGAACCAATGCAGCCAAAACCTCTAACTTTATTGAAGATCCCACTTATTCTTTGGCAAAAGTACTCTCTTGATCAGCTTCAGAGGTAAACAAATAAGCACAGGCCAGGAAAAGATTTCTAATCATTTGATTAGCTAAGTATGGAAGGGAACTCTGTCTTGGGGAAATTGGACACAGAGTCTTGTCCCAACCATGAAACCTATTTCCCGATTTATGAGTCTGAAAGACTCCCTTGCATAGGCCTCAAGAGAACAACTTGTTCCTCCTTAGTGAGTTCTTCTGCTTCTCTCTCTCAAAGAAGAACTCAGGCCCATAGTACTCAGACAGGTACCCTCACTGTCTTCCCATTCTTTAGCTCAACAGTTGTTATCTCTCTATATGCGAATTCATTTGGATGAGAGCCTTCAAGTAACAACTGGAGTTCACTCTTCTGAAGATCTTCAAGTCTTTTGTACAGCAACCCTTCTTGATCATTTTGTTCTCAAGAATAGACATAGGGGTTGATTTGGATGTGTGAGCTCTCTTGAATTCTTCAATGATTTCCCAGGGTGAGACTACCATGGCCAACATGATTGCAGCATTCAAAGTCTTTCTTACTTGGCCATGATCTACTTGGTAAATTTTTCTTGTGAATTCTAGAACTTACCCTGGGGTTGGCCAACCAATCCACACTCTATCCTTTTGATGTTGAAAAGTATGCCTGAGAGTGTACAGCCTTTGAGCTTGAATCTTCATAGCTTGAATGGATGAGGACTGAGGGAAGTCCTTGTCAACCATCTTAAGAAACTGCTCATCATGCTGCTTCTGCTGTTCTTCTTCTTCAATTTTGACCTTAACTGTCAGCCTTTGAGTTTCAGGAGTTATTGCTTGTGATTGACTCCTAGGCTTCAGTTTCTTCATTTCAAGAACAGCAGATATTGGCAGATCGTCTTCTTCATCCTCTTCTTCTTCTTCTTCCATCCTCAGCAACCTTCTTTTTCTTTTGGTGCTTCACTGGTGGACTCTTGGGGTTTCTTGGTGAAGGAATTGGATTAGATGGTTGTGAGGTTGTTTGTTTTGGAGGTTAAGAGGTTGGTTATTTTGAAGGTTTAGATGTAGGCAGTTTTGATTGTGAGGTTGGCTTGGAGGATTGTTTAGGTAAGGGAGATTTGAAGGGCTGCTCTATCATTTTTGTTGGTGAGGGTGGCTTTTGACAACTTGGCCATATCAGTTCTCTTCCCAGCACCAGCTTTCATCTAGAGCTTCAATGATTAGGCCTTTGTTGAAGCTCTCAGATGAGCATATCTTGGTAGTTATCTCCAAGATGCTATCTCTTGGACCATGATTTAATCTCTATGATAGGTCTCCCAGATGTTTAGAAGAAATCTAATCATAGCCTCTAGTCTCTCCCTTTCTTCTTCATTACAACTTGCCCATCGATCTTCAATTTCTTGAATCTCAAGTTTCCTGATCTCTGAGTCAAGTTTTGCAGTGTCAAATCCTTGCCTGAAGAGCTAATCAATGATCCTGTCCATGGATCTGTGTGTTGTCATCAGCTTCTTTGATCATCTCATCTAACCTCTTCTCATCTTCAGTTTGATCACCAATACTTTTCTTTCTTTTGTAGGTGATGATCTCTTTGCCTTTGTTCTCTTCCTCTTCAGCTCTTTTCCTTTTATCATCCTTTACTGACTTAGACTCCCCCTTTTTGGTTGCATTGGGTTCAGGGGTTTGAATGTCAGAAAGGTGCTTGGACACAGCATCAGTCACAAGTGAGGTAATATCTGAGGAGAGCCTCTCATCAATGGTTTTATGAACATAGATGTGATGATGGGTGTGATGAGAGGTAAGGAAGATTTGAATGCAGAACCATTTGCTCAGAGGGGTTCTCTCCCTGAGAAATGGTGCCTGAACCTGAGGCTGGTGGTTTGGTTGATTTGAGTGGCTCAGTGTTTAGGGAAGCTTCAACAGAAGCTGCCATCTGTGGGTTTATTGGGGCAGATGGTCTTGATTCCTGAGGCAGGATAGGAAGCAGATCTTTCAATCTACAAACCTCAGCCTCAAGAATAGTGTTTTGGGCTAAGACTTCAAAGAAAAAGTCCAGGTCATAATCAGTATAAACTGAATCACCTGACCTCCTGGTGAATCAGGATGAACATGTGCTGAGTGTAAATCAGTAATCACATGTGCCCCTTTGTTTTGGAACTGGGGACTTCCTGTCTCAGGAGCATGTCCTTCATTGACAGTTGCCTCTGGTGAGGTCTTAGAGATGATACCAGCTTCATCCTGTTCATGTGCTGAAACAGGGGAAAGGTAGCCTCACCCAGATGTTCTAGTCTCCACATTTACACTGGGAGACTGAACTTGATAATCCCTATGCTGTTGGATATCAACTACATTTTGATCCTCTCCCTCAGCTGTTGAGGTTTTCCCAGTAGTAACAGGTTTCTGGGGAGGGGTAGAGGAATGTAGCTGAGTCAGCACTTGTGCAATGACTGCAGTTGGGCTTGTAGGGGCGGTATCAGTGGGAGATGGTGGTGAAAAGGTTTGCACCTGGGGAGATTGGTGCTCTTCAATGGTAATCTTCTCAAGTGAGATAGATTCCAGCAATGTGGTTTCCCCAATATTGGTTGCATCAGGATCCTGTTGAGAGGATACCTGAGCGGTTTCAGCTGGTGGAGTCATCGAAACTACAAGGGGATTAAGACTTGTAGTCTCATCCTGCGTTTGTGCTGCAGGGGCATCATCAGGGGACTCAACTCCCTGAGTAGCCTTTTTGGTTTTCTTTGGTTTGGGTTTGGAGGGGACTTTAGATTTGGAGGTGGAGGCTGTGGGTTCCTTCTGCTGCTTGGGTTTGAGCAGTTTGGCAGCCTGTTTGAGTTGTGGGTTTGAGTTGTGCCTGGAGTATACCTCTGGTAAAACTAACAGAGCAGGGACTCCAAGGCCAACAAGGCCATCAGATTTTAATTGATTCAAAATGATTGCCATAAGAAACCTTGGATATAATATCCATCTATTTGCCACAGGTTTCAATGCCAAATCTTTAAGTTCCAAAAAGATAATATCAGAAAAATTTAGATTTTGGTGCTCAAGGATAGAATATAATACCTGTTGCCATCTGGATGACATTGATCCCAAGAGGATGTTTTGGGAGCCAGGCAGGCAGACATTGATCATGTGAAATATGAGCCGCTCAGCATCATGGAAGTGCTTCTTCAGTATGGTAGTAGCACTTAGGTCACCTTCATAACCATGATTGGCAAAGAAAGATCAATGGTGCCTTTTGGGTACTTGGTGGGATAGGTGGCATCATTTAGGTCTAGGGTTTGACGAATGATCTCAGGAGTGATGATCACCCGTTTCTGGTTAACAATGACTGGAGAGTGATGGTGGCATCATTCTCATCAGTATGAACAGTAACGTTCGTCCAGAACTGGCACAGGGTATCAGGGTAATGGTTGGATTGAGGAGAAAGGCTGTGCGGTATTGGGAATCGATCATCAAGTCGATAGCAGCATCAAACTTGTTCCAGAATGGTGATTTGGTAAGATGAGCAACACAGTTGTGTCGAGGTTTGATTTGCATGGTCGCCATTAATGAAGATGAACGTTTGAAAGTGGGTTATGAAAAGGTTGAAGTTAGGGTTAGGTATATATAGGTTATGAAACGGCTGAGATAAAACAACTGAAAGTGTTGGTGTTGGTCATCAGATGTTAGAAAACAACTGAAGACATGGTTTTAACTTTCAGATGTTGTAAACAACTGAAGACTTGGTGTTGGTCATCAGTAGTTGGAAAACTACTGAAGACTTGGTTTTGGCTTCAGTTGTTTGGAAATGAAACAGTAGTTGTCGTCAATTCACAAAGTTCAGCTGTTTCAATATCCTTGACACTTACTCATCAGATATCATCTGATTCAGATGTTTCATTGGTCATCAGTACTTATTTATTACAAAAGACATCAGTAGTTTGAACTACATCAGTATTTTTGAACTAATAAGATACTTCAGTACTTTTAAGTAATTAAGTCTTCAGTAGTTGTAAAACCACTGAAGATAAAATGACTTATCAGCACTTATTTTTGACAAAAGTGTACTAATGCTCATCAGTATTTATGAACTAACAGCATCAGTAGTTGTCAAATTATTCTAGCTGCAGCATACCAAGCCTGAGTACAAGATTATGAAATGTTGCACTATCCAAAGGCTTAGTAAATATATCTGCAAGCTCATCAGCACTAGGCACAAACTTTGGATCAATCAGACCTTTTTCATAGCAATCCCTAATGAAATGATGTCTGATCTCAATATGTTTGGTCCTAGAATGCTGGACAGGATTCTTAACAATACAAAGAGCTGAAGAACTATCCATTAATAATGGAGTCTTAGTCTCTGTAATGTCATAATCCAATAACTGATTTTGAAGCCAAGTACCTGAGATGTACAGCTTGCAGCTGCAATGTACTCTGCTTCAGCTGTTGATGTAGCAACTGATGTTTGTTTCTTACTCTGCCAAGAGACCAAACAGCCTAGAAATTGGCATCCACCAGAAGTTGATTTTCTGGTTAACTTACACCCTGCATAGTCACTATCAGAAAAGCAACCAATTTACAAGAGTGCCCAGTGGAATACCATAGTCCTAGTGATTTAGTTCCCTGCAAATATCTAAAGATCCTCTTGACTGCAATCATATGGGAATCCTTAGGAGCCGCCTGAAATCTAGCACAGACACAAGTTGCAAACATAATATCTGGTCTAGAAGCTGTTAGGTACATCAAGGAACCAATCATACATCTGTAAAGAGTTTCATCAACTGCTTTACTTTTTGATCAGCATCCAGTTGTGTGTTGCTGCACATGGGAGTAGAACAGGATTTACAGTTTTGTAAATCAAACTTGGTTAACAAATCTTTTGTGTATTTTGACTGATGAATGAAAGTTCCATCAGTCATTGTTTGATTTGTAAACCCAGAAAGAACTGTAATTCTCCATAGCACTCATTTCAAACTTTTGTTGCATCAATTTTGTGAATGCATCACACAACTGGGGATCAGATGATGCAAAAATAATATCATCAACATAAATTTGAACAAGGAGCTTATGCATGCCAGCTTTCTTTATGAACAAAGTTTTATCTATGGAGCCTCTAGTGAAATTATTTTGAAGAAGAAAATTAGATAATGTTTCATACCAGGCTCTGGGTGCTTGTTTCAACCCATAAAGAGCCTTATCAAGCTTATACACCCAATCAGGGTGTTTATGATCTTCAAAACCTGGTGGTTGACATACATAAACTTCTTCTTTTATTTTACCATATAAAAATGCACTTTTGACATCCATTTGAAAAACTTTAAGGTTATGAAAAGCAGCATAAGCTAAAAACAAACGAATTGCCTCCAGTCTGGCTACAGGGGCAAAGGTTTCATCATAATCAATACCTTCTTCTTGTGAAAACCCCTGTACAACCAGTCTGGCCTTGTTCTTGACAATTTGGCCTTTTTCATCAGTTTTATTCCTAAACACCCCATTAGTGCCTATTGCACACTTACCTGGGGTAGAGGAACCAGTTCCCACACTTGCTGTTTTTGAAATTGAAGAAGCTCAAGCTGCATGGCTTCAACCCATCCATTGTCCGTTAGAGCAACATGATAATTCTTTGGCTCTTGCTGACTGATGAAGAGAGCATAGAGACTAAAATTGGACAATTGACTTCTTGTTGAAACACCAGCAGTTATGTCACCAATGATCTAGGACACAGGATGATTCTTCAATTCTTGATATGCAATAATATCTGTGCAAGTGTTTGTAGAAGATTCAACAGCAGCAGATGTTGATGTAGACTCTTCAAACCTAGACTGTGATGGCAGTTCAAATGAAGTAGAGGATTCAGAGATTTCATCAGCATTTGTAGTGGATGGAGCTGCTGAGGCTACAGGAACATCAAGTGTAGTAGAACCAGGCAGATGATCACTACAACTTGCATTTGTATCTTCAGTTGGAAATGATGGATCTTCAGAGACCATAACAGGTGGAGGCTGATATGGAACATATTGCAGTATGTCCAAGTCAAATCTCAACAGGGTTTTGAGGAATCTTGTCTTTTGGGGATTCATTGAACTTGACATGCAAAGTCTCTTCAACAGTCTTTGTTCTGCAGTTGAACACTCTGTATGCCTTTGCAAGTGATGAATACCCAACAAAATACCCTGCATCCACCTTGGAATCAAACTTCTGAAGGATACTTTTTGTGTTAAGAATAACAAGGACACCCAAAAGCTCTAAAGAATGAAATCAAAGGAGCCAAATGATGTAAGAGCTCATAAGGAGTCTTCATCAACCTCTGATTCACTAATACTCTATTCTGAACATAGCAAGCTGTATTGACAGCTTCAGCCCAAAAGGTTAGTGGCAACCAGAGTCAGCCAACATTGTCCTTGCAGCTTCAATCAGGCCCTGTTCTTTCTTTCCACCACTCCATTTTGCTCTGGAGTTCTTTGAATACTATATTGTCTTTTGATTCCCTTAGACAAATAGAATTCATCAAGAGTGTGATTTCTAAACTCTGTCCCATTATCACTTCTCACACACTTAACAGGAAGTGAATGCTGCTTCTCCACATGTAACACAAAATAGATAATACTTTGAGCTGCTTCATCCTTGGAGTGCAAGAAGAAAGTCCATACATATCTAGAGTAATCATCCACAATTACCAGACAGTACTTTTTCTTTGCCATGCTCATTACTCTCACAGGACCAAAAGATCCATGTGCAGTAATTGCAAGCAGGCTGTGGACTTAGGTTCTTCTATAGAAGGGAATGAAGCTTTGTGTTGCTTTCCTTTTAAGCAAGCTGGGCAGGTATCATCACACTTGAACTCTTTCAATGGCAAGCCTCTCACTAATCCATGATGAATGAGCTGATTCATGTTCTTGAAATTCACATGACCCAGCCTTCTATGCCATAGTTCAGATTCTTGAGGAGAGGCTTTGGAGAACAAACATGGATGGCCTTTTATCCATTTTCTTTGATAGATCTAAAGCATATACTCTACCAATCCTGTTGGCCTTCAGGAGAGTATACTCATCCAATATTTTGTCAATCTTGTGCAAAACTGTGGAAGACAGAATCCGACAGTTTTGACTTGTGAAAAGTGCAACATGCCCTTATCACACATTTGACTGACACTCAAAGGTTGTATTTGAGGTTCTCCACATGGTTAACATCATCAAATCTTATCTCCCCATTTGAGACAAAACCCTTCCCAATGATGTAACCTTTTGCATCATTTCCAAATGAAACAAATCCCTTCTTCCTTTGGGAATAGTCATGAAGAAAGAAGCTGCTCCCTGTCATATGCATGGATCCTCCACTGTCCACATACCAGATGCTTCTTTGGCATGATGAAGAACCCTGCATTTAACACAAACATTAGTTAGCCTTTGAGACCCAAACCTTTTTGGTTTTGGGTCTGTTTTCATCAACAGATGTTAAACTAACAGGTTGTGCATGATTAACAGCTTTTGAAGATGTAGATGATGCTGAAAAGGATTCCTTGGATTTTTGCTTGGGTATCCTTTTCAGTGGTTTAGACACAGAAACATCCAATTGGTTAACTCTCCCCAATAGATGTTGAATCATCATCACAAGTTGTGTCTGATTTGTTGATAGAGTTTTCAACTCAGTTGACACATCAGTACTTGTGGATGATTTGTTCTTGTTATTCTCTACACCCTTCTTTTGAAAAGACACAGACTTAGTCTGAGTTTTCAATATTCCCTGAGGAATATTTGCAGCTGTTGTTTGAAAACCCCTTCTTTCTTAGTGGCATTTTGAGAAAGCTTAGGTTTATCAGAATGAGATGATTGAGGTACAAACTTGGTTTGAATTTCTTTTTTTTTCATTTTCTGCATTCCTGCTTAATGATTTTCTTTTTATTGAATTTTAAACCCTTGCTATACCAGCATTCATCAGTCAGATGATTGAACAAACCACATATTTCACATGGTTTTGTTTTCATCTTTTCTTGATCAACTGCTGAAGTTGAGGAAAACTGAAGATTTGTTCTTCAGTACTTTCTTCCTTTCAGTACTTTTGGGAAGTACTGAAGGATTTTCAACAACTGAAGATTTCTTCTTCAGTGGTTTGCTATCAGTATTTTTAGAATCCTGATAGATTCTTCAGCAGTTGTCAAGGATTGCTCATTTCTTCTGATTTAAATGCTCTTCAGGTGTTGTGTTTTGCCCTTCAGTACTTTGAGTACCTTGTGGAACAACACCTGAATTTCTCAGCTTCTTCTTGATCAAGTGTTTCGAAGTAGTAGGATCATCAGTTATTTGATTAACTGAGATACTCACACTATCTTCATCCTCAGATTTTAAATTTTCAATAGAGATGAAACACCTGATGATGTGGTTTGGGAATGACTCTCAACCTCAGATTGTACTTCTGACTTAGGAGTAAAATCTGTGGGAGGTATGGTATGATTATACCCAATCCAAACTTCACATTTGAAGCAGTTTGCTTCTGAGAAGCATTTCAAATCCCTTGCAGGATGTTACCATCGTTCACAATCAACTTGGGTAGCTGCAAGTGTTTCCTTGAGATTCTTGTGATTTTCTAGAATGACCTCTACCTTAGCCTTTTCATCAGTAATTTGACATTTAAGCTTATAAATCTCTTCATCCTTTTCTTTTAACACAGACTCAAACTCAGATTTTCTTTTAGAAATTGCCTTTTCTAGGTCAAGATTTTGATTAATTAAAGCTACATTTGCTTCCCTAATAGAAACAAAAGCAGCTATGCATGATTCAGAACAAATCTTGGCCTTAGCCTCAGAAGATACCTGTGGTACCTGTGATGAAGACCCTGTGATGATGAAGGATTGTCATCAGTAGATTCCAGGGCCATTAAAGCAAGGTTTCCAAAAGGATTGTCACCACCATGTTGACCAGCACCAGCAAATTGCTCAGAATAACCAGATACATCATCTGGTAGACTGCTCCAGTCAACAACCTCAGGGGTGAAAAAGCTCTGATGAGATTGAGGTTGAGATTGCTGATTTGATTGAGAAGGCTGAGAATCAGGTAGAGCATGTGGTTGTTGAGCCATTGGTACAGAAACTTGACCAGACTGAGGCATGTAAAAACATGATAAGGATATGGCATGGGGCTTTGAGGACAAAGTATGCAGGAGATGATTGATGCTGAGAATGATGATCAGAACTGGTAGGATGTTGCCCTTTGGATTGTGAATTATTACTTGGAAAAGTCACAAAGGGTGCAGATGAGTTAGATCCAGATGATCTACACTCTCTAGCAAAATGTCCAAGTCTGTGACACTTGTGACATCTCAACTTACTCTTGTCAAAACCAACCTTGGTTTTGCCAGAGAGACCAGGAAATTTCCTACCTACCCTTCTCTTATAAACTTTTGAGATCTGATATTAATCAATGCCATTTGGCTCAAAATATCCATCTCTTCAAGATCATCATCAGCTATTCCTTTCAAATCATCCATCACAAAACACAATTATCAGCATTAAAACTTGAGTTTCCCTCAACTCCAACAAAAGCATGATTTCCACTGTTTGAAGAGAAATCAATATGCTCATCATATGAACTTTCAGATGAAGCATATTCAGACTCATGACCAACCAGAGCAGTATTACCTGGTACAAAGTCATCAGTGAGCTTTCCAGATGAAGATAGTTTCCTTTTCTGTTCTATCTCTCTCTCAAATGTAAGAGCTTCCCATGAAGTTGGGTGAGAGATAGAGTATCCAGATTTGCACTGGAGCGTAGGACAATGGTGTAAGTGTCCCATCTCTCAGGCAGGGATCTGAGGAATCTATTATTCATCTGGCTGTTTGTGTATTCATGTTGAACCATTTTAAGCTCAGAGATTAAACATGAAAACCGCTCAAACTGTTGAGTCGATGTCTCACCCTTCCTATGAGAGAATGTCTCATATTGCTGGGCAAGGATTTCTCTGTGTTTGCTAAAACCTCATCAGTTCCTCCTCCAAATTGTTCCTTTAGAGCAACCCAGAGATCATAAGCAGTTTCATGATGCATGAGCCCAGAATAGATTTCATTAGGTAGTGCCATGGCCAGAATTCCATGGGCTTTAGCATCAATCTCAAACAGTTTAAATCCTCATCAGAATATTGTTCCTTCTTTTTAGGAACCATCTCCCTGGTTTCAGGATTACTCACCATAGGTTGTATGGTCCATGAACCACAGACTTCCAACAACCTGAACTGTTAACAGACAGGTGATGGAGCATTCGGCGTTGCCATATGTTATACTCACTCCTAACAAGCATAGGAGGCTTAGTTGAGGAGCCAGTATTGTGAGGATCATTCATTGAAGTAGTCATTTTCACTAATTCAATTGAAGTCAAGGAGATTAAAATTGGTCTGTTTGAAAACTCAACAACACACTTAGAAAACACAATTAGAATCACAATTAATCAACCGGAAGCACAGAAAATTAATCTCTATAATCAATTCTTGCAAAACAACTAATTCGATCAACCTTTGCTATCAAAAGAACAGTTTCAATGATCAATTGTTAGATCGATCAATGATTAACCTGCTCTGATACCATTTGATAGGATCGGATCAATTAGGTTAGAATTATGCAGCGGAATATCACAAATTGAGATCGAATTCAAGCAAGAAAGGTAATGAATATGCAAGACAATCAATCACAATTATAGAGAGAATATTTCTGTTAAGGGAATTTTTCATTCACGCGTAATGCTTCGGTTAGAAATACAGCTAGGTCAACATCCCTTATATAGAGGAATGTGACGTCTGCTGATGTCACTTGACAGTGACATCTAACAGAATTACAAAAACAACTGAAATAAAACAAACTACTGAGATGTTCTCAACAACTGATTACATCTCATGAATGCTAAGTACAATTACATAAAACTACTGACTAATACCTACTGAAACAATAAAGTACTGAAATATAAGGTTACAAGTACTGAAAAGTAAAACCATCACAACTACTGAAGTTAACAACATCAGCTGTTGTGACAACTGCTGATCACTCTGGTCTTCAGTCTTTGTCCTCAGCACTTCATCTTCAGACTTTGTCTTCAGTTCTTTGCTTTCAGACTTTGTCTTCAGTTCTTTGCTTTCAGACTTTGTCTTCAGACCTTTGTAATCAACTGATGTCATCAGCTGATGTAATTATCTTCAGCAGTTGTAATGTCTGTGGGACTTAGAGGTTTTTCTGATCAGGCTCATTGGTTCTTTTGGTCAACAACACATCCTCAGCACAACCTACTGCCAACTGGAAACACATCAAAGTCAGCATTGCTGAGTGAGTTCTAGTTTTATAATAAAACTTACTTTTCGTTCTAAACCGTTCTTACTTTCTTTACAAAAACCTTCGTTACATACATGCGTTCACACATCATACGTACATACAGATAATTTTCATTATTATCTTCGTCCTTTCGTTCGCTACATTCTTCATTTAGCATACATCATTATCTTTCCTTCTTCCGAATCCTGTCAGGCTTTACCCTCTTCATGGCACACAGCCGCGATTACTGAGGTCGAATGACAAGTATCCCATTTCATACATTATTAGGATCATTCGTAAACGTTCATTTCATACATTCATTCTTTCATTCACCTTGCTCATTCCCTTCAATACTCGAATCTTGTCTCATGCAATATCCCCGACTCATCTCGAAGCTGATGAGGTGCCGGGACCTGCTCACAAGTCCCCGACTCATGTTCGAAGACTGACACAACAACACCGGGATACGCGACAAAGATCTCACATGAGTCAATCACAGGGATTGAACTCCATCCGAGGCTGTTGCAACACAAAGTCGCTCACCTCAATAGCAATCTCAATGATTACACGCTATCCGAGTCTTTTGCACCCCTAGGGTTGCTCACCTCATTGCCCATCTTAATGATAGCTAACTATCCGAGTCTTTTGCAACAACAAGGTTGCTCACCCCAAGGCAACATCACGATAGCACGTTACTCGAGTCTTTTGCAACGACAGGGTTGCTCACCTCATACATATGCATGGCTTTATGCTACACACCCCCGAGTTATGCGTAACCCGGGTAACCATCATACATTACCACCCCCAACATTATAGGTACTACAACCCCCACCGAAGTGGGTACATCACCCCCATCAACATGGGTACATCACCCCCATCGAAATGGGTACATCAACCCCATCAACATGGGTACATCACCCCATCGAAATGGTACATCACCCCCATCAACATGGGTACATCACCCCCATCGAAATGGGTACATCACCCCATATCACATGGGTACATCATCGAAGGTCAGTCACAAAGACTGGAAACCTTGCATGCACACTGTAGGATAGCTGAACCTCTCACGGTTTAGCTTAAGGCATTAGAGCCGTGCACTTCACTACTCTTCACTTACAAGCCTCACACGATTTCATTCATTCATGCATTCATTCATTCATTACGTTCCTCTTCTTTATCTTCCACTTTACGTTACATAATACTTTCATTTCATTCATTAACGTCCAACGCAAAGCCATAGAAGGATAAACATACATAGCAAGGAACACAACATAAACATAAACATACATCATCATCATACATACGCATCAATCTACATACGATACAAATACAAATACATCATCATGCCTAACATAACACATAACGTCATACATATCATTATCATCTCCATCAACATCATCATCATTATCTCATCATCCTGCGTTACCTTATACCATCCATGCCCTTCACATCGCCGAGGAATTTCATCTCGGCTATCATTTCTGAACACTTAGGCGAATGGGCATCTATGCGAATGGACTATGGGCGAATGGACCTCTATGCGAATGGACTCCCCAGTCGCAACTCTCATGCGTATGGCCTTCAGTCGCATGACTTCAGGCGTATGGGCTTCAGTCGCAGACTCTTCATGCGAATGAACCTTAGTCGCATGCCTCCAGGCGCATGGACTTCAGTCGCATAACCTCCGTGCGAATGAACCTCAGTCGCATCATCTCTCAATCGCATGACTTCCCAAGCACATGAACTTCAATCGCATGACCATCATGCGTATGGACCTCAGTCGCATAGCAAACGTGCGTATGGACCTCAGTCGCACTTCATCGCCGAATGGCCTCCAGTCGCCCTCAGTCGGTCGCCTAGCCCTAGCTGGTGCAGAGTGCAGTTAGCTCGACTGCAGCCGCGGGTTTTCGACTTCCAACCCCTTCCAAACCTCTTTTAAGCTTAAATCAACCCTTCTAAAGGTTAGGGAAACATACCATGACCACATACAAGCCTAACCAAGCAAGAAATCGAGTCTCAAACGCATCAATACACATACATACATGCATCAAACGGGTTTTCACACCAAAAACTCAAAAATAGGTTTTTTGGACGTGTTCCAGCCCCAAAATCAGTTTGAAAACGTGTAAAAGAGGGGTCCTAGAACTCACCTTAACGATCCCGTCAAGTAGAGCTTCGATTTGACTCGCTCCACGTCGAATTCCACGCTCGAATCCACCCGAACCAACTTTTCTCCTCTTTTCTCCTTCTCCTCTTTTCTCCTTCTCTTCTCTTCTCTTCTCTTCTCTCGCTGCTTTGGGAAATAGGGATAGTCTTCTTCCCCTTTTATATTCTCGTGCATCAAATTTCTCTCGTTTGGGGGCTTCTGGTCCCTCGACTTTGGACTATTTATTTTTTTCTTCTCTTGTCGGCTACACGGCTAAAAGGAAATTTCTGGGTGTTACAAATTCTAAAGTATTTAATCGAACCTTAACGAATCATCTGCTGCTTGTTGAAAAAGATAGGGCATGAGTTTAAGTGGACAAACATCATCAGCATCATTATTGATCTGTTTGAGAATTTCAAAATCATTTAAAGACTGTGATTATATTCAGTTATCAGTGTGATCTCCATTGCTTGTCGATGATTAAATTCATCTCTTTGTGCTAAAGTATATCTTAAGGATATGATCTCATGATCGATTCAGTTCTCGGTTTAAAAAAAAACAACAAAAAATACAAATACAAAAAAATTTATATATAATAAAAAATGTTATAATATATGTATATAATAAAAAATTATAATAAATTTTCATTTCAATATTCATTTAGGTCTTCCATATTATGCTGATTATATTTTATTATTTTTCATGCATTTCATAGAAATTGAGCACAAACGAACACGAGATCGCTTGTTTTCAAACACCGGAACACGGGTTTATTTTTTTAAGAAATGATTGATCTAATTAGAAATGTCGAGATTGTGTTTGTGAATGTGTTTCAGGTTTTTGCTGTAAGTGATGGCCGATCATCAGTTGAGCAGTGTACCTGATCAGAGAACTTGTTCCTCAAGTTTCCATAAGATACCGAGCTATGAATCCTCCTCCTACATCTTCTGAAGCACTCAAGATTAGAGATTTAGGAAAACTGTTCTAATATTCTTGTAAAGCTTGCACTCGAAAAGGGGGAGCATATAAATAGGGGGAGCTTATGAGATGAAAAAATCTTTCTCATCAGATTCAGAAAGATTCAAATTGAAGATCTTTCTACTGTTGACTTCTCGGGGCTGAATTCGTATGAAGACGTTGATAATGATAGACTAAGGGGGATATTGTTGGAGCTGTAAAAGATAGTCTATATTATCACGCAGTGAAAGTCAACAAAAGTCAACGTCACGGTCAAAGTCAACAAAAGTCAAACCCGACATGTTCGAGACGAGGAACCGAGATGAGACGTTGAAGATTTAGATGACTAGGAGTTATATTGTAATAAATATATTTTGTGTGAACAAAATATATTTTATCTTGTTTTTAGTCATTTTTATGCTTAATATGTAATTTTGTGTTAATTAGCCTAAGTCTAGGGGGTTAAGTGCAATTAGTGAATATTAGTCTAGACTATAAATATGTTAATTGTCGTTAGTTTTTGTTAATGGTTGAATGACCAATTGATTGAGGGATTTACTTGTAAACAATATTATTAGCAATCAATAGAGATCAAAGGGGTTTGATTGTGATTATCTTATTTTGATCTAATTCTTCATGATTTGATTCAAGTTTGATCATCCTGGATTTACAATGGTCTTTTCTGGTTGCTTCATTTAGCTTTTCGTAATCAAACTCCATCCATCCAGTTACTGTTCTTGAGGGGATCAACTCGTTCTTATCAGTCGTGATTACTGTCATCCACCACCCTTCTTCGACACGGCCTGAACCGGGCTCACCCAAGTGGAGTCAGAAATAGGATTATCAATCCTGCATCAAGGAGCTTGAGAACCTCCTCTTTCACCACTTCTGTTATGTTAGGGTTGTGTTGGAGCTGGAAAAGATAGTCTGTATTATCAACACAAAGTGAAAGTCAACGTCACGGTCAAAGTCAACAAAGTCAAACCCGACACGTTCGAGACGAGGAACCGAGACAAGACGTTGAAGATTTAAATGGACTAGGAGTTTTATTGTAATAAATATTTTTGTGTGAACAAAATATATTTTATCTTGTTTTTAGTCATTTTTATGCTTAATATGTAATTTTGTATTTATTAGCCTAAGTCTAGGGGGTTAAGTGCAATTAGTGAATATTAGTCTAGACTATAAATAGGTTAATTGTCATTAGGTTTTGGTTAATGGTTGAATGATCAATAGATTGAGGGATTATTTGTAAACACATATTTTGCAATCTAATTGAAGATCAAAGGGGTATTGATTGTGATTATCATAATTTGATCTAATTCTTTCATAATTTGATTCAAGTTTGTTTATCTTGGAGTTACAGTTTGGTATCAGAGCCATTTTGGATCAAATTCAGTGAAGATTTGAGATTTTTAGAGAGAGAAATGAGGTTTTGGTTGTTGTTTTTGTTCAATATCATGTTTTCATCAATTTCGGATAAATTTGAGTGTTATTGATATGAAAATTGATTGAAGTTTGCCTATTATTGGTTAGGAAAGCTCTATTAATCATCAGGTTTCAAATCCAATAAGATTTGGGCGTTTTTCAGATTGATTTCGTGTTGAAAAAGCTTTTCAGCTTCGTCCTGCGAAATTAGCAATTCATCCAGCGAAACGTCTGTTCTTTCAGCGAAACTACAAGTGTTTTACACTTTGTAGTTAATTTCAGCACCTCCATGAAAGTAGTGATCTTGAACGAAAGTTCAACAGTGCTTGTGTGCATATTACAAGCGAAATTGCTATCGAAAGTATCTTTGAACGAAAGTTCAAGCTTGTTTTGTGCGAAATTGTCAGTGAAACTAAGCAGTCTCAAGCATTTGGTTATCGAAACTGCTGCCGAAATTGACAGCGAAACTACTGTCGGCTCAGCGAAACTAGAGTTCACAGCGAAACTAGCTCTGCGAAACTATAATTTCGGCGAAACTATCATTTCTTCAGCGAAATTCGAATTTTAAAGATGACTTTTCCCTTTAGTTGGGATTAGTTGAGTTCATCCCGATAAAGAAATTTTCATCGATTTTGCAAGATTTATTAAAAAAAATTTCATCTCGAAACTATAATTTTGACCCCAGTTGCTAAGATTGTCTAGCGTGATTATTAAAAAAAAAATATTTTTCCAAGGGGAGAATTATTCTAAACTTTTTGGGAGAAATATTTTTAGGACGTTTAATTATTCAAAATTTGTACAATCAAGTCATCTTTAGAAGACTTTAAATCAGATATTCTCATAACGGCAGAAAGCTGGTTTGACTCTTTTGCAGCAATGAAGAAAGAAAAATTGACAGATTTGATTGATCGATTCTTAAAGGTGGCAAATAATCTAAAGAAGCATGTTCCTGATCTCAGTAATCATGAACAAATTCAAAAGCTTCTTGACTCTCTTCCGTCTGCATGGAATCATCAAGTTAAAATGCTGAAGCAAGAAAGAGGTTATGTCGACACAAAACTTATGGATATGATCAACAGACTAAAAATCTCTCGAGCTGGATATTCAAAGAAAAGAATTTAAGCAAGCCGTGTTCCCACATCAAACCAACAAGCTTAATATTGATCTTGTTTTCTTCTATAACAAGCATACTTGATTACAAAGCATAGATGATTGAAAAGTTGAAGTTAATGAGAACTTATTCGGATGTGAATTTTGAATTCAGAGAAACTGTTGAAGGGAACTATGAAGCTCTAAGAGTCGACAATGACACTAAACTAGAGTCTCTGAGAACTGATGATGATAAGGTTGGAAAAGTTGATAAAAGAAAAAGAATTGAGGCTAATGAGATGCTGAGAGGTCAGAAGAGGAACAACACACTCACAAGGGTTTGCAACTGTGAAAAGAGCTTAGCTGCAGAACGAACTATCATGGGTCTTTCTTATGAAATTGTTCAGGATATGTGTTCTTCATCATGCAAAATCAGATTATTTGGGATTTATAAGGCCAAGAGATGTTTACTGGAAAATGAAAAGGAATTAAAAACAATCAATCAGGAATTAAAGAAAAATGAAATTGCTTTTTCAAAAAAACTTATAAAGCATTGGCTGAAAATTATCTTTTAAGAAGAACCATTTTGGAGCGTAACGTTGAAATTAATATTTTGAAAGAAAGGGCTGTTTTAGCTCAATTTGAAACAACTCAGCTTCAAACAAAGCTTGATAAATGGACCCTTTCACACATGAAAAAGGATGAGCTTATTACTAAACAACAAGGGGTGCGGGTAAAACATGGGATTGGATATAAATCTGATGGTGAAACTGTATTTAATTCAGTTCCACCTCCTTCTACTTTATGTTATTCACCAATCCCCAGACCTCATTCAATAAATGATTTGATTGAAGCTACAGAAACTAATCGTTTAAACGCAGGTTTAAGCAGCGTTAATCTTAAAGAGGTTAGAGATGTGCAGGATTCACCTGTAGGTTAGAGATGTGCAGGATTCACCTGTAGGTTTGGAATTCACCTGTAGGTTTAAGCACACATCTTTGAATTGTTGGATGAAAACCCCTACATCCAAATCTTTTCATGTGAAGCCGGTTTCAAATGATACAAAGATGAAAATGACCAAAGTTTCAAACCAAATTATTTTCCTTCTGATCTTAAACAGAAAATGATTCCAAATTTAATTCATTCAAATCCATGTTAATTGAACTGAAACAAATTTGGCAAATTAAAAAGAAGGATACATCAATCCCCGATTGTTTTAAACGGTTGTGTGTGCAGAAGCTTGTTACTTATATTGATGAAAAAGGAACTTCCAGGACTATGATGTCCTGGGTTCCCCTTTCTAACTAATCTGTTTATGAGTGCAGGAACAATCCAGGAGGACTGTTAGTAATCCGGTTTACAGACAGGAATTGTTCTTAATTCAAATTTGAGGCGGAGCAAACAGGTTAAGGTCATGGTATTATATCCACAATCTGGATTTTTATCTGCATTATCATAGTTCTCACTTCACAGTCACTGCATATTTCTTGATAATTCATTTCTTATCTTGATAATCGGTGTAGTTTGAAAGACCTTCTTTGATAAATTTTTATTTTTGTATATTTTATAAAAAAAATAAAAATAAATAAAAAATAAAATAATAAAAATAAAAAATAATAAAATTTTTTTTTGCAAAAATAAAAATTTAGGGGAGAGTATAATTAAATAAAATAAAAAGAGAACTGGGACTTGATTCGAGATGACTGAGAAATGATTGTATCATCATCTTCAAATGCTTGTTTTTGCATGACTTGCGTTTATAAATAAGAAATGATAGTAACTGATGCTGTTATCTGATTTACATCTTTTATTTAATTGCAAATAATAGAAAAATAAATAGATTCTTTAATGATATGCTTGGTAGAGTCAGCCTGAAGAATAAAGTAGACAGCAACATAATGATTTAAATTAAAACATCATGCTTAAGGATGTCTGGATTTACGCAATCATTTTGGCCTGCATAAAAACTGAGTCCCGTCAAAAATTGGATTGAGAATTGATTTTTCACCCATCATGATACAAAATCATATTAGTCATATCTTTGAGCCATAATGGTGTATTTATATGTCTTGTGTTTGTGCTAATCTCCTCTGCTGTACGGAAGTACTGACCTGGAGTGATGATCTCCTTTGCTGTATGATAGTACTGACCTGGAGCTCTCATCGGCACATGATTAAATGGTCATCTCCTTTGTTATACGTTAGTATAGACCTGAAGCTCTCACCATTTTGGTCTAAGTTGTGTCAAAAATCACTAAACGATGAATTATCACAGAATGCAATATTCTGTCGATAATCACTTGCACACTAATACACAAGTCTTGCTCTTTAAAGATCGTTACAAAATTCAAGAAATCCTGAGGTTGGGTGAGGGTTTTTGCCAGTTAGGATCGTGTATTGCACAAAATACTAACTGATTAACATGTATACAACCTCAAATAGTGCGGAATCCTATTTGATTGGTGATCCAATCAGTGAGAACGCACGTCGAATAAATTATCAATTGAATCTAAACGTTAAGAACGATCTATAATCGATCTAATGCGATCTGTGAACTTGAAATAGGTTCTTGGAGGTTTCTGAACGGCTAGGGTATGTCTGGAATCGAAGTAATATCAAGTGTTATGTTTTTCCACGAATTAGGTGGTATTTATAGGTTAGGGTTGCTCATTCGTGCGACTGAACCATTAGCATGGTTCATTCGTGCGATTGAGCCATGCGATTGATCCATTCGCACGAGTGAGTGTTCAGTCGTGCGGCTGAGTCAGTCGCATGAAGTTGTTCAGGCGTATGGGCTGTTTAGGCGCATGGACACTCAGTCGCATGGCCATTCGAACGCATGACCACTGTTGGGGCGCATGGTCCAGTCGGACGCATGTGAACTTCACTTAACCAAGTTTGAATGAATTCATTAATATAACATTATGTGTATCAATTCAAACAATCACAAACCTATATAATTAAGTCAATATCAACTCATTAATGAAATATTATACATTATAGATCACAACCAAACACTCTCATTTCATTAATAACCCAAGCGTTACATTCAAGACATACATCTAGGTACATATGTATCAACAAACTCCCCCCCTTGGACCTAGGTCTATCTAATGTCTTTCTTCTTCATTACCTCCTCATACTTTTTGTACTTCTCTTCTTTTGTGACTCCTGCGTGTATCTCAAATGCAAAGCAGAGTCTTATAACGTTCTGGAACTGTAGAGCTTGTACAATATCTTGAGAATCATAGAATAGTGGCCACTTGTATAATGTGTAGACATCATTTACAGACAAGTTAGTGAGCCACATTGGGTCAAATACCCTGATAGTATCCATCTTTCCCTCTTTGTTTAAGACTATGACTGCCTCTCCTGTTCTCCAATCGTAGTACCACCATTTGAAGTGTGGAGTGAAGTCCTGTGGCATTTCCCGTAGTGGGATCTTGGACATGGTGCGCGGAGGACTCCACTTCAGCACTATTCTCGGCTTTCCAGTTATGGCATCAACCTCAAACCTTCGGATATACCTCGTAGTTGTTGAGGTTTGAAGTTGACCCATCTGGTGTGGTACTCCTTCCTTAATGCAGCATCAAACCAGCCTGACATCTTTCTCGGGTCAGCATATAACAGCTTCAGCTTGGCCAGCTGGTTAAGCTCAAAACCAGGTAGAGTCTTTAGATCATGTGGGAATCTAAAGTACTCAATCCCCTTCTCTCTCTCTCTTTATCGCGTATACGTTAAAATCCTCAAAATGTGCCCACGCGATAATCTTGCTTGACACCTTGTGATGTTTCTTCCACTTTGTAGAGCTTGGTGTAGACATTCAGTTTAGGAGCAGCGCGTTGGGCTTGGATTTCCTCAAAACATGTAGCCCATTCTACCTTTCTGATGTTAACATCGGTGTCTGAGGCTTGGGCTTGTTCCTTACTCTTCTCAGACTCTTGCTCCATCTTATCCAGTATCTCAAATGTTTCATTGACCAGCGAACACCCAGGTTGGGCACCACATTTCCTTCCTGGTCAGCATACTCTAGATAATGTCTGCAGTGACATCCTCGATTTCTATCTCATCAATATCGTTCAGCTCTTCGTCACTGGTTGACTCAAAAGTTGGAGCATCCTTGATAATCTCATCAGGATTCAGCTTGAACATTTCAACCATTGCTCATTTGTAAGATCATGAATTATTTCCCCCTCTTCAGGGGTATAACTCACTGATCTCCTGACGATCCCTTGCAGATCAAGAATCATAGTAAGTTAAGTCTTGAGCTGCTGAAGGGGAGCAACATCGTATTCATCCCTTTGAAAGTTTGGATCTGCTTGATTTAAACATGTAACACATCAAACATTAGTTAATAATCAAAACAGAAACACATTAACATTATATAAACATTAAGTACATAAGTTTAATACATGCTTCAAGTACAAAAGCTATCAAATACATAAACGTCTAATCATTACTTTTGTCCTGAATCGCTGGCCATCAGTAGGTGAGGCGGACGATGAGGCTCGTAGGTCTTGATTTCTCTTCGAACGTCTTTCTTGACCCTGAGCTGAGGCAGATGCAGCTGCATCTCCTCCTTCATCTTCATCATCATTCTGCCTTTCATCATCATTACTATCTTCATCCTCATCCTCATCCTCATCCTCATCATCGTCATCACTATCGTCATCACCATCCCTTTCATTTATTTTCAGAGGCTCATCCTTAGTTCCTTTGAGCTTGAGCATGATAGTCTTTTTGGCATCCTCCAATTCCTCTATCTTCTTTGCTGATAGAACTTTATGCTCCTGGAGTTGTGCAATCTCTTGGCTCTGAGCAGCCATCTGCTGTGCCTGCTGCTTAATCAGCTGAGCCTACTGAGAAATCTGCTGAGATTGTGCAGCTGTAAGATCTACCAACTGACGAATCTGAGCTGTCTTCTCGTCATCGGCTGGCAGCAGCCTCAGCACCATACGGTTCAGTGTTGAGAGCTGTTCCTCTACCCCACTGGGAGGTAAAGGTGATCCAGATGGATGGGTGGGGTGTGATGGTGGCCCGGCTTGGTGGCTAGTGATGGTGGTGGTGGTGAAGATTGGGGTTGGTCTAGATGATAGTGGTGGTGGAGTGGGTGTGGGTAGATATGGTGGTAGATGGGATGTATGTAGTGATGGGTGGTGGTGACAGTGGTAGAGGGTGTGGTAGTGGTGGTGGTAGTTGGGATGGTGGTAACAGTTGGAGTGGTAGTAGTAGGTGGAGTGGTGGAGGTGGAGGTAGTAGTGGTGGAGGTGATAAAAGTTAGCCTTCTCTTCTTCTTCTTCTTACCGTGGGGTTGAGCCATCCTTTTCTTCCTCGATCCCCTTGAGGTGGATGCTGCCCCTGGAATCCTGCTGGTCTGATCAGGAGCATAAGTAGGATCAAGATCAGCCTCCCCAGATTCGCCAGGGCGTCCACCAAGCTCCCGTATACCTCGGTCGGTGGCAACCACCCGACTCCCCACAGTGCAGGTTAGGAGCTCCTCATCAGTATCCTCCTCCTCATCATGACAAAAGTCCTGATGGAACCCTGCAGCCTCTGCTCCATCATGGGTGGATGAAGGAGATGCTCTATCACCAGGGGGGCCCTCTATTGAGTGGGACCGGGCATCTCCACTATCACCGCTATCATCGTTGTCTGAATCATCGTCTGGGCGCTCTATCAGCTCAACATCCGAATCACTGTCTTCGTGACGCCATTTACGCCTTCCTGGCGCCACGTAGTCCCCTTGGCCAGATGGCCTATGAGTCCTCTTTACCGGGGCTTGACTTGCTTTCCCCGGTAAACCTTCATACGACCCAGCATCGTATCATCCATTATCTCTAACGCCACGGCATCATGGCTCTCCTTTGGAAGTGTAGGCAGCTTCTCATCAAAGATCAACTGTAAGAACCTAGGGTACATGCAGAAACCCTCTTTGCCCTGCGCCTCCAAGTTCTCTATGAGATAAGAGAAGATCATGCTAGAAAAGCTGAAAGGGTGGTTCAGCACCAGTGCCACGTAGGCATTCTGTATCTGGTCTGAAAGGTCGTCGAACCCACCCCTACGTGAAGCTATGCACTTTAGGATGACGTGTGCCAAGTACTTGTACTGGGGACACAGGTTGCTCTTGTTGAGCACCCTTGAGTTGATATCCCCAGCGTACTTCATCCTCATGAAGCACCCTTTCACCGTCAGTGGGTGAAGTCTGGTGGGGTGGTCTGTGTCATCTCCCAATCCAAGTACCACGCTGAATGTCTTCAGCGGTGATCTCTATATCCAAACCAAAGATAGAGCTCCTAATGCAGTACGGCTCACGTGATCGGTCAACTGATGCATTCTCCCAAAGGCCTGTTGTAGAGACCTGTAAGGGGTGCATGGTATAGAAATAGCCCGGTGGATCCTGGATCGCTTAAAAAATCACTGATCCCTGCAAACCTCCGCCCCATTCCGACTTGTGGAGTCTAAGTGACCACAGATGTTGTCCTTGGGGTTGATAGACCATCTACCAGCCATCTATCTGTAACACAAGACACATAAACATTAGATTATCACACGACACAAATCAGTTCTAATTAACTTGATTGAATTCATTCTGGTTCATTCATGCGATTGAACCATGCGACTGTGTTCAGTCGGTTGTCATGTCATGCGACTGGAATCAGTCGGGTGAATGAACAGGCGACTGAGTTCAATCGGTTGACTGAGCCTGCGATTGGTTCAGTCAGCCGACTGAGCTCATTCGTATGATCCATTCGGCCGATTGGGCCATTCGACCAGCTCAATCGTGCGATTGGAGTTCATCCTGACGTCCAGTCGCATGACCCACTGTTCTGTCGACTGCGATTTAAATCTTGACCTATTTGTGAACTTAAACGTTGTGTAATGGCTCATTAGACTCGCATTTACTTAACTAATAACCTAATGACTTTAATTTTAACATTTTACTTGTTTTAAGTAGGTTATCAGTCCATTAAGTTTTTCGGTTCTTGTGGGGGTCATATTTCACAGATTAGGGCACCATTCCTCCAGATTTCGGGGAATTTTCAACTCATCTTACCTGTATAATCACTCACAAATTTCAGACAATCAATAGAAGTATAAAGTCTTGGTTTGATGAAGTTTTGGCAGAGTAACGGTAGGCTATGCGATTTAAGGGCGATTAGGGGGTGATGAGTCTCTGTGACCGACTCCCCCTCTATTTATACTAAACCTGAATTCAATCGTACGACTGGACTCATGCGCTCATTTCATTCGGGCGAATGGAGCTCAGTCGTGCGATTGGATCAGTCGCTCACCTTCAGTCGTCCGACTAGAGTTCAGTCGTGCGACTTGTTCATTCGCTCACTCTCAATCGGCCGAATGGGTCATTCGCATAAGCCATTCGGTTGAATGGTCCATACTCATGTCCATTCGGCTATAACAGGCATGAGTATGGTCCATTCGCGCGAAGGGTCATACTCATGAAATTTTCTGCCTTTATGACCATTTGACATTTAAACCCTTTTAAACTGTTGAATTAACATTATGAACATTTGATCATCTCAGACATGATTATTTTAACTTGAAAAACTTTTGATCACCTCAGACGTGATCTTGTTAAACACTTTGTCACCTCAGACGTGACCCATTTACCTTTTGTGTCACACCCCAACCTTGACGGCGGAAACGTCGAGATGTGAGGGTTACGATTGTTCACAGCCCACATAACGATATTTATTAAATCCAAAATATTAAACATAAGATTCAATTGTAACATTACAAGCAAAAGTTTCAACAAAGAATACATTATGTACAAATGCTACAAATAACATGATCATTAATTTTAATCTCTAGGTCCAATCCTAGATGTGATAAGTTTTCAAAGAGTAGAACACATACTTGAGGTATTCCTGAAACATGTTAAAAAATAAAATGTCAACATAAAAATGTTGGTGAGCATTCCATAGTTTTTAATACATAGATTATATAAAGATGGCGATTCAAGTCATAAGTTAGTGAATAAAGTGATTAGGGATGTTATGAACAATGCAACAATCAAACCTCGACAAAGTTTTACAAGTCTCAAACGTTTACAAGATTATACGATCAGCTAAGTGTACTTGGATCAACCAAAGCAGGCTTGTCTTGCCCATAGATCTATGACTTCGCTGGGCTAGCAATAGTTAATGATTGTATATATAACGCCATAACACATGGTAACCACAAAATTTCAACAAAACACAACTTTGCATGATGAATTGCCATAAAGATTACAAGTCTCAAATAAGTTACAAGTGCAATGATATAGTAACAGTTAACATTTTCACCCCAAAGTGTGAAAATAAGCAAAAATGGGTATGGAAATACTCACATGGAAAACTCACAATAATAGTGATGGTTGTAGAGTACATAAGAAAGCTTGGATGTTTAAGAGTAAAAGGTGATGTCCTAAATGATAAAAAGAAACAATAACTTGAGTTTGGGATTCATTACAAGAAGTTAGGACGCTTAGGAATACCAATAAGCGAAAGGTAGATTGATAAACGATTATTGTACCAATTTTAGATTCTGGACAGAATGTTTGATACGTGTTTAAACAGGTTTTTAAAATAGCAAACGGTTTCATAAAATTAAAAAAATTTATACTTGACTAGTTCAAAGTCTCCCGGACAACTTTCATTCAAAAACATATTATGAAAAATCTTTAAATAGGTCAAACTAGCAGCACAAGACAGAAGGTGCTGAAATGCAAACTTATCTTGTAAAGGCTATTGTTGAGTCGTCCGATTGAGTTTGAAGACGCATAAACTGTCGTTGAAAAGGTAATTCAATGAACTTAATATTGGAGTCTGATTTTACTCAATTTAGTTTGTTATTATTAAGTTATGGTCGGTTGAAGTAACATTATTCTCCATAATTGTAGTAAGGCACTTATGTGCACTTTTAAAATCGTTAAAGCATGAAACGGGTTAGACATTTTATTATGTCAATATATGGTATATTAGTCTTTATTTGAGTTATAAAAATATTCTAATACTTTGGTATAGCCATCATTTAGAACAATAATCTTGTTGAATAACCGAATGCGGCATAGCCGTCCATATGCAAACGGGAATTCTTTGTTTTGTTAGTATGTTGTTAGCTTTAATTTTAGGGATGTTAGTGATTGTTTATAAGGTTAGTGATTATTAAAATGTTAATGATTAAAATAAATAGAGATTTAGTAGAAGAAAGAATAATAGTAAGAATATAAAGTCATGAAAACAATTGGATTTATGGGGATGATTAAAATGTATAATATTAAAGCAATAAAAGATTACCTTAGTATTAAGAATTCTTGAGATCTCTTGTAAAATAAAATTCTTCAAATTGTTCATAACCAATAGATGAAAGAAAGATATGAGAGTGAGATTTTTAGAGAATGAGCAAATGAAAGTGAGGCCTAAGCCTTACTTTTATACTTGAGGTTAGGAGGAGGTTATGAATGGTGTTATGGTGATTTATAAGTCTTTTTAAAGGGGGTTATGATTGGAATTTGAAATAAATATAAATTTAAATAATTTAAATAAATAAAAGAATAATTATAATTTAAAATTTAAATTCTTGAAGACTCTAATTTTAACAACTTTTTTTTATAAAATATTTATAGACTTTATAAAACCAATTTGAATAATCAATCAAATTATTTATTTGTTAATCTTTACAAATTTTATAAAACTTATAACTTTATAATTTGATTATTTATTTTAGTATTTAAAATTCATAATTACTAATAAAACTTTATATAAGTTTCTTAAAATTCATTTTATAACTTTATAAGTTTTAATAAGTATTTTCCATTTAGTTATTTTTTTGTAACATGATTAATATACTTTATAATTTTATGAAAAATAATTATTTATCAATCAATAAGTTGATTACATATTTAATGTATTTAATCCATTTATTAAGTAAATTAATAATGGAAGCTCAAAGTGAGTTCGGGTTTGGGTTTTAACTTGGAAAATGGCGGATGTTACAGTCTCCCCTACTTTAAGAAATTTCGTCCCGAAATTTAATCACAAGATACTAATTTCAAGGATGAGGGGACTTGGATTCATTTCACGTTCGCAGGTGAGCTCTTGGAGGCGTTTTAAATTCAACAAGATTAATTTTGATGTTTTGACATGCTTAAGTTTTTTAAGTTTCATGATTCATGATTTCATGTGTTGTTTGACAAAGGGTACAAGATCATTAGTTCCGAATTTAATTGATAAACTTTTATATTTTACCAAGTTTTTGATCAATACGAAACTCGGCTTAACGAACATAAAAAAATAAGTTCAAGATACTTTTGGATGGGATATGAATTTCATAAGAGCTTCTCAAGTAATAACGTTAACATGGTTTCTAGATGATCGATTCTTGTTTTCTTATGTCATTAAGGTTTCAAGTTTTACTAGTGTTACGTTGATACGAGAATCGTGTTTGTTATGGTTAAGGATTCAATATAAAGTGCATCATTGTAATTGCTTTTCAGGATAAGTTCGGTTTTGAGGGAAGGCATTCAGAAAAGATTATTAAGGGTCGTTAAGAGATTTGGGATAAAGAGCTTAAGATTTAGGAGGACAAAATCAATGAAGAAACAAGCCAATAAGTCAATAATACACCAACGGACATCAAGAAGTACAAGGCAATTTGAACATACACCCAGCTACGTCAACATTTCCTTTATGCCAAACCATAAATACCAATCGTGGAAATTCATGATCATCTTTCTCCACATCGGAGTGAATATCAAGTCTTGTGAGTCGCAATCAAGATAGAGATTTAGAGATTTTCAAATTAGGAGTTGAAGGTTATCCAAAATAATAGGAATTACATTTTTAATTATGGGTAAAGAGTTAATCAAGACGTCGTTCATGATCGGATTGGAATTTCAATAATTCAGAATATCGACGATAAAGCCAATGACAAACCCTTTCCAAGTACGGCTTGCACACGCGGTTCATCAAACCCATGAACACAACCGTGCATTGCTATAACCAGAAAGGCATGATATAAGTTTTTAATAAATTTATCTTGTACGAAAGATTGTTTTAGGAGTGTTATCGTCATGCAATTAGTTTTGATGATAACTCAGAATGAAAGTTGATAGAAAGGTTCCATAAAGCTAAATCAAACGTCAAATTGAAACATAAAAACGTGAGAGAAGAAATCGATTAAAATTTAAATGTTCCAGGCTTGGAGCTAAGGTTACCCTAAAGTAACAACGACCTCTTTTGAGTTCAAGATACACGCTTTAGCTTGACTGGCTGGAACACTATCGTCGATAAATCAGATAACGGTGTTCACCCTTTAAGTTATTACATGTTTCTTGCCAATTGAAGTCTTCAAACCCTGGTAGGTTTGAGATCAAGGAATGGGAATACTCACCAAGATGTGGTTATCACTCCTAGCTTGGTGGTATATTTTCCAAAGTATGACTCTTAACTACCAACCGAAAGCTTGATCCTAACTCATTGTTGAGGATCCACAAGAATAAAATAAGGCAACTTACCATTAAGGTAAGGATAATCACTCCTATCTCAACAGTGAAGTTTTATAGAAATAAAATATAACAAAATGAAAGGTTTCACCAAATAACGGAATTCACTCCTGCTTTGATGGGGTCATTTCATTTGAGTAAAAAAAGTACCATTCATAAAATTTTTAAACGGATGATATTATCATCAAGGTATGGATTTCACGCCTATCTTGATGATCATAATAACAAGAAAACATTCGAGAACTGACCTTTGTCACCAAAGTACGGGGTTCAATCCTATTTTGGTGAGGTCATTTCATTCGTGAAATACGAGTGCCAAATGAAAATAATTGAAATCTATCCTCAAAACAAAGAAATCACCCCGATTCAGAGGATAGGATTTCATAAAACACACAATACAAAAATTAAAAACCATCACCAAGATACGAAATTTTACTCCTATTTTAAGGAAGTAATTCCATTTGTAAAATACGAACTCAAAAAGGAGGAAATCGTCATCAAGGTATGAGGTTCACTTCTGTCTTGACGATAAGATTTCATAAGAACAATGATAGCGAATGGAAAGTCATCACCAAAGTAAGGGAGTCACCCCTGTTTTGATGAGATAGATACATTTAGAGGATACGAGTGTCCTTAGTCATAGGTTGACTTGCGGACTCTTGCATTGCCTACGATGCGAAACGGTTTGAAGTTTTTATAAAGCTCGACTCAGCAAACGAAGAGAATATCGGCTAGAAACTCAGAAATTTCAAATTACATCAATGTGACATCAACAGTAAAAGAAAATCATGATTGCTAGGATTAAGGTTAAAGTTCGGGATAACGGAGTTAATTGTGTTAGGTTCTCAAATCTCGAATGGTTTACGTCAGGAAAACAAGATCAATGACGGAAATGATTCAACATAATAATGAGATGTAAACGTTCGGTTCAAAATAAAAGGGAAATGCATTGACTTCTCAAAGTGTTACGTCAATCACAACTTTACGGTAGACACGCGTACCTATCAGCGAACACCCATCCCATGAGTTCCAGGTCAGATAAACGGATCCAACGATCCAATCAAATTATGTGTATACCTTGCCTAGACAAGGTATCCCGGGATGCAGGTATTCCACCTTTCGGCATTGCATGATTTCAGTTATGGGACACATTTTAAGGACATTTGAAAACCCTAAGTAACAATTTTAAGTTTAAAAGAAAACCATTCAGTTTAGACGACCAATATCTTTGGATGTATTAAGATCCATGTACATGTTGGTCAAGGTATGAAGATAGTTACATAAGGCGCACAACGTATAACATTATTTAAACGTAGAAATTGAGGAGTATAACGAGTTCAATATTAACGGGAAGATTCTGTACGATAGGAATGCGACGATATTAGAGTTTCGATGATAAACCAGTCCAAGGAATCAAAGATTTTTGATATTTTAATTATAAAGCGGATGGTTCCATTTGGTAACACATTACCATTTGGAAACGTTCACACGTCAAGGTAAATTGACCCATTTGCCTTAAAAACTTGTGATGTTGACCATAGTTTATCACTCATCCCAGAAATCCCCAGGTAAGCATAACTAGTCCCGTAGGATTTATACGATATGCTTGCCTTAGCCCGAAGGCCTTTTGCCGGGAAATCCAGAATACAGGTGTCTATGTATCACACAAATTTCTTAGGTTCATGAAATCAAAACCTTGATGAGAATTTCATAGATTAGACATACAGTCTAAGGAATTAAACTCATGATGATGATAAGTCTAGATTCCACATGTCGTTGAGAATAGGTTTAGGAAGTTCATTTGTCGGGGAGAATCAAAGAGTTAAAGTTAAGTTTAGGGAGACAAGTAACCAAGGTAATTAATTATAAGGCACACCTATCTAAGGGCATCATATTGCACAAAAGGCATCCCTAAGTAAATAGCATCATGTAGCATGCAAAATATATAATTTACAAGATAGAATTATAATTCTATAAGGTTCATGCATACTATAGTCTAGGTCACCATTTCTAATAACCTAAATCCCTATAGTTATGGGCTCTGATACCAATCTGTCACACCCCAACCTTGACGGCGGAAACGTCGAGATGTGAGGGTTACGATTGTTCACAGCCACATAACGCTATTTATTAAATCCAAATATATTAATCATACGATTCAATTGTAACATTACAAGCAAAAGTGTTAACAAAGAATACATCATGTACAAATGCTACAAATAACATGATCATTCATTTTATCTCTAGGTCCAATCCTAGATATGATAAGCTTCAAAGAGTAGTACACATACTTGAGGTATTCCTGAAACATGTTAAAAATAAAAGGTTAACATAAAAATGTTGGTGAGCATTCCATAGTTTTAATACATAGATTATATAAAAGATGGCAATTCAAGTCATAAGTTAGTGAATAAAGTGATTAGGGATGTTATGAACAATGCAACAATCAAACCTCGACAAAGTTTTACAAGTCTCAAACGTTTACAAGATTATACGATCAGCTAAGTGTACTTGGATCAACCAAAGCAGGCTTGTTTTGCCCATAGATCTATGACTTCGCTGGGCTAGCAATAGTTAATGATTGTACATATAACGCCATAACATGGTAACCATAAAAGTTCAACTAACCACAACTTTGCATGATGAATTGCCATAAAGATTACAAGTCTCAAATAAGTTTACAAGTGCAATGATAATAAATTAACATGTTTCACCCCAAGTGTGAAAATAAGCAAAAGGGGTATGGAAATACTCACATGGAAAACTCACAATAATAGTGATGGTTGTAGAGTACATAAGAAAGCTTGGATGTTTAAGAGTAAAAGGTGATGTCCTAAATGATAAAAAGAAACAATAACTTGAGTTTGGGATTCATTACGAGAAGTTAGGACTCTTAGGAATACCAATAAGCGAAAGGTAGATTGATAAACGATTATTGTACCAATTTTAGATTCTGGACAGAATGTTTGATACGTGTTTGAACAGATTTTTAAAAAAGCAAACGGTTTCATAAAATTATAAAAAATTATACTTGACTAGTTCAAAGTCTCCCGACAACTTTCATTCAGAAAAATTTTATGAAAAAATCTTTAAATAGGTCAAACAAGCAGCACAAGACAGAAGGTGCTGAAATGCACACTTATCTTGTAAACGCTATTGTTGAGTCGTACGATTGAGTTTGAAGACGTATAAACTGTCGTTGAAAATGTAATTCAATGAACTTAATATTGGAGTCTGATTTTACTCAAATTTAGTTTGTTATGATTAAGTTATGGTCGGTTGAAGTAACATTATATTCTGCCAGAATTGTAGTAAGGCACTTATGTGCACTTTTAAAATCGTTAAAGCATGAAACGGGTTAGACATTTTATTATGTCAATATATGGTATATTAGTCTTTATTTGAGTTATAAAAATATTCTAATACTTTGGCATAGCCATCATTTAGAAAAATAATCTTGTTGAATAACCGAATGCGGCGGCATAGCCGTCCATATGCAAACGGGATTCTTTGTTTATGTTAGTATGTTGTTAGCTTAATTTAGGGATGTTAGTGATTGTTATAAGGTTAGTGATTATTAAAATGTTAATGATTAAAATAAATAGAGATTTAGTAGAAGAAAGAATAATAGTAAGAACATAAAGTCATGAAAACAATTGGATGTTAGGATGATTAAAATGTATAATATTAAAGCAATAAAAGATTACCTTAGTATTAAGAATTCTTGGAATCTCTTGTAAAATAAAATTCTTCAAATTGTTCATAACCAATAGATGAAAGAAAGATATGAGAGTGAGATTTTTAGAGAATGAGCAAATGAAAAGTGAGGCCTAAGACTTGCTTTTATACTTGAGGTTAGGAGGAGGTTATGAATGGTGTTAATGGTGATTTATAAATCTTTTAAAAGGGGGTTATGATTGGAATTTGAAATAAATATAAAGTTAAATAATTTAAATAAATAAAAGAATAATTATAATTTAAAATTTAAATTCTTGAAGACTCTAATTTTAACAACTTTTTTTATAAAATATTTATAGACTTTATAAAACCAATTTGAATAATCAATCAAATTATTTATTTGTTAATCTTTATAAATTTTATAAAACTTATAAACTTTATAATTTGATTATTTATTTTCAGTATTTAAAATTCATAATTACTAATAAAACTTTATATAAGTTTCTTAACATTCATTTTATAACTTTATAAGTTTTAATAAGTCTTTTCCATTTAGTTATTTTTTTGTAACATGATTAATAAACTTTATAATTTTATGAAAAATAATTATTTATCAATCAATAAGTTGATTACATATTTAATGTATTTGATCCATTTATTAAGTAAATTAATAATGGAAGCTCAAAGTGAGTTCGGGTTTGGGTTTTAACTTGGAAAAATGGCGGATGTTACATGTGTAACTAGGGGTGTAAACGAGTCGTGTCGAGCCGAGTCGAGCCGAGCCCGAGCTCGCTTAGCCTCGAGCTCGAGCTTGGCTCGATTAAAGTTTTATTTCTAAAGCTTGAGCTCGGCTCGTCAAAAAATTATCAGGCTCGAGCTCGGCTCGGGCTCGGCTCGTTTATTGTTAAATTTTTAAATATTTATTTTTTAATAAATACTTGTATATTTTTTATAATGAAACTTTTTATATTTAACATAATATATATTATTTAATTAATTGTATCATAAGAATATATATAATAATATGATCTATGTAAATATATATTTATATACATTTTATATTTAAATGAAAAATTATATAAAACAAAAAGCTTGTTTAGGCTCGCGAGCCGGCTTGAGCTCGATGTCTGAAGCTTGGGCTCGAGCTCGTTTAGTAAACAAGCCATGATGTGAGCTCGAGCTCGTTAATCTCAGCTCTCGATTCGAGTTTTTTCGAGCCGATCCCGAGTAGCTTGCAAGCCGGCTTGGCTCGTTTACACATCTATGTATAACATCACTTCCTATCTCCCCATCCTCTTGTACGATATATCCTAAATATTTAAATTTAATCAGGTTGTGGCACCTCCTGGCCTTGAATGGTGATTTGAGTATTCTAGTCATTTTTGGATCCACTAAAGTTGCAATACAGTCAGTCTTGGAGCGACTGATCTTTAGCCCTTTGCCTTCCAATACCTCTCACCATTCTTCTAATCGTGCATTCAAACTTTGTTTACTTTCGTAGATTAAGACAATATCATCCACGAAAAACATGCATCGAAGTACTGTCTCGTGCATGGACTTGGACAACTCATGAAGTACTACGGCAAACAAAAATGGACTTAAACTGGACCCTTGATGGAGTCCTACTTTGACGTAGAATGAATGGGTATCTCCTACCAGCGCACAAACCCTGGTTTGTGTCCTATCATACATATCCTTTATTATGTTTATGTACTTCTCAGGATCCCTACTACTCTCCAAACATTCCCAAATCAGTTGACGAGACACACAATCGTATGCCTTTTTAAAGTCAATGAACACCATATGCATATCTTTCTTCTCATCCCTATATTTTTTCATGGTCATTCTCAGGATATGTATCGCTTCTTTAGTTGACCTTACTGACATGAAACCAAATTGGTTTATTTGTCACATGCGTCTCTCGTCTATTTCTAGTCTCTATTACTCTCTCTCATAATTTCATTGTATGCCCTAATAGTTTGATCCTTCTATAATTTTCACAACATTGAGCGTCTCTTTTGTTTCTATAAAGGGGTACTACGACACTTGTTATCCACTAATCTGGCATTTTACCAAATTTGAAAATGGGGTTGAACAGACTAGTTAGCCATCGTATCCCTCCTCTCCCACACAACACCGTACCTCAATTGGTACACCTTAGAAGCTCCTTAAAAAGCAATTTCGTATCTTTTACTTTGCTTTGCACTTGCTCATTCCACCACCAAAACTCCTTATGCCCACTCGATTTCGTCATTGTGGCCCCAAGGGTCTCCTTACCTGTCTACACGAGAACGTTTGCCATGGTTTCCCACATAAGGTTTGTGTCCTCACTCGTTTGAGTTGGTGCTATTGCGATTATGTTTTCTTTATACATGATAATATATGTTGTTGCTCTTCAAGTTTCCCCATCTAATTCTGGGTCTCATCCTCCTGTCCTTGTCCCCTATACTTAAATGCCCTTGTCTCCTATACTTAAATGGGATTAGATGAACTAGTACTTTTCAAAATGGATTTTCCTACAAACATATTATATTTAATAATATATTTAGACGGGTAATTAAAAGTAACTTATTAACCACCGCGAGCTAGTGTTATGGACATATGGGCTATGGTGTTAAATAAGTACTCTTTCAGTTGGAAGTTTATTCATTTTGACTTTCTTGGTCAAACCTATGACTTGGCAAGCTCATCTGGTTTTATAGATATAACACCGATATATTTGCAAGCTCAGTACATCACAACTACTATTAATAAAAATAAGCGATAGCGGATATCCACAAAATTTGTATCCGATCAGTTTACAAAACACTCACATGCCCAGAACAACCGAGTTATTGACCAAAAAAACCACCTGTGTCACCTGATTCGTGCACCAAGTATTGTTTATATGCTTATTCCAAACAAGAAAGACGTCACACAATGTCATCACTGTTCTTCCTAAAATGAGACGATACTTATGCACATTTCTTCACTTCAGCAGCCTTTATGATGTCAATGAATTCCGGCTAAAAGACAAAAAAAACAGTAAAATAAGAACATGATACTCCTAGAGGTTATTATGTTTGATTCTGCACATGATTCAATAATGAAAAATACCTAAAACACCCTTGGCATTACAGCTGGCAGAAATAAGGGGTGTAATCGAGCCGAGCCGAGCCAAACTTGAGCGTAGCTTGTTTGACTTATGAGAGCTTGATATCGAGCCAATCTCGTTTCAAGCACTATCTCTTAAGCTCAAGCTTAGCTCGTCGGTTGTTTTCAAGCTCAACCTTAGCTATAGCTCGGCTCGTTTATTATTTATTGATTAATTTAAATAAATTATATATATTTGAATTATAAATTTCATATATAACACAATATATATTATTTAGTTATTTTTATCATAATTTTATATATATGAAAATTATTATATAAATATATGTTTTACCTATTTCGACCCATACTAAAAATCACCCATTCTAAGTTTAACACATTTCTCAACCGACCCATTTTTTCCATCACTTAAGTATGAGAGCCACAGTTACCTTGAGAGAAGCTCCACCCACTAAGAAACCATCAACATCTGGTTGCCCAGCCAATTCTCTGCAATTGGAACCACTTACAGATCCTGCAATGTCATGTCGAGAGTGTTAAGAGCCCAGTAAGCAAAACAAGAAAATATAGTTCTTGAGAACTCTCTTTCATTTTCTAATTCAATGTGTTTTTTGGTTCCATCCAGTTTAAATTCAAGTTTTAATTAAACCAACATCCAAAATCAAATTTTTTAATGCCATATTAAATAAAAAGTATCTTGGATTCTTGGTAATCAGGAATATAGTATTTGCATTTAATACTCGTAACACAATTCGTGATTATTCAATATCATATAGTCATTTCAAAATGCATATCCAAACACACTCCTATAAGCGTTTATGGTTTATTCATTATTTTCATTTTTAAAAATTGAAAAAAAAGACCCTTACCTCCATAGATAATCCTGGTTTTAGCAGCAACTTCAGCACTGATTTTTTCCTCAAACCATTTCCTTAGTCCTGCATGTACCTGTTACATAGCACATACATATGTCATGTTTAGGAAAATGAACCAACTCATGATCCGTGGGCTTATGCCATTATATTCAAATTTAGGGAACACTTACTTCTTGAGCCTGAGCCGGAGATGCAACCTTTCCGGTTCCGATAGCCCAAACTGGCTCATAAGCCAAAACCACATTATCCCAACTTGAGATTTTGTCTGCAAAGAGAAGTAATAGCTTGCTCAAGACTTAAGTATTTATAAATCAATGCTGTATGAGTCTAGAGGTGGCAAATTGATGTGTCAAAACCGGTCAGACTTATAGCTGAAGTTTAAAGTTTTGTGCCAGTTGGTGTGTCAAAGAAGATTACAAAATTAATTTCGCTTCAATAATAATTTAATTTTCTGAATATAATCATCTTGAAGATTTTAATTTTATGCATTACAAATACACTTTGGGCAGCCATTAACCATTTGACCGGCTATAATACATAACCTAAATCAACGCATTATGATAAATGGGACGGAATTGCCAGCTCTACATCAAACTGAAAGTGAGTACAAGTTATTCATTATATCAAGCAAAATACAAGCTAAAATGACTTTTTTGACACTTGCAAGTACATAACAGAGTAAGTTAGTAGTGACTGAAGTTTATGAAATAAAATACCAGCAATTGCCTTGGTTTGTGCAGCAACAACTTCCATGGTGGTTCCAGCTTCTCGCTGCTCAAGAGTCTCTCCAACACAAGCAATCACCTTCAGACCTTGAGAAAGTGCGTATGCAACTTTGTCTCCAACAAACTAAATGAAAAGAAATAAGCAAACATTCATAAGAATATTTACAAGGAAAACTCTGAGTTGAGAGGCATAGAAGATTAAATCCTTGCAAGGAAAAGTGTGTACCTCATTTGTTTCATTTAATAGAGCTCTCCTTTCAGAATGACCTAGGATAACCCAAGGGATGCCCAAATTAGCGAGCATCTCAGCACTACACATATAAAAAACCATATTCAATATTCCAAGTGAGACTGAAAACGATAATTCAAGAAAGGATAGAGCATGCACCAAATATCATACCACTCTAAATATAATCTACAACAGAAATGCATGAGACAAGAATGGTCATGTAAATACTACATGTAACTATGTAAGTGAGATTAGAACGCACGGAAAGCACACGAGAATATACATCTAAAGAGAAGGAAAACCAAGAATATATTCCACTTTTGGTTTAAAAAGTGTGAGGTGCTCCGAGGCACAAGACATGAAGCGTGAGGCGAGAGCTTCAAGTACAGGAGGCGTTGTTCTAAGTACAACCAAATAAGACCCAAGATTTGACCAATTTGACGCAGATGTAAATGAAGTGCACTCAAAGCCCAGAGGCGCTTTCCTAACCGCCTCATACCTCAGGCGCACTTTCTTAAACCATTCCAAATGACGAGATATAATCAAACATACAAATTTTTAAAAGCAATCTGAACTATGATCTAATTTTCTTATATGAAGTTCAGTTACAGTCAAGTTGCTATCACACCTTGTTTTAAAAAGGACTCTGTGCACTTTCAGTAAAGAAGAGACAATAAATAATACATAAAAATATGGCCCTCGTTTAGCTAAAAATGAACGGTAAATGATACAATGGAACATACCTAACCTCACCAGTGAATGCACCACCTTTCTTAACCCAGCAATTTTGGGCAGCGACCTGGATCTCAGGCCTCAATTCACTTTTGACATGAGTAAGAAACACAAAAGGAGGGCTCACCACCACCTCTGCAAGAATAACAAATGGTTAAGAATTGAAAATTCAATAATGCAAAAAACCTTAAAAGAAAAGATAGGTGAACTCAGGAACTCATAACAGCAGTCACATAGAGTTCTTTACTTATGAACAGTGGAAGCTTGAGAAACAAGATTACAGTTTATGCATCCATGATCACTGACTTGACACTTTAAAATAAGAAAATGAAGCAGATAATCTTTAATGCTATTAAGTAATCACACCAGCACTTATAACAGTGGAAATGAGGTGGATATTGTTTAAATGTTACCAAGTAATCATACCAGCCTTTTTTAACAGCATACAGTTCCCGAAAATATTATAGGCTACCATCAGTCATCACATGAGGCCATGAGCACATCAGCTTAAAACATATTTCAATGGCCAGATAATTTAGCCATGATTAAATGACAGATAATACCATGATTCCTACAATGTAGCTACTTACCAACAATGTCGGTGGATGGCAATTGACCAGCATTAAGTGTTGACACGATCTTCTTCACGTCCTCAGTAGTTCCATTCTACCAATATCATACGAGCAAAATCAGGTTACAAATACTATAAGCACATTCCATAAGTACCAAAACAAAAAAGATCCTAACATATCCTAATGCTAAGAAGAAAAACACCAAATTTTATACCACTTCTACATTCAAGGAGTGAGGACTTTACTTCAATCACAACCTTTTCCTTCAATAACACTCTTACAGAAACTAGATGAACATGTTCAAATTCAAATTCAATATCAACTTATTCCATCTACAGATCCACTAAGAGTACATCAGAACTATACATACATATGACAAATTTCTCAGTCAATAAGCAGAATAGTAGACAACAGATCATCAAATCAGTACTATTTACAACGAATCCGTGATATTCCTTTAACTGATCCTTCCAGAAATCATTCTCTCGACCTAATTTCAAACTCAAAACGTGCGTATCAACGTTTCGACTCGATTAAACCTCGACATGACTACCGTCACTTAGATCGAATAACAGTTTTGCCTACGATCAATGAATTTTATACTGTGAAGTAATAAGTGTTCATAGAAAACGAATCTGATTAGATCAGAGCCAATAGACATTTAGAAGAAAAAAACAACACAAATTCAAGTTGATGTGCTTGATTTCGAACAATAAATCAGATCGGAGACTTACGCATTTCCAGTTACCACCGACGAAAAATTTGCGAGCCATCTCCGATCAAAAAACAGTGACTAGTAGAGTGAGTGAGAGAAATATGAAGAGGTCCGATGAGATTAGGTAAACTCCACGGGAGATCACAGATAACAATCGCTTATTTATTTATACAAAACATGTGGATCACAAAGTAGTGAATAGACGGAGCTACCCTTGGTAAAGGTGAGAGAATAATAGAATATGCCGTTTTGTGAGTAGCGTTGTTAAAAGCTCGCGACTCGTGACTCGCTTGAAAATAACTTGATAAAAGCGTGCTCCAATCGGCTCGGTTTGGTTTGTGAATGAGTCGAGCCCGATCCAATATTAGCTCGGCTCATTAGCTCGTTTAAATTTAAACCTAAAGTATACTTTATATAATTAATAAATAAAAATTATGACATATTATTTAAAATATACCATATATATGATTTTTTTGATATTATATAACGAGAAACTAATTATAAAAATATAAAGACATGATTATACTTTTAAAATAACAATCTTATATAATTGTTTTCAACGAATCAAGATAAACAAATGTAAGAAATATTATTTTTTTTTATATATACGAATATCTAAAGATTAAAATATATTTTTTTTGAAATAAAAAAGTTGGCTCGCGAGCCAGCTCGGCTTGGCTCGTTTATAAACGAGCCGAGCCCGAGCTCGGATTTTGAGCTCTTAAAATATACGAGCCAAATCGGCTTGGCTCGGTTTTTAAACGAGCTGAGCTCAAGCCCACCTGGCTCGGCTCGGCTCGTTTACAACCCCATTTGTGAGTGATGGATGATGGGTAGATCTGTCAACAGTGAATAATATATGTTTTTCCTTTAGCGGCGGGATGAAATATATATGAAAAACTAGCAAGAAGCAAGATGAATACAAACATCAAACGATTACATGGGGAATTTAAAAGAGCACCAACTGAGCTAATTAACCTTCTAGACCGATTTTGTAATTCACAAGAAAAAAAAGTAATTTTTTACGACCTGTATACTCTAATAAAATGGTATCTTTGGATGACATGTGTTAACATCACAATCATTCTCACCAAAATTTTCCCGCCTCTATCTTTTATTCAATAATTACCTTAATTAATAATAATATTATTTAATACTTTTTTAAATTATTAAATTAAGAAAGAGATCTATTTATTAATGTCACTTCTAAATATAATTTTTTTATAAAATAATAAATTTTTCTAAAGCGTAAAACTTTTTAAAAATACGAAATATTTTAAATTGGTATTTTTAAAAAGTAAAAAAAACAATTTTTTTAAAACCAAAAATAATTAAATTTGGGAGTTATAATAAGAAAATTTTAAAAGTAACATTTTATACGGTTTGTTTTAGAACAAAATGTTTATATTTTTGGAAAAGAATTCAGTAACAAATTTGATATAATCGTTTTATTACTTTTAGTTATTTCACATACATAATTTCAGTCATATCATATCTTAAAATATTATTTTATAATTAATAACTTTTATTATATTAAAATTTTATTTATTTAACCTGTGTAACACACGAGTTTACTAAAGCTAATTTAGATATATAAGATTTTGAATCGATTATTTTAGCTTCGGATGTGATTCAGATTTTGGATTTTTTCTGTTTTCAGCTTTTTTTAACAACTCTAAACATTGTGTTCCAAGGTGCATAGTGGATTAGATTTGCTTGGTGGATTTGAGTATGGTATTTTCTTTTTGGAATCTGCTAATTTTTCAAGCTATAAAAGTAAATGAAAATATTTATGATATTTTTCAAACCATATATTCAAGTTAAATATATATTTGTTGAATTAGCTTGCATGAATCATGCATGACCGTTTAGTTGATTAGTGGTTTTGTTTTATTAAAAAACTAGCTTTAGTAAACCCGTGTATTAAACGGTTTAAATAAATAAAATATTAATATAATAAATTTATTAATTAAACAATGATATTCTAAGATATGATATAACTGAAATAAAAGAAACGATAATATCAATTTTTTAAAATTTTGTTTTTAAATTTCTTTTATTGAAAATAAATATTTTGTTTTAAAACAAACCGTATTAAAAATGTCATTTTCAAAAGTTTTTTTATTACAACTCCCAAATTTGATAATTTAAAAATACTAATTTATTTAGATATAATCTTAATAAAAAGATTTCTTTGTTAATTTATTAATTATTAAAAAGTATTAAAATAATATTATTAGTAATTAAGGTAATTATTTAATAGGAGAGAGAAGCGGGAAAATTTTGATAAAAATGATTGTGGTGCTGACACGTGTCATCCCAATGATTGTGGTGCTGACACGTGGCACCCTATTTACTCTTTTATTAGAATAAGAAATACCATTCTTAAAGGAATAACTCTATTATCTAGAAATAAGTATTTGTTGCGCATCTTCAATATGAAATAATACCAATAAAGAATAGACGGAGGAATATTAATCACAAAAGTTTACCAAACTTTCTTGAATTAGCTTGCATGAATCATGCATAACCGTTTAGTTGATTAGTAGTTTTGTTTTTTGATTTTTGAAGAAATGTATCTCCAAAGAAATATTTCTATTATCTAAATATAATTGTACAAGATTGTGACCCTTCGGCCCAATGGACGGGTTATCATGTGAAGAGACGGGTCGGGAATGCAAACAAAACAATTTATAATAAAAATCCTAAAGGAATTGGGATTTCTAGACCATAATGGACGGTTAAGGGGTTCTGTGTGTCGAGCTTAGCGGACCACCAAGCAACGGGTTATCAGGACTCTCGGTCCCATAGCGAACCGCTAAGGACACAAGATAACGGACCCATGGTGGTCGCAAACCATCATGAGTCGGCTTAACGATGCGCGAGGAATATTCCTTTTCAAGATGCGAATATTCCATTTGAAAGATCCGAATATGTCATTTTATGACGGTGGCGGACCACCAAGTAAGGTTGGTCCGTGAAGGACCCAGACGGGCAAGATGGGTATTTAAGCCCCAAAAACCCATTTTTCACGTTACTCACTCTCCACTCTCGATTCACTCTCTCTCTAGCCGAACTCTATCATCTCTTTACGATTCAAGGTGCTCGGGTGTTCGTGTGAACGATTGGAGCTCGTAGACACGCCCATTGACGTTGTTATGACTTAGAACCGACGTCGGAGGCTCGGTTTGCCTTGGTAAGCCTTGAACTCTTGTAAATACGGGTTATTACTCATTGTGAATGAGAATGTGATGAGTGAAACTCCATTGTAGTGATGAGATCGCTCAGTGGTGAGCTGCAGACGTTAGAATTAGCCGGAAGGCCAGATCTGTTATGGTAAGGTTCTAGTACCTTGATATTATGCATCATTATTGATCATTGGGTAAACCGAGGTTGTTGGAAGAAACCAAGCCAGTAAATAATGATTAGGATGCATATGGTCGTTATGGTCTATGAATGACCATGTTTTGATTAACGGATTTGTTAAGGGACAAGATCTCGTGTAAGTTTGAAATGGGTAATAAAGTGTCATTTCATGACCGTGAGGTTGTCGAGGATTTACACGATAGGGATTTTGTGTGGTGGTTAAGTCTGGTCATCTTGTCGAGGTATACGTAAACCCTAACTCTTTGATGGATGTCCATCAAGAATGGCGATGAAAATATCGACCAAAGTTGGAGAACTCTAGCTCAAAGTCATAGCCGTGACAAGAGCAGGTTGGGTTATTATATCGAGTGGGATGACCCGAGGGCTTCATGGTCGATAAGGCTAGGTCTTGACGAGAATGTTTGTGTGTTTAGGGTTGTGAGACGCTCGTGACGCTCGCTGAACAGTGTGCAGACATGCTCAAAACCTCATTGTTGTGAGTGTAAATGTCCCATTTTTCTTAATTGTTTTGGGATTGTATCTGAATTGATTAACATTTTTATAAAAATGGTTTTATGTGTATGGTTGCAAATTTAAATTGTCTCTTGTGATGTAACATATCTGGTTGTGGTGGTCAGTGACAATCGATCTTGGTGGCCGATGATGATGGAGGTGGTAGCCTTGGTTGTTGTTGGTGGTGGCCGGTGACGATCGATCTTGGTGGCCAGTGATAATGGAGGTGGTAGCCTTGGTTATTGGTAGTGGTGGCTAGTGGTGGTGGGTGATGGTGGTGGGCCGGTGGTGATGGTGGTGGCTGTTAGCGGTAGGCGGTGGTGGTGGTTGTTGTGGTGGGTAGGTGAGTGGTATTAGTGACTAAGGATGGAAGAAGAAATAAAATGAAAAAAAAGAAAGGGGTGGATGGAATGAGCTAGATGGAATGTAACTAGTTAAGTAATGGTTCATTCCATTACCTTCACCACCAAACATGTCATTTTCATTCACTCTCAATGGTTCATTCCATTCCCCGTTTTATTCCTGCGTACCAAATGCTACATTATGACATATCACTCAGTTACCAATTAATGCATGTATTCTCGATTGATATACATATATTGTGTCAATGGTCGCTTAACCTATGTTTAATAACATTAATATATTCACATGTCATTTTAAAACCATGTGTAACGCCCGAAAATTTTCTTTGAAGCCGACGAAAGAAGAAAAGAAATAAAGTCCAAATTCGAGGGACCAAACTCGCCAATGAGAGAAACTTCGATGAATGGGAGTATAAAAGGGGGAAGACACTCCCTTTCTTGCCATTTTTCAGCCAAGAAGAGAGGAGAGGAGAAGAGAAGGAGAAAAAGAGGAGAAAAGCTTGGTTCGGGTGGATTCGAGCGTGGAAATCGTCGTGTAGCGGGTCAAATCGAAGCTCTACTCTACGGGAACGTTTGTGTGAGTTCTAGGACCCCTCTTTTACACGTTTTCAACTGATTTTGGGGCTAGAACACATCCGAAAACCCTTTTTCGAGTTTTTGGATGTAAACTCGTTTTTATGCATGTGTGTATGTGTATGATTTGATTAGGGCTTGATTTCTTGCTTGGTTGTGCTTGAATGAGGTCGTGGTATGTTCCCCTAAGGCTTAGAATGGTTGATTTGAGTTTAAAAGAGGTTTGGAAGAGGTTGGAGGCCGAAAACCGTCGGCTGCAGTCGGGATGAACTGCATCCTGCATCAGCTAGGGCTAGGCGACCGACTGGAGTGCGATCGGAGGCCATACGGCCGATTGGCGTGCGACTGAGGTCCATGCGCACGATTGCCATGAGACTGAGGTCCATACGCATGATGGTCATGCGACTGAAGTTCATGTGTCTGTAAGGCATGCGATTGAAGGAGTGTGCGACTGAGGTTCATTCGCACGAAAGGTTATGCGACTGAAGTCCATGCGCCTGGAGGCCATGCGACTGAGGCTCATTCGAACGAAGGGTATGCGACTGAAGCCCATGCGCCTGAGTTCATGCGACTGAAGGCCATATGCATGAAAGCTATGCGACTGAGAGTCCATACGCATAAATGTCCATTCGCCCATAGTCCATTCGCATAGGGTTCATTCGCCTGATGTTCATTCGCCTAAGTGTTCAGTCGCCCGGAAGGCCATGCGACTGGAGGGTGTCCATACGCCCAAGTAGGGTTCATACGCCCGAAAGAACGACGGGTTATCATATGACTTTCGAGGGAATGTGCAGTTATGGGTTTTGACTCGGGAGGTTCCCGTAGGCTTGTGTAAGTTGACTTTCGAGGTCAAAGACGTAATGTCGGGCATGTGTGTGATGTTAATGATGTGATGTATGATTGATGCGTGTGTATGATTGATGCGTATATATATGATGATGCCCTGTATGGTGATGTGTGTATGTTTATGTTTACGTTCTTGTTATGTATATGTATCTTTCCATGGCTTTACGTCGAATGTTAATGAATGAAATGAAGTATTATGTAACGTAAAGTGAAAGATAAAGAAAAGAGGAACATGAAGTAAGAATTCATGCATTAATGAGTAATGAAAGTAAAGAAAGTCTTGCAAGCATGGTATGCACATCGGGTCTTTCTTAGTGAGTGACCATTTGTATAGAACTATTGTTGCATACCTTAGGTACTGTTATCACGAGGTGCGATGCACCGTTATAGAAGGTCTATGATAGGCCTAGGTCCAGAACCATGAACAGAAAGGTATTGCATATGGCAATGGTACACCTATACTCATACCTTAGGTACTGTGACCACGAGGTGCGATGCACCGTTATAGAAGGTCTATGATAGGCCTAGGTCCAGAACCATGAACAGAAATGTATTGCATATGGCAATGGTACACCTATACCCATACCTTAGGTACTGTGGCCATGAGGTGCGGTGCACCGTTATAGAAGGTCTATGATAGGCCTAGGTCCAGAACCATGAACAGAAAGGTATTGCATAGTACACCTAAACTTTACCTTAGGTGTTGTGGCCATGAGGTGTTGTGCACCGTTATAGAAGGTCTATGATAGGCCTAGGTCCAGTACCATGAACAGAAGGGTAAGGTTTATGATTGATGGAAAGGAAAAGTGTAATGATAAAAGAATGTAAAAGTTAAAGTATGTATGAATGATGAAGATAATAATGATATTATCTGTGTATACGTATGATGTATGATCGCATGAAAGAAATGAACGGTTTTTAATGAAAGTATAGTATGTTTTATTATAAAACTAGAACTCACTCAGCAACGCTGACTTTGATGTGTTTCCAGTTGGCAGGTATGTTGCCGAGGATGGCACGGGGCGGCTACTCAGCGTATTTTGGATGGCATACTTATGTTTAATGCTTTTGTAATGTAATGAAACAAATATTTTGTAATTGGGCAACGATTTATCATGTTGCAAAAGTTTTTACGAAGAAATGTAATGATGTTTAATGTTTCTGCTGCAACGTTTTACGAAAGTTAAATGTAATTAATTGTTTTAGGTGCGATGAATGACCAACTGTAGGCATCCCGGGAACGGGGCCTTACAAGTTGGTATCAGAGCCAAAGTTTAAGTGAAATGGGTAAATTTTAAAATAAACCTTAACTTAAAGTGAGAATGGGATGGAAATGGGAATGGGATGCCAATCTGAGTAGCTGCGTGCCATGAGGTATTTTCTTAATGATGACCGGTATTATGTGCGCATGTTATGTGGTTTATGTGTTGTATGTAGATTTAGATACTGATGTAGTCAGGATAGGTAATGCTTGGGGTATGAAGAGTAAAGTAAGTGGCTAATCACAACTGGCCACTGTAATTAGGGACTTACTATACTTGACATAAACTGAGCTGTTCTCTTGAATGACCGTGTTGGTGTTTGAATCTTATAGTGTGTCTAGAGGATGGCCGGTGGTAGATCTTCGAAGGTTGTGTCAGGTGAAGGTTGTGGTGGACGTGGTGCTGGATCGCGTGTCACGAGGAGCATGACAAGGGCTGCTGAAATGGCACCCGAAGAGCCTGAAATCCATCATCGGGAAGGCGGTGATGATAATGCTAACCTGAGGACCGCAATGAAAGAGGCTGTGGTTGCGGGAGTTCAACATGCGATGCAGACGATTCTGCCGTTTATGGTGACTGAGGTAATTAGGGCGGTGAAGGAGACGACCATGATTGAAGTAAACAAGGAGGGTAGCAGCGACAAGAATTGGAAAGGAAAGCGGGTTGAACGTGAGAGTTTCGCCCCAAACAAAAAGGCTACGAGGGTGGATGACCGACGAGTGGTCACATCCAATATGGGGGTGAAGAGTTGTGGTAAGTGTGGATGAGAACACCCCGGGGAATGTAAATTGGGGATCAATGTATGTTTCCGTTGTGGAAGGACCGGTCATGTGGCAAGAGAGTGTGGGGTGGTACGGTGCTATAACTGCAGTGGAAGGGGTCACATAAGCAGGGACTGCAAGGTACCAAGGGCAGAGAGTTCTGGAGCAAGGAAGACGACCAGAACCGGAGGACTGGGGCCGAGCGCAGAGCTTCCGTGATGACTTAGGAGAAGGATAGTACGGATCCCGGTGTTGTGTCAGGTACGTTTCTAGTAAACCGAACTCTAACTTCGGTGTTAGTTGATTTTGGTGCGAGTAAGAGTTTTATTTCTGCTGCCTTTTGTGCTAAGTCGCCCATTAGGAGTAGAAGTATTGATAAGCCCTTCAATGTAGAAATTGCCATAGGTAAGTCTACCAGGATTTTTATGCGATAGATGGTCGTGACGTGGAATTATAAGGTCATAAATTTCCAGTTAGGCCATTCGTAATGACCTTAGGCGGTTTCGATGTAGACCTAGGAATGGATTGGTTGGCGGAATACGAGGCGAACATTGTGTGTCGCAAGAAGATGATCCGATTGACAGCGCCTGACGGGAGTTCGGTGACGGTTTATGGTGATCGGGTCACGGCGATTCCGAAAGTAATTTCGATGGCGGTGGCGGGAAAGTGTACGAGGCGTGGATGTAGTGCCTACTTGGCCTATGTAAAGGATGTGGATACGCCAACACCGCAACTAGCCGATGTACCGGTTGTGTGTGACTTTCCAGACGTGTTCCCAGAAGACTTACCAGGAGTGCCACCTGACCGAGAGATCGAGTTTCGGATTGATCTGATACCGGGTGCCCAACCTGTTGCCAAGGCACCGTATCGGTTGGCTCCGACAGAGATGAAAGAATTGATGGAGCAGTTGCAAGAGCTGCTTGACAAGGGGTTTATCAGGCCGAGTATCTCTCCTTGGGGTGCTCCGGTCTTATTTGTGAAGAAGAAGGACGGTAGCATGAGGATGTGTATTGACTACCGTGAGCTGAACAAGTTGACAGTGAAGAACCGATACCTGTTACCGAGGATTGACGATTTGTTTGACCAACTTCAAGGTGCCAGTTGGTTTTCAAGGATAGACCTTCGATCTGGTTATCATCAGTTGAAGGTGAAGGAGCAGGATAATCCTAAAACAGCTCTTCGCATGCATTATGGACACTACGAGTTTGTCGTTATGTCTTTTGGATTGACCAATACGCCAGCTGCTTTTATGGATTGGATGAATCGAGTGTGTCGGCCGATGTTAGATAAATCAGTGATTGTGTTTATTGAGGATATCCTGATTTATTCGAAGAGCGAGGAGGGGCATGCCGATCACATTCGAGAGGTGTTGGAGACGCTGAGAATGAAGAAATAGTATGCCAAAGTTCTCCAAGAGCGTATTCTGGTGGTGCGAGGTTCAGTTTTGGGTCATGTAGTGAACCCCGACAGTATTATGGTGGAACCGGCAAGGGGGGAGGCAGTGATGCAATGGAAGTTTTCTAAGACGCCATTCGAGATTCGTAGCTTCTTGGGTTTGACGGGCTATTACAGAAGATTCATTCAAGATTCCTCCAAGATCGCCTCCCCACTAACTAAGTTGACCCGGAAAGATGTGAAACTTGGATGGGGTCAAGCTCAAGAGAAGGCGTTCAATGAATTGAAGGCAAGACTGACTCGAGCTCTTGTTCTGTCATTACCAGATGGAAGTGAGGATCTGGTGTATCATTCTGATGATTCCTAATCGGGATTGGGGTGTGTTAATGTAGAAGGAAAGGTTATAGCCTATGCACTCGACAGTTGAAGGTTCACGAGGTAGAAAGCCTAAAGATAGGCAAAAGTCGTATGCCAATAAGAGACGTTGACCGATTGAATTCCAGGTGGGTGATAGAGTTATGTTGGGAAGTCTCACCTTGGAAAGGTATCATTCGGTTCAGAAAGCGGGGCAATTTGAGCCCGAGGTACAGAGGGCCTTTCCGAATCATTGCTCGAGTAGGAGAGGTGGCCTGTAGACTGGAGCTACCGGATGAGTTAAGTGGAATTCACCCGACATTCCATGTATCTCATCTAAGAAAGTGCTTGGCAGATGAAGATATGATTGTTCCACTGGAAGATATCGAAGTAGACGAACGGCTCAATTATGTAGAGCAACCAGTGGCAATCATCGATCGAAAAGAGAAGAGACTAAGGAATAAAACGGTTCCCCTTGTGCGTGTTCAGTGGAAGCACAGGAAAGGATCCGAGTCTACGTGGGAGACTGGAAAAGAGATGAGACAGTATTGCCCGCGATGGTTTAAGGAATAACAGGTTTCGGGGACGAAGCCTATATAAGGGGGGTGGACTTGTAACGCCCGGAAATTTTCTTTGAAGCCGACGAAAGAAGAAAAAGAAATAAAGTCCAAAGTCGAGGGACCAAACTCGCCAACGAGAGAAACTTCGATGAATGGGAGTATAAAAGGGGGAAGACACTCCCTTTCTTGCCATTTTTCAGCCAAGAAGAGAGGAGAGGAGAAGAGAAGGAGAAAAAGAGGAGAAAAGCTTGGTTCGGGTGGATTCGAGCGTGGAAATCGTCGTGTAGCGGGTCAAATCGAAGCTCTACTCGACGGGGCGGCTACTCAGCGTATTTTGGACGGCATCCTTATGTTTAATGCTTTTGTAATGTAATGAAACAAATATTTTGTAATTGGGCAACGATTTATCATGTTGCAAAAGTTTTTATGAAGAAATGTAATGATGTTTAATGTTTCCGCTGCAACGTTTTACGAAAGTTAAATGTAATTATTTGTTTTAGGTGCGATGAATGACCAACTGTAGGTGTCCCGGGAACGGGGCCTTACACCATGTAATCATTTTCATATGTACATTTCATAAACATGCTAGAAATCATTTTGTGCACATAAACCAAGCGTGCAAATGAAGTTTAGAAAACATATTCACCTTAACAGGCTACTAGAATCACTACTTAAGATCTTCTAACCACTTCCACAACATCCTTTAAGCTTTAACAAGTAAAATACTTGCTTATACAGGGTAATATAGGGTACTTAGGGTACAAGTGGCAATACACACATGTTTTGAATGTGTAAATGCAACGTTGAAGACATGCTTTTATAACATGTCTGAGTGGTCCATCGCAAACCACTATAGAGAAGGGTGGTAGTCCGCCACCTGGCCAAGGCGGCCGAGATCATGTAGCCCAATCAAAATTTGACAGGTGTCGCTTTTGGAGCCTCATCATCAAACAATTGTCATTCCAGGATGACATGTGTCATCCCCTCCATTCTCGTCAACACCCGAGAGTTTGGCTTGCTTACTACGTAGCGCACCGTTAAGAGTCAAATGAATTCTGGAAGCCCAGATAATAGGGTATGTGAGTTAGAGGCTATGTTCTACAAATGTCTGGTAATAGCTGCCTTCAATCATGAACTTTCTTGAGCTTGAGGCCAAGCCCTCCATCCTCTCTCGGGAGGTAGACCACGTCCCAAGACACCTTGGCAGCCTTAGAGATCCCAACTGTACCATGCCAGAGGAAAGATCTGAGGATCTGGTCAATAACCTTGCACACTTCCTTCGGCAAAATTAAAATGCTACTCTAGTAGACAGTAGCCCTGAATACTGAACAACACCGATCTGATGAGCTGAAGTCTACCCGCATAGGAAAGCCCTTTGCTAGTCCAAGATTCCACCCTTTTGGTAATTGAGAGGCCTACAGTCTTTGGTTGTGAGGAAGTGAATAGATTAGGGTACGGTCCGACGTAAGCCACAGTTTGATCGACAAGCTCAGTTTACAATGAAAATTAATGCAAGAAGAAGAAGGACGACAACGGAATGGGATTACGCATCTTCATAGGAACTCTTATACTTCGATCACAAATAGCCTATGCGCGCGATCAGGACAGGCAGCTCGCTACCAGTGAAAAATCGCTGAGAAAGGAAGCATCATTGGCTAAACCCACGAGCCAGAGACGGAATTCCCAAGTCGAATGGGAAATCACCCATTTCTGTACCGGTTCCGCCGAATGCTCCTCTTTTATACTACGGTAAACTTCACTCTAAGCCAATCCAGTTCTCTGCCTAAAGGTTCACTGGAACCTACCAAGCACTTGCCCGCTGCTCTTGCCGCCCGCTTGCATTCTATAAGCGGAGCGCTCTTTTATGAAGAAGAAGCGCGTATATCTTTTCTCTATGCTTGGCTGGTGGAATAGATCATTGCATTTTTTAGAAGTACTAAAAGCTGGCGATGACTTGTCAACTCAATCGAGATCGATCGCTTTCAAGTGAAAGATGTTTTCAATTCCCTCCCGAAATAAATTGGAAAGAAGAAAGAAGGCGCAACACTTTCAGTGCCTTTTCGCTAGTAAGATCCATACAAAAACAAGCGCGTCTTACTGTCACGGGAATAGACAGAGAGCGATTGGAAGAGAGCGTCTTCGACAGGCATGTGTTAAGCATAGCCTCTTCGATTCGATCTAGTTTCGGGGGAGCGTTGGAAAAGTCGTTCTTCAGCCGGGTTCCTAACCGCTACCACTAGAAAGAATCGGGCAAGCAAACTCATGAAACCTGAAAAAGGGAAGCCGCGGGGCAAGAAAAATGAAGAAGCAAGGAAAGCCTAAACAACAAAGTCTGAGCCAAGAGCTTCTGGTCTTCCATCAGCCCATTCACGGCTCAGAGTTTCGTCGAAAGAGCATTTCGGGATGCTTTAATGCCATGTTCTTTGCGGTTGAAGAAATGCCGTTGGGAGTCAAGGAAGGTTAGATTCTATTGAAAGGTCGGTAATCGAGGCCTAGACCTCTTGCAGGTAAGCCAGCCCCTGTGCCAACATCTATATCAGCACCCGTAGAAAAAAAGGAAGCCGGAGCTGCATATGGGACAAGTGGTAGGCTTAGATCATCATCTCGATTGGAAACTAGAGCACATAATCATTTGCTATGCTATGTATTTTCAATCTCTCTCGAATACAAAAGGATTCTCCCTCCGAATTCCTACCCCCTATTTGGATATGATGAACAGCTGGTTGAGCAAGTAGACTACCTACTTTGCCCTTTCTACCCAAAGGTGATTGGGAACCTAAGGCATGAACATCTCCTTCGTTCTTGGTAGGCGCAGACCCAGCTTTATCCACATAGATTCGCAGAAAGACGGCTATAAGAATAAAAATCTTTCTCATACCGTGAGATTGTGAGTAACTAGCTAGGCTAGCAACTAAGTTGCCTACCCGCTTCACTCCGTCATAAGATGTATTACACCGTAATCCAATTCAGCAAGGTATAAGTCTGCTTTATTATTAAGGATGTCAACGCTCAGGCTAATTTCGGGCTAAGCACTAAACAAATAGGAAGTGCGATCTCAGGATTGAAAGGCTTTCTGCGCCCTACTCGTAACAGGCATTCCTTTCTACAACAAATAAACAAGAAGAAGCAGCTAACAGCTAAGTCGGGTGCCCAATTCGTTCTATCATGGGGCAGGCAGGGTTTCGCACTAAGGAAGTAAACTACCTTTTCATAACCAAACTCATTTGACCTGATGGGTGGATTTCCTTTCCCTGTATGGTGGTCTGCTATGCAATCTAAATCCTTGAAACCCAAGCTTATTGGTTGGTGGTCCATCATGCATCATAGTCGCAGTCCGCTACCGAGGTCAGTTTCTCAAATTTTCATTTCTAACCCTAAACTTTCAATTCTTATTATTTCATGCATAAAAATTATCAAGGTGCTACAATTTGCTTATTGATGCTTTTCATTACATGACGTAATCTGTTTACCAAAAAACATACTAAGTTACCTACTAGGATGAAATTTTACACCCACGCAATGTGCAAGAAGAGATGTTAAGCGACCTTTCAACTAGTCATAAATATCGTGAACTTATTTGTATGAGTAAGAAAGATTTTATGACATTATGCAATCTCTTAAAGCTTGACGGTGGCTTTATGATACTCAACAGATGTCCGTTGAAGAACTAGTTGCATGTTTTTTTTTGCATATTGTAGGTAATGATTTGAGAAATCGGTTTGCCTCTTGGATATATTGTCGCTCTAGAACAACAACGAGTCGGTGCCTCCATAGATTTTTGTGAGCGATTATATCTTTAGAATGTCATTATATTGAGTAACCTAAAAATGATATTTTCGCAATAAAAAATTCAAGAAAAAATTTATCTTTTCTTCAAGGACTGAATAGGGAGAACTGATGGAATAAATGTTAATATCACGCCATATAGAGATGTTAGGTATCATTTGAAAGAGTACTCTAATCACGCCAGATAGGGGTGTTAGGTATCATTTGAAACAGTACTCTACTCGTGCACCTGAGAATTCAAAGGAGATATCTAACCATCGTTATTGAACGAGCATTTCGGTGTCCTTACTCTTGTGAATAATAATTTGGCATAACTCTGGCACGTTGTATTTTACACAACTTTTTACTAGAGGAAGATCATGACAAAGATCTAGAACACGAGGTCATACACAAGGTGTAAATAGATCACACTAAGAAGAGCTTCATAATATAAGACATATAAATGAGGGAAGTCCAAGAGTGGAACAACTAAGGAACTTAATTAAAAATGAAATGTGGACTAACTATATGTTATATCCAAATAATAAAATAGATATGTCAAAATAGTTTCAGAATGGTTCTGGCTTGTTCTTAAATGTTATGGTTTCAATTAATTGGATGATTTGGTTTCTTTTTTTTTATTTTCATTTGCATATTGTCATTATTTTATCATAAGTCAGAATTTACGTATCTTAAGATTTATTAAAATTGTTATATTTATTAATTACTTAATGTGTTGATGTATCCTTAATTTATGTTACCATGTAGAATTCATCATGAGTAAACACGAAGCCACTAGAAATATGGGTAAAAAGGAACACGTAAAGTGGATAGAGAATATGGATAATGCATTTATTCAACCGATGTTAACACATAAGATAAGGGTAATAGGATTAATTTTGCATTTACTTCACAAGCATACAATAATATGGTTGATGAGTTTAGTAAAAAGCTTGAAATGGATTTTACCAAAAATAATTTGAAGAATCGTCTAAAGACATTGAAAAACCGTTTTTCTTAATGGTACGACATGTATGTAGAACTTTATTGAGTGGGTTCTCATGGAATTATAATGCTCAACTTATTGAAACAGAAGATGAAGTGTGTGATAAACTAATTGACGTAAGTGCTTTATTATTTTCTTAAAATATTTATGTTATAGTTTATACTACTAATCATCTTTGTTTTGTTTAATAGTCAACGTCTGATGTGCAGTGTTGAAGACAAAAAAAATGACAAAATTTAATGAAACTTTAGAACTCTTTGCAAAGGATAGGGCATCCGGTTCACAAGCTGAAACAACTAAAGAAAGAAATGCTCGATTGTAGAAGTATGATGACATTACAATAAAAACAGTTACAGAAGTGGATGACTTATTAGCTGCCAATAAAGTAACTTTGGAGAACCAATACAATATTGATGATGATGTTCAAGTGGTATATTCTACACCTAATTCACTTGAGCAGTTTTCAAGTGCAAAGAAATGTCAAAGTAAAAAAAACTTAAAGAAGAAGATGAGAATTTGAACTCACGGCTTGTGAATGGCTTAAAGAAGAAGATGAGAATTTGAACTCACAGCTTGTGAATAGCGTTGTAAGTGTAATTCGAGAAGGTAATAAAAACTTGAAAAAGTTTGTCATGAGTATAATGGTGAGAAAATTTATAGCAAAATGGAAGCTGATGGGGTTTATAACCCGATGAAATAACGGGGGCTTTAAATTATTTTACGTTCAATCAAGCAAAAGAAGGATATTATTTAGTTGTCTTTTTCAGATACGGATGGGTGTACTGAAAAAATAATGGATGCGGGTAATTGAGTGAGTTCAAGAGACGGTAAAAATACATATTCCTTTATTTAGTCGTAATTTTTTTCTTGGTAATTTGAATAAACATGATATTTTGAATTTATTTGGTAGTTCGGTTTTGGTTATGAATCCTAACAATGATATTTTCACTTCTTTAATTTTTCCATCAAGTTGAGTTTTTGATATTCTATTGCATTAGTATATAAAGAATTGAAGGCTAACCATAAGACCCACACCAATTCGTTATCATCTATATTTGACAAAATTGCATAATGCACAATTAGTGAGCGAATTTAGGTTTTTAGTAGTAAAAAAATATCAAGTCATGTTTAATAAAGGGTTGGTGGTGGAGTCTCATTAATGTTGTACATGATGTTTGTATATTTATACCAAAATAATAAAAAAAGGGTCGTAATATATAGACACCCACCCGGATAAATCGACACTCCTCAATACGTCGCGTATGGGTCCATACGCGGCGTATAGGGTCGAATACACTGAAAACAAGGAAAATTCAGAGGGGGGGGGGGTGTCAGAGAGCTATACGCCCCATATAGGGCTATACGACACGTATAACAACGGGCGCCGACAGCTTACTCAAGTGCCCCTCGAATCGCGTGAAATGGTCGCCTATTACACGGCTCACTAACCCTACCGCGAGAGTCCGGGCCGTGTCACAGTCCCAGTGTGGCTGATCATCCGTTCCTCTGGGGAACACACAAAACAAAGATATGAACTGGGCGCTTTCCTTCGTTGAACACAATACAGATGGGGACAAATCCAATCCCTTAATTCTTTAATCCCAATTCAATTGTTGTTTGATGTAATAATAGAGGTGTCAGACTCATTTTGACATTAACTACAAGGAAATTTTCAGGGGTTATCAGAAGGGTTATACGTCCTGTATAGAGTTGTACGAACCCCCTATACGACGTGTATGAGACTGTACGACCCATATAAGAATTTGATGTGTTAATTTATAATTTTAAGGTGTTTTAATGTCAACTGTCAACACCCTAAAAAACAACTTTTCATATGTATATGAGGTGGTTGGAAATGAATAATAAAAATATAATTGCGAAGTTACAGTTTTAATTTCTTTTCCTTTCGACTTAGAAACACGTTATATCTTTAATTTTTTTTCCTTCCTTTATAACTCGAAAACTCAAAATTATATAATATCTTGTCTTTTCCTTCCTTCCCTATCCTTTTTTTCTTCTAACAAACTCGGGAACTCAGGTTTAGGGTTTAATGTTTACTGTTAACATTTTACAAAACCCTCACTCACATACCCAAATACAAATCCCAACTCACCAATAAACCCTGCATCAATGGAGAATCAAAAGCCTGCATCACCGGCATCATCACCACCACTTCCACCGCCGCCGCCGCCGCCGGAACAGCCCGACTCAAAAAGACTCAAAACAACCACCACCACCACCACCACCACCACCTCCACGACGGAGAAAAAGCCCAGATACAAGCGGCGAAAAGTCGCCATCCTCTTCGCCTACTGCGGCGTAGGCTACCAAGGCATGCAAAAGAACCCCGGAGCCAAAACCATCGAAGGCGACCTCGAAGAAGCCCTCTACTTCTCCGGCGCCGTCCCCGAAAACGAACGAAATTGCCCCAATCGCTACGATTTCGCAAGATCTGCACGAACCGATAAGGGCGTTAGCGCCGTCGGTCAAGTGGTCTCCGGTAAGTTCTATGTAGATCCACCGGGGTTCGTTGATCGACTCAACAGTCACTTGCCCCCACAGTTTCGCATCTTCGGGTATAAGCGTGTCACCGCATCGTTTAGTGCCAAGAAGTTCTGCGATCGACGGAGGTATGTTTATCTATTGCCTGTTTTTGCACTGGACCCTGCGTCTCATACTGATAGAGACTCTGAAAATGAGGGTCTCAAGTGTTTAGAGTGTTCGGCTAAAGGGTGGAAGGTTTATGGTGAAATGGGTCAGTCAGGCATTTCGTCGAACACCTATGGTGCATTGTTGGATTCTGATTGTAAGATGGAAAATGTAGCATGTTTGGATAATGGGAATGGTTGTAAAGATGGTTTGAATGATGAACCTGTGGTTGTTGAAGCTCAATCAATGGAAAAGTTATCTGCTTTAGAGGAAAAATGTGATGATAATTGCAGTTCTGATGTTGTGAAAAAGAATGTGTTTAGTTATGATGACGAAGTGAGGCGGAGGTTTAATAGGATTCTGAAACAGTATGAAGGGACTCATAATTTTCATAATTTTACTACAAGAACAAAGGCGGCTGACCCGTCTGCTAATCGGTATATTATCTCGTTTCATGCTAACACTACAGTTATGGTTGATGGGATGGAGTTTGTGAAATGTGAAGTTGTTGGGCAGAGCTTTATGCTTCACCAGATACGGAAGATGATCGGTGTTGCTGTTGCAATTATGAGGAATTGTGCTCCAGAGTCGCTGATCGAAACAGCCCTACAACAGTTAGTTCTTTCTTTTATTGCTTTTATATACAAATACACTACTCTTATCCTTGGAAAGTTTTTTGTATTTTATGATCTCACCTTAGGAAAAGAAGTATCTAAATCCCTAAAGATGTAAATATGATACAAAATTGTTCTATTTTGTAAGTAATTTTGGTATCATTTTGTAGCACTTGTTAGAAACTTTATCATCATAACAGGCCAATATTTTATAATCCCCAACGATTTAAATTTTGAGTGGGCAATTTTAATTTTGTCTAATTTGCTTATAAACTGGTTGATTCGGGTTATGGTTTATCTTTGACAGGTCAAATGAGTTAAAAAGTTTTTCAAATTTCATTCTTTAATGCATAAAATTACATAAATCAACAAATCATTTTACTAAATTGATTAGATTATTGTTGAATGTTTGAGATGCTAATTAATAGAAATCTCTTATAGAAAATGGGCAAGAAGTGTTTCTGCCTTCTGGTCAACCCAACATCACCTGTTGCACAACCCACCCATTGTGCTTCCTTTAGTTGGAGACTAAGGGCACACCCAACCAAGCGATCGGTAAAACGGGTCTCTTTTGGTACAATATCCTCTAGCGGGTGAACTTAACGTTCAGTTATTTGCTCTATGATATTCTGAATTGGGGGCCAAGTTTCAAATGTGGGGAGTATAATGATTTAAAGGAAAATAGGGGCCAGTTTCGCTATGTGGACTTTTCATGTTAAGTTTTAAGTTCTTTTTTAGAACAACAAGTCACACACTCTCTAAACTTACTTCTATACTACATTGTTTGTTTATTGTGGGACTTGAACACTCAAACTCTTGGAGAGGGACACCAATTCAACACACCTTGGTAGGCCCAATGGTAGTTATAAATAAATTAGGCAATTTTACCTACTTCTGCAGTTTCGTACCTCCTTATTTAAGTCCGCTTATTTGACCATAAACAACTAGTAATTCATAATCAGTTTGATCAATATAAACAGGACACTAAATTGTTTATATGATGATTGTAGGGATGTTAGAATCAATGTGCCTACAGCTCCTGAAGTCGGGTTATATCTGGACGAGTGTTTTTTCTCATCATATAACCAGAAATGGAGAGACACCCATGAAGAGGTGTCAATGAAATCGTATGCTGATGAAGCCGAAGAATTCAAACTGAAACATATTTATTCTCACATTGCATCAACAGAGCGTAAAGAAGGAGCTGTTGCTGTTTGGCTGCATTCTTTAAACCACCGGAGTTATCCAGATCTAGCCCCTGACGAGACCAGTGGAGCAAACGAGACGCCAAGAACTCAACCCGAATAGACAACTAGGTGAGTCGACTCGCTACTTAATTGTATTCGCTTAATTTAATGCATGAATTCTTTAGTTTAACATGGGTTCTATGTCAAACATAATACCTATGTACACCCCTAGCCGTTGCAAATTTTTTGGCCATTGGTGATTGTTTGGGTGGTTGTGCTGTATCACATTTTCTTTTTGGTGAACTATTATTTTACATTTTCTATAATTTTATAAACTATATAAATTAAGATCTTCGTCATTGCCTTCTCTTTTATGACAATTTGTTTAACTTTTATGAAACTTGTCATGCTAATAATTAAAAAAGTTACCAGCGACACATACACTATTTATTTTTAAACTTCAATAATTAAAAAATCTTTTATGTGAAAACTTGTAAAAGTTAAAATTTTTTGAAAAGTTGTCTTTGTAACTCAGTATTTTATGTTAACTGACGTCAACCTTTTAGTATTTCACCTAATCATGTGCTTTAGAAATGAGGACAATATAGCCATTTTATACCATATGTTTTACTGAAACGGATAAAATACTTAATGGATGTTGTTAGAGCATTCATAGTAGATCTTTATCCATATAATGACAATAAAAATTAATACTTTTTCTATCTTTTTTTCAATTAAATAATATTTTTTATACATTTATTATTATTTTTTCTCTTTCCTTCACTCACAACCACTTTAAAAAATATTTAAAAATATATAAGGATTGAATAGTGATTACCCAAATATACAGATGAAGAGTAACATTTTCTCTATTTTTTACTTACAAACACTCAAAACCATTTCCTATAATATAGGAAACACACTCATAATTTTAAGGATTCCGTTGTGAATGCTTTTAGTGGTGATTGTATGTCACTCATGAAATCATCAACGAGTTATGTTAAGATGTACGAAATTTACCTCCGACCATTCACATATAATAGTAACATCGCCCACATAAATAAGATATGACAAGTTATGACCAAAATTCATGGAAGCAATTCTTTTGAAGAACTAATACCCGTCCACATAGTTGTAAAAATCATTTGACACTAGTCTACGGTGGAATACCGACTAGGGATTAATTGAGATTAATGGATTAATCGAAATTAATCGGATTGGATTTTTATGTGTTAATTTTCAAATTTATAAATAAATTTATACATAATATTTTGCAATATTATATATATAAGTTTTAAATATTACATCAAAAGGCAACTTTGTAGAATAGTAATCAAATTTTAAAATTGCTTCAATTAAGTCATTTAAGTTTAAAAAATGTTTTAATTAATTCACTCAGATTTCATGTTTTATTAAAACTATAAACTTTAATGTTGGGTGTCGAATCCAGTTAATAAATAATAAAAATATGAACCACCGTGCATACACTAAGAATAATATGAGCGCAAGTAAGGTTCGTGTCCTTATGGATATGTGTCAATTATTTTAATACCAAAAACGTTTATTAAATTTACTTTAATTGGTTATGGGTTAAAGAAAATTAAGGGATTAATTAAAAACTAAAACTAAAATTAATTAGCGAAAAAAAAAATTCTGACTCGACCGTGTCAAAACTGTAAAGGAAATTCCACGTGGTTGTGTTAAGGTTTTGCTAGAAAAACGAAATTTGCAATTTTTTGTATATTTTTATTGTGAAAAGGAATTACTAAAAACGTCAATTAAGTTGTAAAGTAAATTTAAATATGGAAACTAATTTTAACACTAAGGTGATTTTATAATTTGATTCGGCTTACGATCATTAACGATTACGATGCAATGATTCTTTTTACTTAATAATTTGTATCGATACTGGACATCACGTCTTTCGGATATTTACTAAATCTAATGTTTAATTAAGTGCAGTTCGTTGATTAGAGCCAACCCGCTACCAAAATTTAACAACTTTTATCTATTGTGTGAAAGAAACTGTTCAAACACATGAGCTAAAAACTCAGGATAGACATGGTCAAATACTGAGATTGTGACATCTATTGAAGCTATATTATGTTTCTCGAAAGCTCGTATCATATTGGATCCTTCATATACCACATTGAGAACTTTAATGATTTGATACATCAATAAAAAAAAGTCAGACATCAGTTTGAGACAACGGTTTGAGGGTAGTCCACCGTATATCTGAAAGTTATCTACAGATGTGACACGACACCATGTTTTGTGGATGATAAACAATCTTTCTTGATATAAAACATATTGTATTTGTCACTAACTGAAAGATCTTCTAAGGACCACGTATAAAAAGAAATCAGAAACAAAAAAATAGCATGAAAATCATGATATATAGTGGAGTTTGTCAAAAGAATATCTTGCATAGCATTGAAAAAAGAAAAGGTAAACTCCATGCACAAGACTTCAGTCCCTTTAGGCCTAAGTTAAACGTTCTTATTTTTTGTATTTGATTGTTTTCATGACTCGAACTCTTAACTTTCATGCGAAATCATTACTTATTAGAGACCACTAGTATGCCATTTAGTTGTTTCCATTCGTTATTAGACTAGGATGCCATTTAATTGTTTTTCTTTTAAACATTAGTTATTACTGTTGGCCCAAAATCGTTATATCGAACACACCGAGAATTTGAAGACAACCCCTCTCAACTGTAAAAATATTATTGTTGGACTCAACAAGTGCATTAAATAATACTAGCTGTCATAATCAATCAAATGTGTTCTAACATTCAAACAATCATTTATTAACATACAAACAATATTAATATTCATATCAAACACTAATTATTGTTTTAATTTCTTTTTTAGATTTTTTAGATAAAAAAATTTTGCTAAGTGACCATAGTGGATGAAAGATTGCCCACAACGGATGCAGTAGCAGTCACAGCGGATAAAAAATGAAATCATAAGTGTAGACAGCGGATGATCAATTACACAACAGATGACCAAGTCCAAAGCTGATAAACTGTCCATAGCGGATGAACATTCAACAGCGGACAACAACATAGCAAAAATTACAAGTGTTCACAGCGTAAATCATCCATGCACAACGGACTGTTCATTTACCATTAACAGCGGACATCTTATCATCCACAGCGGACAACTTATAGACTTAGGATTATTATGTATTTGTTTTTACATAAAGGTATTTTTGTAAATGTACATAGTATGTACACAGGCTATAATAGCCGTATAGCCTAATACTTTGTAAGCTTTTGAACAATTATCAATCAAACAAGCAGTTATTATTCTTGTTAGCATTCAATCATACAAACAAATAATCACACACACACATAGAGATTATATCGATAATCATGGGTTTCCGCAATATGATTATTTGAATATTGATTCATAACACACTTATTATTATTGAGAGATTGAAAAATATTCTTGGGGAATTCAACCTTTGTCCTTTTGAGACAAAACCCGAATCCATCAATTATTATGAACAAAACCACACCAAACACAATGATTATAACTCTATTTATATTACACTTATGTTTATCCTAATCTAATTCAAACTCAATTAAATATTAATAAACTAATATATATAGTTATCTATTTATTTAAATCAAGATTAAACTTTTATTTCCCCCCTTAATCTTGATTTGTTCCAACCGAATATTGAATACCGTGTAACAACCATAATATTTGATCTTTGGGAATTGACCGGAAGATCAACGCAGTTGCAATGTTATTCAGCTTCGAATCGGGGGACCCTGGGTCGATTGCAGCCCACGCGCCATGGACATTCATCAACACCTTCATACGGATTGCCCATGTTGTGTAGTTGATGCTCCTCAGCATCGGACATGCAAAGGATGATGGGTTCGTTTCTTCATCTAAACTTGCTACTGCAGGATTTAAACCGTTTACCTTTAAGAAAATTAACACTTATTACACATCCGTATACCATTAGACAAATACTATTGGTATCACTACTTTGGATAAACCTTTGCAAAACAATTTAGCCAAGGTTACTGTATACATAGCGACATAAATCACATATATATGCATTTATATTATACATAGCTCTTGATTCAATTAAGCCGAAACAATTACACAGTTTCTACACATTTCACTAGATGCGGATGTAAAAAATATATCATACTCATTTTCCTATAAGTGCAACCTACACCTATTGGGTTCTCCAACAAAGCAGTTCAAAGAGTGATCAATTTGTGCAGGCTGTCCAATTTGAGGGAAGTCGACTCGAGGTCAACGCAGGCATGTTACGGACATTGATATCAACAGGAAGCATGCGGTATTCAATATCAAGTTCTCTAAAGATTTTAATCATCTCTTCGACTAAAAGAGCTCTACGTTGCCATCGTTCACCCATGTCTTGGAAGTTCATACGGTGGGAGAGCCATATCGATATCTTTAGCCGGTTCATGTCTTCAACATCCCTCACCACAATCAATGGTGCAGGGTACCAATGATCACTCTTGTTCTCAATGTAGCTGGAATGACAACAAACCATTCGGTTTTAGACTTTTTCTAGCATAACGAATCAAACATATTTCTGTCCGGTTAAAAACTAATTAAAAAATGTACTTAATTAGCCTACGAACACGTTCAATTCAAAACCAATTTTAAGTAGCAGACCGTGAGAACCGCATAAGCATTTCTACACATAGTACTGGGCTACTAGCTTGACATAATGGGAGAGAGAAAAATATGTTATGCAATTATGTAACCGTCTTATGTATCAAGCAATAGATGCATCTGTTTAAGCAGTTCTCGTAGTTTTTTAATTTAGAATGCTCTCATTAGACCTATGGGTTAATATCAGGTCCATAGGTTAAAAGATGAGTATCAACACATACCTTGTTATCCTTTCCTTCATTAGCGCAACCCTTTCTACAGGAGTTGATACATGTATACAGAAATCAATGGCATCTCCCATATCCGGGCTGCGGTAGTAATTAGCAATTGGTTTCGTGGCCAAGACGCTATTTGGATATATAATCTTTTGGTTGTCGTACCTCAAGAAAACTGTTGTTAATATATTCATCTCCTCAACTACCATCTGCAGTTATTGCACCATTGAAATTAGTATGGTGACACGAACAAGTTCATAATTTGATATATAATAAGAGGCGTCAATCAGCACGTCAGGTTAGGTTTACCTGGAACACTTTGTTCTTTTAACACTTTCTTTCACTTTTAGAAAGGCCGATATATGATCAATAAGTTTCACATAATTACAAAACTACATTAAAAGTTTAAAACAATATAATTTATTCAAAATATGATCAAGGAGAAGATTGTATGCATTGAAAAGAACTTTGAACAACTTCTGACCCGTTTCTTTTTAGCTATTTTTTTGTTTACCAATTTGAGTAGTTAGAAATAAACATAACTCAAAACAATGTGTTCAAAGTAAATGGGTGGAGATTGTCATCTTCAAAATATATATTTAAATGTTTACCTGAACACTATCGATTTCACAACGATCGCCCACATCAAATGGATGCATTACGAACAAGAAAATAATGGCCTCAAATGTTGTCTTGCATGTGTTACCGAACACAAACACTACCAAAAGCAGTTGTGAGCTTAGGAAAATAAAGAACTTTGTAGTTGCCACTTTAAGGATAAGGAGCCAGATCACGATTATTAAGATTCCAACAACTGCGTTCAACATTTGATGGAGTTTGTTTACGGCTGTCTTCGTATCATTGAGAGATAATGCAAGGGCTCTTCGTTCTCGGAATACGTTAACCTGAAAAAAATATGATTCAGGTTATGTTTGATATTTGATGGTTCGATCACGTAAAATTAGAAAATTAGCTTCATCAAGGGCCAAAACTAACCGAAAGTGAAATTTTAATGAGAAAATAACGAAAACACATAAGAAGTGTCTTTGGGTCAATCTAAAATGATTAGTGTTACCATGTAATATGACCCACCCATTTAGCTACCTCGTATCAAGAATAGAAACATACGTACCACCCAGTTTTTGAGAGCTCCTTTACTGATTCCTTTTGTTTCACTTTCTCCGTCAAAGAGTCGTATTGCCTTCAAAGCTTCGTCCTCTCTCAGAAAACGCATCAAGTCCTCTAAGTAAATGCGCCTACCAAAATAGTGAAAAGATGATCAATATAAACAGAAGTCCACATTTATGTTTATGTTCACAACCAAGGAGACACAAGAAAGTCCTTAATCCTGTCATTTTATCATTTGTTTACAATACAAATGAGGGGTGTCCATCATTTCAGGTTGACGGTTTTCGGGTGGGCGAGGTGAATTGTTGAACCATGACACAACCTATATGGTTATTCGTGTCCAAAACATCAACCCTAACCCGGACACACTTACAATCATGTAACTGAACACGACCAATTTAACTCCTTTATCTAAACACGTCAAATGGGTTGACAAGTAGTATTTAAGTTGTAAGGTGTTAATCAGGTTGATGGGTTGAACAAATGTGTTAAACAGGTCATAAACGGGTTGGCGGGTCAATCTATTTGATTAAAGAGGTTGGTGGGTCAAACCCTTTAACTAAACTAAATGGGTTAAACAGGTCAACCTGAACACAACTTGTTTAATTAATGGTCAACTTGAACACGATAAGCCTATAATACAACCAAAACCTGATTATTTGTTGTGTTAGAAATCGTCACCCCTAACACAAGAACAAACAAGGGGTCACCCCACAAGTTTGACCGTGAAATCAATTAACACTAAGATTAGAACTTACTTGGAGCCTTGTTTAGCAACATTGGTGAATATTTTCTTGGCTGCTATCTTAGCCTGCTTTTCGTTTGTGATCTGTACCGCGGACTCATCCTCATCCTGTGTAGTACCCTGCAATTGCTCATCTAAAGTAGATAATACACCCGTACGAACAATATTCATCAACCGTTTCATATTCCAAGCCGATATATTCTTCTGGTTTAACCTATGCAAGTGATCAATAGTAATCCCCTCATCAACCTTCTTAGGCGTAGCAGCTTCAGAAAATTTACCACTTTTACCCGTCATAGGCGTGTTAGTTCTTGGAGTTCCAATAAACCTACCGCTTTTCTTGAATATATTCGCCTTAAGATCAGGCGGTAGAGTGGCCCCCGCTTTCTGAAGCTTTTGAACTTCTTCTATCACTCTATCTTCTTCTTCTCGTTCTTGTTGAATCTCAATCAGTGGCGGCCCAGAAAGTGTCTCGATCACATACTGGTTAAACAAAGATTCTTGAATTCGGTCAAAAAACGTGCTCACGTGGAATGAAGAAGCTAAAACCTTCACGAGCAGTGTTTTCAATAGCCAAACAATCGTACCGACCAAAAGACAAACCCAAACCTTAGTCACATAAGGCAAAACATCCTTCCCGTGTGCCAACCGTTTCACTTTCTCATCAAATATACATTGCCACGCGATCAAAACCAACGCTAACCAAACACAATTTTGAACAGCTTTCCGCAGCCCATATACGAAATACAAAACCCTTTTTCGCAGCACAAAGTTTCGTTCTATCAAGAACACTATAACCCTAATCATCCAACCAGAAACCAATCTCCCACAGATCAAAACCAAGATCATAACCCCCCATTTCCACAATTCAAGATCAAACAAGAACTTGTGCTTCAACAATGGAATTGTGAGTGTGCATACTAAAGCAGCAATGATCAAGATCAAACTGAACAGTTGAAGTAAAGTCCATTTGCTATACCTCAATTGCTTGTATTCATCTGGTAGATCATCATCAAGAAACGGATCATCTTCATCAATCTCACTACCAGCTTTCGGTAAAGCTCCCGATTTCGACAGTCTACCGGATCTCTGATCGGTCTCCGGCGGATCCATCAACCTTGACTTGGTCTTCGTCCGCAATAAGCTTGATTTTCTGCTAAACGAAGCGTTCCCGGAGCAAACCACCACCTCATCGCCACCGCCACTGCCACCGGCGGCACCACCGCTGCCGTTGGACCGCTGCCGCACCGGCTGCGGCTCAATCACCTCCTCATGAAACGAAACCCTAACTTCCTTCGGCGTAAGGATGCCGTAGTTGTTCGGACTCTCGGCGATCCTTGACAACGCCGGCGACTGCTGCGGCGACGGCGTATCGGACGTTCCGAAGTCGAATTTATCGCCGTCGTTGGTGAAATCGTAGCTCGAATCTCTCCATACCTTGTTAGGGTTTTGATTGTCCGCAACAGTGTTGAACTTGTACGCTGCTAACTCTGGTTCTTTAGTAGCAGCAGCTGCAGCATTGCCGTTTGTAGCAGTTCCGGTGTTCTTTCGACGTTCGCCGGAGTCCGGCGGCGACGGCGACGGCGACGGAGGCATTGCAGTAGCAGCAGTGAAATCAATGGTGGAATTGTTTTGTTGAAGAAAGATTTGTTTATCTTGAAGTTCGATCTGTGGTTCGTTTTGTGATGATCTGGTGAAAGATTATGTGAATTTGTTCATGTGATTCTAGAGATTTCAAGAATGTGAATCAAGGGTGTGAGATTATATTATTATTATTATTATTATTTGGGTTGATAGTGGAGGAAGGGTGATGAGTCATAAGAAGATGAAAGCAACCAAATAATATTGTAAGAACGACATACTTTCTGTTGCAAAAGAAAGACCCTAAACTTTATACCGTTTTCTACTTTAAACCCTTTGTAATAATATTGTTGAAAGTTAAACCTATAGTTTTACTTCTTCTTCGAATGTTCTTTTGTGTTTTGTGTCCATATTTGATGACTGATGAGTGAATTGTTGTTGTAAAGTGTAACTAGTAATGGTTGTATATTTGTTGCTTTCTTAAATAGTAGTAACCGTAACTAATTTGAACTGAAACTAGTTTCTTATACTTCTAGGTGTGAATGTGTGATTGAGAAAAATTAAGCAAACTAAACTCATGACCTGTTTTTTTACCTCCTTCGCATAACCCACTCTACAATTAGATTTGTGAATATATGTAGTAGTTAATGGTGTCATGGGAGACCAGTACAAACACTAATGTGTTATATATGTATATATTTTTTAGTGATATTGTATATTTTTGACGATGACACTCATGTAATTCAAAAAGAAAGAAAAGTGAGTGAGTTTCAAAATCGTTTAAGTTTTTAACATGAGTTAAATCAAGAGGTCGTATACAGTTTTTGTATATAGTATTGTCAAATGATAATAAATAGAAAATTACATTGAACGTGACACAAGTAAAAGAAGTTAATGTTTTATATATCTATTTGACATTCGAATAACTCCATATAATTAGTTAGGTGATGATACCGTAAACCAAAAAGAAAGAGAGCTAAGTGAATTATAAATTTGTTAAAGACCAACGTCAATAATCAGGGTTAGAGGATTTATTTCCCTAAAGTATAGGGGCCTGTTTAGACTAACGTCAACAATTAGGGTTGAGAATGCAAAAGGTCTACAAACTAAAATAGTATATCTTTTGTGGTCCAATGATGAAGATACACTTGTCAAATTCCTCATATTTTGTCAGGATGCCGCGTTTCGAAACAGTAGAAAATTAGTGCACGTCTCCAACTCTACGTGACAAAAAGGTGGTACTCTATCTCTATAAAAATCACAAAAGTAATTATATTTTATTAGTTTCAAGTATAAACCATACTTACATCGTGTAGATTTTAAATTAAAATTTGAAGGTCTAGACATAAATAAAAAAATAACGTGTTTCAATAATATAATCAAACTAAAAACATCATCATGTTGTGGAAAAAATCTAAAACATATTGTATTTGACACGCAAGTTAGTGTCACTTGATGAGGCGGCTTTATTTTAATGAATAAATCAATCAAAATGTAAGTATAAATAACATGTTGCGATGAATTATTTAAAATTTAAATAAAAAATTGTGTTGTTGTGAAAATAATTATAAAAATATTATGTGTGAGCCGAATCGATTTCGTATAAAGTTTATACGAAAGCTATATAAAAATAAGCACATAGCAATGGTATATTCAGAATTAAAAAAGCATTGCATTGTTTTAGGAAAAAAATCTAAAACATGACTTGGTGAATTTTGCTCGTGTGTTGAAACGACTCAGTTTCAATAAAATTAATATCGTAATGTAGGTAGAAATAAACGTCACAATAGTATATTTAGAATTAGAAACATTATGTTATTGTGAAAAGAATATTAAAGGTATATTATATTTTACTCGAGTTGGTTTCAAATTAAATTAATATCAAAACGTGTATAAAGAGAAGCATGTCACAATGGTATATTCGGAAATTTATAAAACTTGTATCTATAAGAGATAAAAGAAATATGTTGAAATCAACTATAATATTAAAATACGAAAAATAAAAAATAAAAGAAAAAACATAGTGATGTGTGTGTGCTGTACGTGTAGTAGCCAACAAAAAGAAAACAAAGGAACAAATCAATAATGGGTGGGGAGGCGACATTCGAACCAGGACAACAGAGAGAGGAGGAAAACATATATATTCATAAACCCAAAAAAAAATTTGAAAAAGAAACTTAACAAAGAGTGCCAAATATAATACACACAATGCTTGATAAATTTTAAGATATTTGTATCATCGATAACAGATGTAAGCATCTATGTTGTCCAATTATTAGTCATTCATTATTAATACTAGCTTACATCAGAAACTCGCACATTATGTTTTCTCTTTTCACTCATAAGACTTGTATTTTATGTAGAAGAACACAATCTTAACCTCTCTCCTATCCTTCTTACATCATAAACTTTACACTTCTTCCTCATTATAAAAGCGTATCTTTTATACGTCAATTGAAGATAGGATCCTTGAGGAACTACATAGTTGTGATTTGACTGGGGGACGTGTTTAAATAATCAAGGACAATATATGTTATCGAAACTTTGATTGTTATCATATCATGAAAACAAATTAACTATTAAAATTCAGTATTGATAGCATGTTATGAAACAACTTAATATCATTTAACCAGAATACATAGAAAATATAAAGAATTATTTATTTTGATTAATATCAAATACATACAAACATTTTGTAGAGATTTTAATAAACATGAATGTTAGATATGAATAATATAGATCCTTAGATGCTTATACTTGATTTCAGGTTTATAGGTTAATAAATCGAAAAGCTATATATATGGAATTGGGAGGAACGAGGATGATACCAGAATTATAGCTAACTCTATAAATTGTAAAGTAGGTAATCTCCAATTCTTCTACTCAGAGTTTTTTTACCAAAAATGTGTAGTTAGAAAACTTATTTACCAAAATGATGTAGTTGGTAAAATATTTAACAGAATAGTGTAGTTTGAAATTTTATTATTTTTATTCCTACTCTTATTGGCTATTCAAAAAGAATTTTCTTAAATGTTATTTAAGACTTTTAGAATAATATCTATAGATTTTTAGAGATATATTTTATTTATACAAATTGAACTTTTTTTAAATTTTCTAGAAATACTTTCTAATTTATTTCTAAAAGTGTAATGACGTTTTTTAAAGTGTTTATTTATTGTATTAAAATAGAAAGTTTCATGGCTTATTTTAACTTTCTAAAATCAAGATGTATTTTTTAGTTTCATTTGTTCTTTTACAGTTTTTCTAATAATTTTTTAATTCTTTTTCTTATTTTTACTTGTGTAACATTTTGTTTAATGATTTAATATATTCTCGTTGGCTATTTAAAAAAGACTTTTTTAATTGTTATTTTGCAAGAACCATAGATTAGTGTTAGGACAAAAGAAAGAAAAAAGGACGAAAAAAACCTCGAACTCAAAACTCATTGTTTAAAAAAAACCTTAACTGTTGAGCCAAATATAACTTGTGTTCAATTACCAAATAGTCATATATTTATCTAAGAACAATTGATTAAATTATAATAATAGCACTGATTCATTTTAATACAATGATTAAACATTTTAAAAAACATTTTGAAAAAATAAATATATCTTTCTTGAAAACAAAAAAAAAATTATTTGAACAAAATTCTTGAAATTTAAATATATGATCACTAAAATAATTAAAAACAAGTAATCAATGGGAGTATGAGTGAGAAAACAATAAACTTTCAAACTACACTATTTTTGTAAATATTTTTCAAACTACACTATTTTGGTAAATAATTTTTTCAACTACACCATTTTGGGAAAAAACTCCAGAAATTCCTATTGATGCAAGTATGAAAGATGTAAAGTATTAAAAACTAGTAATTGATCAATTTAATGTTTAACTCTTAGCTTGGAAGGCAACATTATGATTTGGGAGTAGAATTACTCTCTCAAAAGGAGTCTTGGGGAGTATTCCTTCATATTACCTTTCTATATTTAAGGCCCCATAAAAAATTATTTATAGCATGGTGAATTAGAAAGAAATTTGTGTGGGGAGATTTAGTAACAGAAAACAAATAAAGACGGTTTGCGTGGTAAAAGATTACCATGTCAAAAGAGTTAAGAGGTGAGAGGATTGGGGGAATCAAAGAAGCAAAAATGGATCTCCTAGTAAAATGGTGGTGGAGATTCAAAGATAAACCAAACAACTATAGTCCAAGGTCATTAATATTGTCTATGGTAAAGCTAGAAGCTTCAAATCGATTCCGCACATATAAAGCATTCCAGGGGTTTGGAAGGATACAAGAAGTGTGAAAAAAGATTTTGAAAAATCTAATTCATTATAACTTTATGGCCAAAATTGAGAATGAAAATTGTACTAACTTCTAGGCTGACAATTGGGCAGAAGTAGGTTTGTTCTGTCTCAAATTCCCAGTTGTGCTCAGCCTTCTGAAAGTTAAAGCCACAAAGATCTTCGACTATTATTCGAAGAATAGAAGTGTAATTAACTATAGATGGAAATGGACAAGGGATTCTCCGTCAAATCAAGAATTTGATGAATATAAACGCCTAATGGGTATGCTTAGTAACATATCACCTACAAACAACAAGGATGAGTGTACATGGGTCAATGACAAAGGTGAAAATTTCTCGATTTTATGAAAAGTTTTCAAATAAATAATCGTTGCTAAAGGGTACGACCAAATGATTGAATTATTCCTCAAAATAATTAGTTCCCTCCTAAAGTTAATTATGTGATGTGAAGGGATCAATTGGATAGAATGTCTACAAAAAAAGCACATGAAAAGCAACCCCTCTTCTATTCGACAAATTCTGGATCATACGAGTGCAATTAAAGGTTTGCGGGAATGGGAGAAGCTGATTGTGACTATTATATTCACAACTTTCTGGGGCATCTGGATAAAAAGAAATGAAATTAAGTTCAACAACTTTCTCCTGATCAAAGTAATTATCGATATCATCAAAAAGGAGGCTTATTTATGGGTGAAATATAGATCGGAGTTCAATAATATAAATTGGAATCGATGGTGCGATTTTAATATTCAAGACGTTGTTTCTTAATCTTGTAAATCAGTAATCTTTATAGTTCCTTCTAAAATTTATCATTAAAAAAGTTATTATGACAGTAAATGTATTCTATCGTATATTAACAAACACATATGATTTACCTTATTATCTATTTTTTAAGAACGTGGATTAATAAAATGATTGTGTAATGACTTGTGGCACCAACATGGGTAGGATTGTAGGAAAGTTTATTCTCACTATAAAATTAAAATATAATATATATATATATATATATATATATATATATATATATATATATATATATATATATATATATATATATATATATATATATGTATATATATAATTTAGTTTACTTTTATTAATTAGGTCAACTCCCTACCCACCTTCCCCCTCCAGCTCTTTCTATTTCTTTCATCCCTTTGATAAAGCGAAAAATAGTCAAAACCTAATTCAATGTATTCTTCTCAAAATCTCATTGATTTTTAATGACGAAGATAAAAACATAAGCAGTTATACCCAAAATATAGAAAACCTAAATGTACAATGTTATTTCCTTTAAAATATATTAAATATATTAGTAGAGTAACAAATTATATATTGAGCATGTATCAAATCATTTTCTCGATTAAAATGAATCTAGATTTGTTTCACGATCTAATAAAAAGATGTTAGTAACATCCTTCACTATTATTGCCAAAAACTCCCTTGCTCATAACTTCCCAGTTACTTAGGCTATAAACGAAACGAACGTTTAGTGAACTGTTCGTAAACCGTTCGGCGAGAAGTTCATTAACGTTTATTCGTTTAATAAATGAACGAATATGAGCAAGAAATTTCGTTCATTTTGTTAAACGAACGAACATGAACAGAGGTCATGTTTGTTTATTTGTGTTTATGAATGTTTGGTAATGTGTTCGTTTACGTTCGTTTATATTTGTTCATGTTTTTTTATTTATATTTGTTCATGTTCATTTATTAACTATTATTTGTAGAGTAAATTACGATTTGGCCCCTAGGGTTAGGATTATTTAACCCTATCAGCTCAAAAAAGTATCTTTTGACATATCAACCCTTATTTCTTAACTGTTTTGACCCTTGACACTAACTCTGTTAATTTTTTTCTCTTAAGTGTAAGTGTATTTTAATCAATTTACCCATTAAGGACTATTTATGTAAATTTAAACCTTTAGGTTATTTATGCACATTTGCAAAAGTACCAATACAACCACCACACACCTACCTCACAACTCTTCCTCACTCTTATCAGATCAACACCACCATACGCAACCACACTCCCCACCGTCTTCGTCGGTGGCGTGGAGATCACGCGACCGAACCTCTTCAACGACGGCAACCTCATCGCTCATGGCATCCAAGGCTACCTCGCACACCTCTCGCCATTATCATGTCAGATCGAACACACCTCATCGTTTGCCGCCTCCGTGGCTACTCCGTCATCGCGCTTCTGAGTCAACAAAACTTGATCTGCTGTTGCGGTTGAACAACATGGCGATGGGGATGTTCGGTGTTGCCGACGATGGCAGCCGAAGATATGCTGGTGGTGACGGTAGCCGGAGGTGGAGGTTTGTTGTCGCGATGAGGATTAATAATGTGAGGATCACTATCACTAATGTAGTGTGTAATAAAGGTTTGTTGTCCATGGAATTGCAGCTCCGCTTCTACCCGTCCGTCGGACCATCGTGGGAAGTTGACCGGAGAAGACGAATGATAGGTTTCTGATTTGGGGAGAGTGAGGCAGAGGTGTGAGGTAGGTGTGTGGTAGTTGTGTTGGTACTTTTACAAATGTGCATAAATAACCCTAAAGAATTAAAATTTACATAAATAGTCCTTAGGTATAAAATAACCAAAATACCGTTACACTTAACGGAAAAAAAGTTAATTAAGTTAGTGTCAGGGGCTAAAACAGTTAAGATATGAAATGTTAGGGGTTGATATGTTAAAATATTCTTTTTTGGGTTGATAGGGTGATATGGCCCTACCCCCAGGGGCCAAAATAGTAATTTACTCTAATTTATATTTTATAAGTTTATTTATACTTAATCTATCTAGTTTTATATGTTTTGTAATTTTATTTTTTAATTAGCCTAACTTTTATACTTTATAATTGTTTATATTCGTGAGCGTTCAGTAAGATGGTTGTTCATATTCATATATGTGATCATTACGTTAACGCTTAATTTTAAATAGTATATGGTCGTTTGTGTTGGTGAATCGTTTGATTTGTGTTTGTGAACCATTCGGTTATGTGTACGTGAAATATTCATGAACAAATTCAATTCCTTAATGAACAGAAACGAACAAAAAACTTCTGTTCGGTAAGTGACCGTGAACCGTCATGAACACTTCAATTCTTAATGAACAAATATGAACAAAGCTCCGTTCGGTTCATTTCGTTTACAGCCCACCTATTACCCAATAATTCACCTTGATTATAGGGCCCTAAAAATTAATTCCTGTAGGTTTCTTTTGAACACCACCAACAAATAACATCTTGTCTACTTAAACCCATCGCCCATCCCCCCACCGTGGATCACAAAATGAATGGTCTAGATTTTTAAAAACACCATTCATTCTGGTGGTTTTTAAAATAGATAATGGTTTTAAAAATTGACAATAATGCTCCTGAACACATTATTATTTGATGTTATAGCCACATGGGGTGTAATTTTTTCTTTCGCTCTTTTTGAACAGACATGGGATCACATGGGTTGCAATTTTAAAATTTTGCAACATGAAATCATTCAAACAATTGAAATGAATATATTGGCATCTTTAACTAATTGTACTTTCCAATACCCAGATATTTTCAATAACTCGTTTGGTACTTCGAAATTTATTTTAACACAGTAGCATCCATTTGAACTATCAAATCTATACATATTAATAAAAGAAGATTTCTTTTACTTGTCATCTTCTTAAATCACATTTTTAACACTTGCCATTCATTTAAACATTCTCACTTAGTTTTCTCTCCAAAAGAGTATTAAAATAATTTAAACACTCAAACAAAATTTCTCTCTTTATAAAAATTAATTTAGTTAATTGATACATTTTTCTCTCTCATCTACATTTTTTATATCAAACTATGTTTTTAAAAATAAACTTTATTAAGAAAATTAAAATTCATATATTTTATAAAACATTAAACTTGTTGAAACAAATTATTTTAAATCAGTTCTTTTTTAAAATAATTATAAAAAAATATAGAATTTTCTAAAAGTAGTTTTATTAAAACAACTAGAATAATTAGAAACTTGAGTTTTTAATAAACAAGATTTTTATAAACAATAATTTTTATAAGAAAATCTTAAAACAAATATTAAAAAGTAAAACTATTTAGATAAGAGATTTAAAAATAGTATAATTGTTTTATCTCTTGAACAAGTACATATATATAGTTTTACTAGTAACAAACCCACGCAATGCGGCGGTCGGCGTTTAAAATTTGTAAGACTTGGTTTTCATAACTTGAACATGAGTGGTTTGACAGAGGTTTAGATAAATTTACTCTACTCATCTTCCTCCAAACTATAACTGATCTTTCTTTATTAACTTCCTCCAAAATACACACTTAGAATGAATGATATAACCTATAAGGGGGTGGGTTCGGAAAAACCCTTCTCATAGGTTTTACAAAACAATAAAATATAAAGTAGGAACCTAAAAAAATTTGATAGTAAAAACATTAAAACCTGAAAAAATTTTGATACTAAACCCTTATCGAACGAAATGAGTAGCCATCTACAACAGGATCCTAAAAATATTTTGATAGTAAAAAATGTCCACACGGTGGTGGTTTTATTATATCACTAATCTCATGAAGTCGGTCAAAATCAGATAAAAGAATCTCGTTGTACATAAGACATAAAGGCATATTAAAGGTTTCAATTGAAAATTTTCTTTAACGTTAAATGTACAATATTGCTTTGAATTACTATAATTTAAACAATGCATGGATTACTGTAATTTAAACCTTCACCTTGAGCATTCAATGTTAAAACAGTGTATCCGGATGAAGACAGGAGCAAAATTGTATTGCTCGAACATAGTCTCAACCTAAAATCAAGATTAACTTTAAATTAAGTTTTATTATTAAACTATACCATTCTTTGAGAAAATAAAATTATAAGCCATTAGTAGATTATATTGTTTAAACAAACCATGTTTGCCATGTTTCTTGAAGGATTAAGAGGAGGATTTGTAAGCAAAATGTTACATTCTTATTAATCCACCTTCCAAAACAAAAAATGGAAACATTATTACATATCAACTTCACAAACACCACATTAGAAGCCGGCAGGTAGTGAACAGCTACTGCACATAGCATTTAACATTATAACATAATTTCCATAAAAATTATCAATAGTATTGGTTAAACATAATGTATTAGTCATAAAGAGTTTAATAATCAGAAAACATAACAACTATACTAAAATGGGTCATATGAGATAATACCTGTAAAATCATATTTTTACCCTCTTCGCAATCAATTTTGTTGAGGTTTAGATTTGCGTTCTAACAATGATTATGTGACTTTAATATACCACATAATCAAAATCAGATCATCCAGTTTTGGTATGTGTTTGAAGTTGAAATAATAGGTAAATTAGATGCTTGAATGCTTGGAAAATTCTGACTATCTAGAGAATTAATAGACAAAATAGCCAAAAAGAACATATTTGTGAAAAAATGTCATGAGAATTTGTGAAATTGGAGTAAATGTCCCTCGAGTTAGGTTAAAATAAGAGGTAAACATGTAAATTTATTTCGATAATCAGTTTTGTTGCTCATGGAGTCATGGTATGAGAGTAATTATTTGACCCGTAATATTCATATAATCAAAAGCATAATTTGTTTACCCAAACATTAAATTCTTATCATTATAACTTCAATTGATAATAGTCACCAGTTCCATAACTTAAAGTGTTTAGATAAATCACACGAAACAATTTCAAAAGGTTTCAAATAAAAACCCAAACATTAAATTCTTATCATTATAAGTAATCAAATACAGGTTATTCCTAACCAAAAATGCTATAAAATTCTTGACTACATGCATAAAGACAATTGGATTAGCATTAGTGGAATTAAATTCTTGCTCAAATTATCTACTTTAAAGAAATATTTACCAAAATAATAAGGAAATACTTTGATATATACCATCTTGCTAGCTATGAGAATATGTCTTATCATATGTTGATATACCTGTTCTTTATCACTTACATGCAAGGTGCATTTTATCACATAAATGGTACATTATTGTCAAATACAAATAATAACACTTGATTCATTCACATGCTTTATCATCAACTTCTACTTTAAAAATCAAAGAGTTAAGTTGCCAAAGATAGTTAAACCTGAATGCTATAATACCTTAGTTTCCACTCCTTTCAAATCCTATAAAGCTTAAATGTAATGGGCCAGGAAAATGCATATGTTCAACCTCTAAAAGAATCAACAAATCATCTTACTATAAACGTCATCTTAATCACTAAACAGTTATGAGTTAATATAAACCAACTTTATCAACTTACTCTACATGTTCTTTCAAGAAAAAAGATAGAATTTGGTTGAAGCATTTCATCGATCAGTTTGTCTACATCTTCAAATTATTATGTTCTGAACAATAGAACAGAAAATATTTGGTTTTAACATTAAACTCAGAACTATCAAAGATTCCCCAAAAATAATGATTCGGTTTTAACAATTACCTGAGGTGAGACCCGTTTCATTTCATCCAGAGATTCGATCCAAATATTCTATTTCAAAGTGGTTGCTAGGTAGTCTGTATATACGAACTCTATTAAGACCAACAACAGAAACCAATTATCATATCAAACTTACATTTTTAGGCCTTTTAAACCTCAAATAAACTCGCTCATCTTCTTATCTAATTTTACACTATTCACATTCGATTGAATGAAAGACAAACACCTATAGAAGTTAATAGTAATCGTTCTAAATTCACATCTAAAAACGAATATACAAACAAAATATATAAGGTTGCATGTTCAAGAAAATCAAAAATGAAAGAACACCCAACGAAACTAAAGCATAACTTGAAGAGGGTGAGGAACAAATCGAACTTGATAAAACCGAAGCAAATAGCCAGCAGTCATGATGAGGGAGCTGCTGAGTTGCAGATTGCAAGACCATCCATGTTAATTAGTCAAATAGTTGTGACGATGGAGATACCCGAAAGAGTCGGGAATACCATCACCATCACCGGCTCCCTTCAAAATGTGTGAGTGGGGTGTTTGAATTTTGAAAACCAAAAGCAACTCTGGTAGGTGATGAAGATGGTACCTGGTCCCGATTTTCAAAAAAGGCTGATGTTTAAAATTAGATTCACAATGTTTAATGGATTGTACCTTGTGTATAATTGCTTGTACAACTCTTAATTTTAAGAGTTTTGTATGAAATGACTTTCTTGCCCTCTTCAAATGCATATTAATATAGTATAGATACATATCTTATATTAAAATATCGTACTGTAACTTTTCGTGTTTATTATTAACTATAATCCGTTTAATAAATGAGTTTGTAGACTATCTATTTATCTATATATCAATCTATCTATAACCTATCTATTATTTATTTACTTGAACTAGCTATTCATATGCAATTATAATCATATTTTATCTTCAAACATGTATTTATAATTTATAAATTTTTATTACTAATTATTTATTATTTTATTAATTCAACCCGTGTAATACACGAGTAATAACCTAGTTGTTCATATGTATAAGTAGCATTTATTAAAGAGATAATTACTCAATTAAATTAACTTTATAATAATAGCCATTGATTTTGAAAATATTCAGAATATTTGTGACAAATGTTCACACATCTCCGGGTAGCGATACCAATGCATTTAGTATCGCTAGTGTATCACGCAAAATAAAATAAAAAATAGAAAAATAATTAGATATCGCCTTCCCGCGATACTCCATGGATATATATCGCTCATGTATCGCCGGCCAGCGATACACACTCCCTCGTGTATCGCCGGACAAATAAAATAAAAATAAATATTGTTGTCCCCACAAAGAGATACACCACTTTACATGTATCGCCAGTCAAAATTTTAAATTAAAATATTTTTCGCCCACTGTAAAATATTTACTCGTTAGTTAGCGTATCATATGTATTTATATATTAAAAAGATAAGATAAACTAATAAAAAAACAACTAATTATCGTCAATTCAACAAAAATATGGCTAACTTTAATAAAATTATCACCAATTGTATATAAACTTTTTTTAATATTCTAGCCACGTTTCAAAAATTAAAAAACAAAAAGTATTTTTGAACAAGGATATAGCCAATTTAAATTCAAAATTTTCTTAATTGAATATCATTTTTTTAATTTAGCCACTTTAAGAAAAACAAACAACTTTTTAAATAAAGTCTCGCAGCTTTTACAATAATATTACACTTTATCTTATAATGGACTTAAAAAATTGTATTCTCACCAGTTTTTTAAAAAAGATAATCGTTTTTTATTGATTAAAACTTCATAATTTAGACTTTTTAAATCGTATTTTCATTGATTACTAAAACTAAATTTTAAATCGTTTTTTTATTAAAAACAATTTCTATATATATTTCATAATAATTATTTTTAGATGCCTTTAAATAATAGTTGTTTTTATAAATAATTTTAAACCATATTTTTATTTTATAATAAAAAAACGGGCGATACGGAATCGCCGGTGTATCTCCGGCAAAAAGTACATGGGGTATAACACATGTATTGGTATCGTCACATGAAAATACGAGGGCTATATGATTTTGTTGTGTTTCATGCATGAGGTACAAGTAGATGATGCGCGTGTGATACATGTGGTCCTCTAATGACCAACGTGTTGTTAGGGTTCAATATAAGGCTCTTTTACTCGGTTCAACAGAGAGAGAGAGAGAGAGAAACACTTTTCGAAGATGAAGAGTCGATAAATTCTTTGGCAGCCTCCGTTCTGTCACGGTGGTGATTGTCGTCTTTCACTACAAGAGGGAAATGAGAGAGACAGATTGTTGTTGGTTGTTGATGATTACAGTGGCGGTGGTGATCGAGGGTTGTGACGGTAGCGATGGTTCAGCAATAGCACGCAGTGGTCCTTCACAAGCCTAGAATCATCACCATCGCTCCGTTTTTATATATATTATTATTAAAGACAAACATAATAAATAATATAGTTGATAATAAGTTATAGGTCTGCTGGATTAAAAAGTATTATTATCTATTGAAAGTAATAAGGACATCTGATTAAGTATATGTAATGAGCCGGTTCAAAGATAAAATGTTATTATGCTTATTTTTCAGTACGTTTTGAGGCGGTCTACGTTTCAATGTGATTTTTTTTAAATCGAGTTAGGTTAATATAATACGTTTTCAATTGACAATATAAATTCAAATTACTTTACCTTTAGACAGAAATTTTATTTAGAAACAAGTTGGGACGATGGTTGCCTATACTTTATCACGCCACATACAGTCGCCGCACATGCCAATATATATGTACGTTGTGAGTTGGTATATGTTTCGACGCAAATTTTGTTCGGAGTTGCGTCAAATATAATATGTTTTCATTCTAAAATATAAATTCAAGTTACTTATATTTTGACGTAAACTTTGTTTGGAGTTGATTGTGGTCTTCACACCGCATAATGCGCCGCCACAACGCGCGGAGGTTAAAATAACAAGTTGTAAATTAAGTTGGTCGGTGACTATTTTTGTAAAAGAAAGTGATCAAATGGGCTTTTGGTAATTTTCCCTTTATTAAATGAGTCATTTGAACAAAACAGTAGGATCTACACATTTAAGTGGAAATCAACTTGGTTCTTGAAGCATCCTTCAAACAAATTAGCAGCTTACCAAACCTGGTTATTGGAACATCGTTTGAACTGAATATTCAAACATCCATTTGAACATGATATACAAACATCATTAAAAAATTCTTCAATGCGTTAACTATAACGACATTAAACACGGATGACGCATATATATTTCACTAGCTCTAATGAACCCGTGTATTACACGGGTTGAATAAATAAAATCTTAAATAAAATAAAAATTATAAAACGATATACTAAGACATGATATTATTGAAATTACGTATAAGTAATAACTATAAATAATTAAATATTTATATGAACTTTTTAATTTTTTTTTGTTTTTTCCAAAGAGAAATTAAACATTTTGTTTCAAAAATAACGTTTAAAAAAATTTTGATTTTAAAAAATGTCCTTACTAAACTCCCTATTTTAACTATTTTTGTTTTATAAAAAATATACTTTAGAAAAACCAATTTTAAAATATTACGTAAAAATAGTTTGATTTTTTAGAAAACAATTCTTTTCATAAAAAACTATTTCTATAGAAATTACATTAATAAAAAGATATTTTTCTTAATTTATTTAAAAACTAATTATAATGTAAAAATAAATAATATTATTAGTAATTAATGTAGTTATTTAATAGGAGAGAGAAGCGGGAAAATTTTGATGAAAATAAATATGGAGCTGCACGTGACACACCTATTTACCCTTTTATTAGAGTAGGAAGATTCATTAAAACTAACAGAAAGTTAACAATGGAGACCAAACATACAATCATCACAAAATATTAAACTAAATTAACAACTATTTTTGTAGATCAAACTTGCAATTGGATCAACATACAAAGACTATACACAATATACACAATTTTCTCTTTTACTTTTTAATCCTCTTAAATTTAACTATCGATACACTTCACTATACTTATCTATGTTTTTAGCCCACTCATAATTTTTTCCTCTTATAAGTTTAAACATTTTATGTTTTATAAAATTTCGAATATACCGTTACGATGTCTTATTTATATCTACGGGAGTGTTCAAGCTCCGCCACTAAATATACACATTGTAAAAACTGATATGTTTTTTTTCCTTTTCTTCCTACAACTATTAAAATTTTATTTTTATAAAATCTAAATCGTTCATGCTTATTTTAATCAAAATTCTGACATGAATTTTTTTAAACGTTTTGTTTTTTACATAAACTTTCGACCATTATTAACGGCATTCCAGCAAACACACGGATTTGCGACAACTTTTTTTTTATATAAGTTCTGAATATTATTAGTAACGTAAAAGCTTTGTTTAATTTTCTTATATAAAGTTACGTATATTGTGCATCCCTTCAATGGTTCTCGGCAACGTTTTGGTGTTACTTTTTTCATTGTTTTACGTTCCGTTGCAACGCGATGTTTCGTTTTTTTATATAAACTTTTGAATGTTATCAACATCGTCCAGTTTTTATTTTTTTGTATATAAGATTACATATAGTATCAATGTCTCATTCTAGTTTTCTTCATAACTTTACGTTCATGTCCCAAAGTGAGAGTCTCAATACTAGTTTTAACTAAATCACATGGAATCATGGATAACTGGAAAAGCCCGTGAGTCAACTTGTAAGGGTGGAAGGGGCGGCACGCTGTGAGGCAACGACATGCCTCGACGCCACCTGGTACCACCGTCGACGCCCTTTTTCGCACGTCGCATGGCGTGCGTTTCCAGCACTCACTCGACCTGTCTTTCCTTCAACATAAAATGCTAGTTTCACGTGGCATGGTGTGGCAACACCGTCACCATCAAATTTGAGTGTGTGATGTAGTGTGACATGACAAGATTTAGTTGATGGGCTTATGGAGTAATGTGGTGGGTGTGGTTCGTCCCCTCCACCCTAGGGTTGTTTCATTGTGACCTTTTGGTCATGAGTTGTAGTAGTGATAGACAATTTCTTGTACAAAAGTATAAGATAAGATTGTATACATCAGATACAAAGCGACATGCTCCTCTACATGTCCCATGTAAAGCATGAGTTAAGTCAATAACCGAAATTGCCTTTTACTTGAAATCATGGATTTGAAAAGTAGTTATTACCAATAATCATTAGCCTAACTGGTTGAGACAAAGTACCCATGACATGTAAATATGAGTATGTTTTGGGTTCAAGTCTCATTTTGGGTATACATGCTTAGGGTTGAGCCGGAGGTTTTTTCAGTTGCGGATTTCCTCCTGAGGGAGTTGGGGGTGCGGTCACCTATCCTCTGAATCAGAGACATATATTTGTTGTTCCAAAAAAAGTAGTTTACTCTATAAATAAACTAGTAATTTGTAACCGCATCTTGCTACGGGACCTACACATTTAAAAAGTTTCAGTGAATAAAGATAAGAATTTAAAGATAAAAACACATCGTAACATTTTATTGTATTTGTTATTTAGTTAACTTCATATTTAAAAAGTTATAAAAATGTTAGAATGATATATATACCTGCGCTAACCTTTTTGTTGAACGGAGTTTTAGAGGTTTTAATTATCAGTAGTGTGTCATTATATTTAGATGGAGTATATCTAATATTCATATTAATAACTTATTAGAACAGAAAATAAATCAAAATTTATTACGATTTGCACTAAATTATCATACTTTTTAACAGCCAACGCGTACTTTAAGTCTGGTCACCCGAGTAAACCCATTGACGAGAGGCCACCCATGTTTGTGAACACAGACAACGATGGTTACCCGTCCCGCCCATCATTTTAGGAGAAACTCATCACTCAAAAGTCCATTGTGACAAAACCCCGGTCCATTTGAAGTATATTGCATCAAGTAAAACATAACTTATGACAGTCACTTTGTAAAGTCATGGGTGCATTCTCCTAAACCAATTGATTTTAGGGTTATTAGCAATGTTTTCAGAACCGGATCGGACGTCGAACCGGACGCCTTACTGGTTTGGTGGTCGGACCGGTCGGACCGGTTTTAAGAACCGGATGACGTCATATATATTAAATAAATATATAATTATATATATATTTTTATAAAAATTAATAGAACTAAAATAACAAGTCAAACACTATTATACAAAGCATTACAACTTCAACAAATAGTCAAATAGAAATATAAATATATTAATCATATCAAACAAACATCTAATCATCCATGATCCAACTTTCAAGTTTCAAGTTTCAACCATACTAATACCATAATCCAAACTTCCAAAGTTAAGCAAAGTAGCAAACTAATCGAAACAAAAAGCATCAAGTTCAAACAAACAAGTTTAAACAAACATAACATAAATATCTTAAAAATCATCCAAACCATCGTCATTATCAACTTCATCATCAAGTACAATCAAATCATCTTCGTTAATATCTTCACCTAAAATTAAAAGAAAAACAAGTTTTAATTAAACATCGTATACAATTCTATATTTTCACATAATACTTGTATATAAATGAATACTAACATTGTGCTTGCGAAGTAGACGTACCATCAATGTTATTTGGTGGCTCTTCTTCTTCTAGCATAGTTTCCAATTCATTATAATCAAGTTCACCTTCCTCTTCGTCATCAATAACCCAAAACTCAGTTTTATCAATGCTTTCATAATCCACAGGGTCGTATGACCTTTTGTTCTCATTTTTCCTAATGAAATCAATGTTATTTGTAAATATTACGTAAGACAAACAAATAATAAAAATAACATAATTGTCATTTATATAATACCTATTTTGAAGAAGCAAGTTATAATGAACATATACGAGATCACAAAGCCTTTGATGCTCTAATCGATTCCTCTTTTTCGTGTGAATTCTTTCAAAAACACTCCAGTTACGCTCACATCCGGAAGATGATGCAGTTTGACTTAAAATTCTTATTGCAAATGACTGCAACTCGGGGACATCTCCACCAAACAATTTCCACCACTCATCTAACAAAATTAAAATAGTAGATTATTCTTACATCAATACATCCACACAATATAATTAAGAAAAATAAACATTAAAGTAATCTTACCGGGACGAGTTGTCTTTGCTGAAGCAAAAGCAAGTGGTCGACTAAAATCACCTTCTCGATCACGAAATTGATATAACTGTGATGTAAGCTTCATTGGGTCCAAATTCGTCTTTTGCTCAAACATATCAAGCACCCCTTTAAACGCCTCCCTTTTTTCCACATTGTTTTCTTGATCATACTGAAAAGCTGGGTTCAACCAATAAGCAGCAGCATGTAGACTCCTACGCAACATTCTATCCCAACGAGCATCAATAATGTCGGTATATTGCTTGTAGTTACGTTCTTTATGGCGGAATAATTCTATGATGCCTTTCCTTGCCCTGCTCATACCCTCAAACACATAACCTAGTGAAGGTTTTTCATCCGAATCACAAATACGCAAAAGCCTCAAAACAGGAGCCATCACCTTCACAATTATCAAACAATTATTCCAAAATTTATCATTTAATACAATTTGCTTCACATCTTTGGCTTTTGGTAATTTCAAGACTTTTTTGAAATCATTAGAAGTAACCATAGCTTGCAAATCTGATTTATGGTCATGTAAGCTTCTTAATGCAATGAAAGCTGTACCAAAACGAGTAGCACCTGGACGTATGATTTCTGTCCAACCTTGTCTTTTCCTCAACCAATTCAAAGGCCACTTATGGTTATATATAAAAACAGTTACCTTAGATGCAAGTTGAACTAATTCAGCCACGGAAGTTAATTCTGAAATATCCTTCAAAATCAGATTAATACAATGGGCTGCACACGGGGACCAACAAAGCAATGGATATTTCTCACACAACAATCTGCCTGCAGCCTTGTAATTAGCAGCATTGTCAGTAACAAAGTGAACAACATTCCTATAACCAACTATCTCAACAATCTCTCCAAACAAATTGCATAAGTTTTCTGCATTAGCCTCAACATCCGATGCATCAACAGATTTAATAAAAGAAATCCCTTTTGGACAATATACCAAGAAATTAATGAGTGGTCTTTGTCTAACATCACGCCATCCATCACTCATTATTGTGCAACCTGTTTCTGACCATAGCAGTCTTTGAGCTTCTACTATTAGTGTCACTGATTTCTTAGCATCTTTTAATAAACTCACTCTCATTGCATGATAAGAAGGTCCTGTATACCCATGACCCATAGAAGATACTTTGCTCATTGCAATCGGAAATAGAGGTGAATTAACAGCATTCATTGGTATACATGCATGATAGAACCACATAGCCACAGCCAAATCTGTATCATGTAATCTTTCTTTACTTTGCCATGCTGATTTTATTGAAGGTTGAGAAGAATCATTTATGCCTCGCTCAAAATAAGATTGTAAGTTCTCAGAAGTAGAAGCTTTTCTTTTACCTCGTGCATTTTGTGGTTTACTCTTAGGTGTTTCTTCATCTTTTCCCTTCGAACTTTCTTCATAAGCAATTCTCATTTGAAGCTTGACATCCGCAGGAACCTTTAAACAAGCAGCAATATTTCCTTTTACTCCACCAAGATGTTGTTTCATTCTATTAATGCCTCCTCCACGAACAGGTTTATCACAAAAACTACAAATTAAAAACTTTTTCCCATATGCATCATGAGCTTCAGTTGCATATCTCCATGCATTATCCGTTTTCAAACGAAGACTTGAATGAACACTCGATTGTGTTTCAGTTTGTGAGGCCGGTGGCGGTGGTGAAGTCGAATCCATGTTCTATAAGATAACAAAAAATTAGTTATTCAACCAACTAAAGGCTAAAGAGTAAAGAGTGTATAAGTTCTCAATCAAGATCATAAACTAGTTATTCAACCACTTTAAACATAAATAATGACACCACTACATACAAACTTAAGTAAGTTCTCAATCAAGATCATAAACTAGTTATTCAACCACTTTAAACATAAATAATGACACCACTACATACAAACTTAAATAAGTTCTCAATCAAGATTACCAATTCTTAACAAATTAAGAACATCAAGTACCAAAACCAATTGAGATCAAGTACCAAAAGGTCCAAAACCAAAATCTTAACAAATTAATTCTTGTCAATTCTTAAGAACTTATCTACTTAAGAACCAAGTCACCAACTTAACCAAGTGCAATATGCATATTAGCAATTCTTAACAAATTAATTCTTACCAATTCTTAAGTGAATTGATCTACTTAAGAGCCAAGTGAACAACTAACCAAGTCACTAACTTAACCAAGTCAATTAACAAGTGAACAACCAAGTGAACAACTAAGTAACTAACCAAGTCACTAACTTAACCAAGTCAATTAACAAGTGAACAACCAAGTGCAACCTGCAGATCACAAATTGAGTGAACAACCAAGTGAACAACCAAGTGAACAACTAACCAAATGAACAACCAAGTGAACAACTAACCAAATGAACAACCAAGTGAACAACTAACCAAATGAACAACCAAGTGAACAACTAACCAAGTGAAGTATCACAAATTAAGTGAACAACTAACCGACGAGGGTTACCTGCGGGTTACCTGCGGGTTACCTGCGAAGGCCTGCGAAGACCTGCGAAGGCCGAGAGAGAGGGAGGCCGCGAAGACCTGCGATCGACCGAGAGAGGGAGAGACCGAGAGAGAGGGAGGCCGCGAAGACCTGCGATCGACCGAGAGAGGGAGAGACCGAGAGAGAGGGAGGCGGTCGACCAAATTAGGATTTTAGGGCAAAAAATAAGGGGGCCGGTCGAATAAGGGGGCCGGTCGAACCTTTAGGATTTCAGGTTTTTTTTTTTAGGCTTAAATAAGGGGGCCGGTCGAACCGGCGAACCGCCGAAACCGGTCCAACCGGCTGTTTCGGGTTGACTCGGCCGGTTCAAGGCGACAAAAACGATTCATATGGGATCGGATCGGCCAGGGAGCCGAATGGCGGTCCGACCGGTCGGACCGGCCGGTCCGATCCGACCCCAAAAACATTGGTTATTAGCGTATTAACTTATCGTACTACTGTATAAATTTAAGCTAGCCAGATCAAAAGATAAAAAATTATAGTCCATAATAATACATGTAAAACGATACATTTACCCTATTCCGATACATAAACCGATACATAAAGCTACTTTATTTGTACAAAATAAATTTTATATAAATTTGTATAAATGATAATAGAATGTTGGTTAATCTAATAGATAAATAAATTATGTAAGTAAGAAATTAGTATCATATATACACATAAATAAGAAGATAATAAGTATAATATATTTTAAGAGTAATAAAATACATTGTCTGATCATCACTTTTCTAACATCACAACCCTTTTTTATTAAAAAGATGCTATTTGTTCTAGAATTCTAACATAACCGAATGTGCATGAGGGTTAAACAAATATAATTTACCTCAAGACACCGGCATATTAATTCGGCCGTAACCAATTTCAACAACACCCCAACCTAATTTAACTCGTATCAGGCGAAAACCAAATTTCAACAATAACCAAACTACTGTAGCAGATAAAACACTTTTGTTCTTTTCTTCTTGCCTTTAAGAATGAATGTGGCCACCACCAGAAGCAGTAACACATGTAATGAACCATTTAAACTATATTTTCGTGTGTATAACTTTTCAAAAAGAAATTTAAACAACTTTACAACTTATTTCATCTGTCAAAATTTTGACTGTAGCACAGACTTGATGCAACAATAAACCTACAAAATATCCAAAGAAGAACATAAGCATCTAGTTGCTGAACACATACGTCACCAACGAACAGTCTAGTTGAGAATATAAGTCAAAATCAAACTTGTTTTCTATATGAAATCTAAAAATAGACATTAATGGCATGTTTGGAGTGTAGAAGTCATTTATCATTATGGTTGGATTCTATTATATAGTTCAAAATCAATGTTCATATTGTCAATTTTGGTTATTAAAGAGGCAATTTTAGTGATTAGCGTACTTTTTACATGTATAACTCATAAATCATATTCTATTTTGAACACTTGATTATTTGAAAGGAGATGATTTTTTATCATATCTGTCTTGGTGATTATCTATAACAAAAATCTAAACTTTTGGATAAAAAGTGTGTCGGTAAACCCATGCTTACCTTTGCCTTTCTGAGCCGAACCCTTTGACCTGGACATTTTTAAAAACATTATGAAACAAAGATGATACCTTAAAAGTAGGAATAGAATGACACGTTCTTTTACAAACATCGAACCAAGTGGTGGTCTACGACCAAGATCCGGGAATAGAATGATCGTCTCACTGGAGAGTATCTACAAAAACTTAGAACCAATACCCGACCAATGTGTGATTACATATGCATGAAGATATTAACCAAAAGTAATTATAAAGACATACCGATTAGTAGGCAATGGGGAGTAGGGGTGTTGATCGAGTTAGTTAATCGGGTTTCGGGTTAATCAGTTCGGGTTATTCGGGTTTTTTAACATTCAAAGTCTGCCCGAAACTCGACCCGAATAACAATCGGTTTAATCGGTTTCGGGTTGTTCGGGTAACGGGTTGTTCGGGTCGGGTTTCGGGTATAAACAATAGCCAAAATTTAGTAAATTTTAGTGAGTTTTCATTTGTAATCTTATAAAATTAGTGGACTTATATTCGTTTATTTTTATAGTTATAAAATGTGCTTAAATATATATATTTGAATACAAACAATTTGATCAATTTGGACAATCTAAACAATTATATACATACAATTTACTTAATTATAATATGGGTTGATTGGGTTATACGGATTTTGAGTTAATCGGTTCGGGTTATTCGGGTTTTTGAGTTTTAAAAGTCTTTCCGAAACCCGACCCGCGTAAGAATCGATTTAATCGGTTCTCGGGTTGTTCAGGTAACGGGTTGTTCGGTTCGGGTTTCTTCGGGTACGGTTGAGATCGGGTCGGTCGGACTAATCGGGAGGTAGTCTGATCTCAACATTGAACTCTCTTTCTCTCCGGCATTAAGAATGAACTAAGAAGATGTACAGATATATGTTCAAACTCATACAGTTACTACAAGTGAAAAAAACATAACCAAAATACATATACCAGAAGCTACAAAAACCATCATCGTGCATTAAGAATTAACTCGTTGATATGATCAGTTAACTTGTAATCTTTGGCAACAAAGATTCAAAAAGTTCTTCTTTCTTGCTGCTTGCTACTAACACTGCAGATAATTCTATTTTTTTTCAAGCAGCTAAACACTACTTTTAATAAACCTTTTGAAACAACTCTTTTCCCTACAAAGTTTCCTATCTCAAAAAATTTTATTCTCTAATTTCATCATATAAAGTCAGAGTGGCTATATGGGATCAATCAATGACCATTGAGCAAACATGAATAATGTTTTACATGAACTCAAATATATTGTTTATCTATCAATTATATAAGATCATCTCTCTTGATAAAAAGATAGGAAGTAATTATAAAAACTATTGAAATTTTCAACCAATAAAATCAACAACATAATCAAACAGCTCTAGTGGGTCCATCTATGATATTTGGTTAAAAATCATCATTGATCAAGATAACATGCAAACATAAAATTGAAATAACTATAAATTTGAAATTTAAACCTCTTCAAGAAATGCTTTAACTTGACCAAGCTTTTCTGCGTGTACTACGTCTTTGTGCTTCAACATCACTTCCAGTACCAGCTTCATGAAAACAGTAATATAACAATCAAACTAAAAACATAATGTAACCATGAAATTCATACTAATATGCAATAACAATACATTCTGGAACTAATAACCAAATAAATTAAGAAAATTAACAAAACCTATAACTTCCGATGGATTTAGAGTCAAGAAGCTTTAAGAATATGTGACAAATCGACGTAACTCGGACTCGAACTTAGATAGGTAGATTGTTTTTGTTCGATAAAAGGCTGGTTATGGCTTCAGATATTAAAATTCTGGGAGCAAGAAGCAGCACAAAACAAAATGAAAGGGGAAGATTAAAACAAAATTTGGATTAACAACTTAGTCAAAGATGATGTTTATCACTAAAAACTAATCAAAATAAGAGTACATCATATATACCATAAACAATATACCACAATAACTAAATACCCAATAGATTTTAGACGAGTGATTAAACAAAAAAATCAAAGCAGTTTGTAACACCATTTTACCTAAGATCATAAGCTTCCCAAAAATCAAAGAGAAGACTAATCCTATCATCATGTCAGCATCTTCTTCATCCGAAACTAAATAGCATGCCTTCATTGTCAGCGTCATCTTCATCTTCCTCATAATTAGAAAACAAAGCTAAAGGAACAAAATAGATTTGGGGGTAAAATCAGGGTTACGTTTACACAACCTCATCTTCAGTGTCACCAAAATCTTCATCTTCTTCATTAGAAATGAAAATCAATGAGCAGATCATTTAATCGCTCCTTTTACTCATTGGAAGAAAACATTAAGCATCGATTGGGGCGTAACGATAACGCCAATAGCCGATTATATCCCTTCTCAACTCTCTTCAAGTCTCCAAACGACAAGCACACTACAACCGCCTCCATCTCCGATAACGACTTCAATAGTAAGTCTTTAATCGACTATGAGAGATGCGATGTAGAAATGGAAGATTAAATGCAGTAATATCATGTGTGCTTAAGGGGAAGAATGGATGTGAAGAATCCTAAACTCGAATCAATGGGAGAAGAAGGCGGTGAAGAATGTTCCTGATTTGGGTGAAAATACAGTAATAAGGTACACGTAATAAGAAGGAGAAGAAAACATGTGGAGGATAAAAAAACCAAAGAACCCACCGATTACCACACATATGTTCACAACAGAATTACTGTAACACTCGGCATCTCATACCACCAATATTGTCCGTTTTGCCCATGAGCCAAGTGCTCACGGATTTGCTTTTGGTTGCCCGGGTGAAAACTTCCCAGGGAGGTCACCATCTCTGGATCTCTACCACCTGAGCACGTTTAACTGTGGCGTTCTCCTCCCATCCTTAGCTAATACGCCCAAAACGCGTTGATGATATTAGAGGCAGGGTATTCCTTATGAACTAGGAATCTCTCCTGTCCACGGTTGATGTGGGATTTATGTAGGGTGTCATAACCACCCCCCCCCCCCTTTGGACTCGCTCGAGAAGTCACCATTCTCGGTGAGGTATGTTCCACATCCCGAACGGCACAGGAGTGGCTCTGATACCATTCTGTCACACTCGGCTCCTCACACCAACAATATTGTCCGCTTTGCCTATGAGGAGCTCACGGATTTGCTTTTGGTTGCCCGAGTGAAAACTTCCCAGGGAGGTCACCTATCCCTAGATTGCTTCCACCTGGACACGCTTAACTATGGAGTTCTCCTCTCATCCACAACCGATACGCCCAAAACGGCGTTGTTGATGTTAGAGACCGGACATCCTTATGAACCACGAATCTCTCCTGGCCACGACCGATGTTGGATTTGCCTAGAGTGTTACAAACCCTCCCTCTTTGGAGTCATCGTCATCGATGAGGTTTGCCCCACCATCCCATGTATGGATGTGGGATTGGCCTAAGGTGTCACTCTGAACACCCCCGGGGACTCACCATCCTTGATGAAGTTTGCCCCACCATTCAGAACGACACAGGAGTGGCTATGAAAGCATCCAAAATGCGTTTTGGGCGTATTGGCTGTGGATAAGAGAAGTTTTCACCCGGGTTACCAAAGCAAATCCATGAGCTTCTCGTCGGTAAAGCAGACAATATTGTTGGTGTGAAGGGCCGGGTGTTACAATTACTGTTCAGTGCCTCCTATTTTTAACATATAGGTTAATAAGAATCTCTCTGATATTTAATTATATCTTTAAACGTATTTTTTAAATCAAAAGAAGCAAGAAAAATCACATTGCATCATTAAGAAGATGTGAATCAAACAATGGGAATCGAGATTCATGAACAATATCGCCTTATGATTGATCACATATCTTCCCATCATACACCTCCAACTACCTGTTTTTTAATCTTTTGTATAAATAAAACTTTGACCATTTTTTTCTTGATATGCAACAATGGTATTTTGTTCATATTCAAATGGAATAAGAAAATCATCTCGGATACAAACGAAGAGAAAACCAAGTGTCACATGGAGTCTCAGATTGAGAAAAGTCCAACATCATAGACCAAACCAAACCATCAATCAATTCATTGCCTCAGATGAGTCGTAGGCCACATCATAAGCAATATGGGAGCGATCAAGCGATAACCCCGTAATGGAATAGGAATCGCGATGACAAAGAGAGGTAGACCCCCTCCCTTGACCCCCACACACCACCATCATCACAGGAAAGAGGTGACGGTCGGGTGATTAGGCCAATGCACCAACGATAGAGAAAAAAATGAAGAGGAAAACCCTTTCTCTCCACCAACACATGAAAAACAAGCCGTCGTTATAAGAGCTGTGGAAAGGGGAAGAAAATCTCCTCCTCTCTACCCACGCATACTACCCACTGTCACACCCTAACATAAAAATCTCCTCCTCTCTACCCATGCATACTACCCACTATCACACCCTAACATATGAGGAATATGTCAGGGCGTGTAGATTGTCCATAACACGTAATACTATTAAAATGATACTGTATTTAATCAACCAAGTTACATAAGTCTTACAAAAAAATCATAAATTGTTCAAACAAATATAACATATAAATAAAGTTTCATCTAACCAGTCGTTTACTAAGTCCACCAACATCCAATGTGTCATAAACTTGTAGGCATCTCATGCAGCATTATCCGTGACATGTATAAATTAAATGTTAACTAACAAGTTGGTGTGTGAACATAAGACTTTTACATAAACTAGATTTAAAACACGATTCAAGAATTAAAGTATGAATTCAAACAAGTATGACTAAACCAAGTGCATTAATCAAACCTATGTTAATAAGTGTCCCGAACCAACATGATAGACTAAGAATATCGGTTTCGATACTCAAATGCCGTCTATCATCATTTCCTTAGGGTTTAGAAAGTTATTAGTCCATGCTAGTAAGCAAGCAAGCAAGACTTCCATCACATGAAAGACTAATCTAATAAGTTGATCACAAAATCATAGAATACATACAAGACTTAATTTGAATCGTATGATTTGCAAGAAAGATTTAGAATTAAACATGTATATATGTCACATCCTAAAAACATAAAAGGAAACTGGACTATGAATACTCATATTGAGTTTTAGAGTATGAGTTAAGCTTATGACTTGATTAATGAAAATAGTGAAACCCTATATTAGCATGGTTATCTCTGAACTTGTACAATGAGATCTTCGGTCGGCTGTGATTATCATTTGGTAAGCTTTAGTTTATTCTATTGTTGAACCCAACAATATGTATTAGAACTTATGTTTAAGGTTATGGTTAAGAGTATTGACCATAGGAATAATTAAATCAAAAGCAAAGGATAGGAAATGTTGTTACTAGATCAAAACAGATTTGAATAGATTCATTGTTATATTTTCATATGATTATTAAAATATTAAAGCTTAAGTAAGAATTCTAAAACTCTTTAAGTCTATTATTTTAAAATGTTACAAACAACTTGCATTTATAAAACTTTTTAACTTTGGCTCAAACAGCAATGCAAGGCAGAACTATTTAAAAATCGAAAGCATAATAAGAACACTGAAAGTAAGGGGATTTGCAATTTTTAAAGGCTTCAATGGAGAATAAGGGTTGAAAATATCTTGAGATTTTTTAGAGGGTGAACTCTCTTGCACCAACTCTTACAAGTTGAGAAGAAGAGATGGTGCAAGAGAATGTTGAGACTAAAATTAGTATTTATGGGGTGAGGAAATAAGGGTTATGGATGGAAAAGTTTTATGAGCAAAATTAAAATTAGAGGGTAATAGGTGAGTTGCAAATGAGTCAAAAAAGATGGAGTTAGAAAGATCGTATTAAAGTTGTAAGATTAAAGATTTTTATAAGGGTTTTAAAGACATAAAGGCAGTTAGTAATTTTTTTATAAAAGTATAATAACTATAAACTTTTATAAAAATATTATGGCTAAGGATTTTTATAAAATTAATGGTGGGAGTCCATAAAAGTTTAGTTTTATTATACATATGCACAAGAGTAGCACATGTGCACTTTTATAAGAATTTAAAAACTTAATAATAAAATAAAAATCTAAAAATTATAAACATATAAGAGTATTATGATATTACTAACTTAGGCTTCTAATCACTATGAACAAGTCATATGGATATTCATTAAGTTCATGTAAACATTATGGCATACGTTGTCACGAATGTAGCTATTATAGAACTCGTGTATAGCAGGTGCAAGACTATAAGCTATCATGTATAATAATATGTATCATAAAACAAAAAAAACTAACATATAATTTTAATTGTTTTATTGCATAAACAATAAATAGAATAGAAAAATAAAAAATGAATCGGGTTACAAATACGAATAGGTGTCGGGGGTCACACCCACCACCATGACCACATGCAAGAGGCCATCATTGGCCGACACATAGGTTGTCTAGCCCACGACACCAACGGTAGACGGGAAAACAAAGGCAGAGGCGACGACACTTGTTGCGGAGGGAAAAAAAGAGGCAAACCCTCTTAACATCTTCCTCTTTACCTACACACAACACCCACCACCATCATCACATGAAAGAGGTAACCATTGGCCGACGATGTTAAGGCCACTGCACCGCCGACGGAAAGCAAAAGAAGAGGCGGTGGTGACGGCACTGACGTCGGAGGGAAAAGAACGAGGCAAAACCCCTCTCAACGACAACAACAAAAACCTTATAAGGATAAAATATAGTTGTTTGTGGTGGTACCTCATGCATAACTGCGTAAGAAGAAGTATAGTTTTCTAGAGAAAATATAAATATAATTAGCTTTAGTGAACTGTGTATTACACATATTGCATAAATAAAATATTAAGTATAATAAACTGTATTAATTATAAAATGATATTTTAAAATATGATATGAATGAAATTATGTATGAGTAAGGATTATAAGTAATAAAACAATGATATCAAGTTTTTAAAATTTTGTTTTTAAACTTTTTTTGTTTTTTCCTAAAAAAATTAAACATTTTGTTTTAAAACAAATCGTTAAAAAAATAACCTTGTTAAAAACTTCCTTATTATAACTTTCAATTATTATTATTTTTAGTTTATAAAAAATTTACCTTTTATAAACATCAATTTTTACATATTTTGTATTTTTAAAAAGGTTTGATATTTAGAAAAATTCTTATTTTATATAAATTTATTTCTTTATAAATAACACTAATAAAATATAGCTTTCTTTGTTTATTTAAAAACTATTTTTAATAAAAAAGTTAAATAATATTATTAAAAATTGATAAAATTATTTAATAATAAAAATAAAAAAATCTTAATTAAGATAAATATGATGATGTCATATGTTACTATTAATCTGTTAGTTACTATTATATTAGAGCATCACTAATAGAAAGTTTTAAAAACAACTAAAAACATGTTTAGTGAATTGACACATTAGAAAAACATACGTTATTCAAAATCTTTAAAAATCACTCTAATAACAAAACTAAAAAACATTGCCACATTATCATCATATTTTTACTTTTAACCAACTCATTTTTTTCCTCTCTCTAATATATCTATATATATGGTACATACAACACATATCTATTCATTTTAAATGTTCGTAAGGAAGAATTATTGTCTAAATAACACCACCACCAAATGATCACAAACTTAATAGACGTTTACACGACTGTTTTTAAGATATGAAAAACATATATCGAAGATGCTCTTAGAGCATTCACAACCCATTCTCCATTTTTATCCATATAATTACACTAAAAATCACTAGTTTTTCTTTCTTTTTTTTCAATTTTATCATTAATTTTTCTCTCTTCTCCACTTACAACCACTTATAATATATTAAAAACATTATAGGGTTTTGAACGGTGTTTCATAAACAAACAGATTAAACAATAAATAGTATTTTTATATTTTCACTCACAACCACTTATAAACATACCATATAATATAAAGAATACACTCGTATCAACCAAGTGTGAATGCTCTTAAGGTAGCAAAATTATATAAAATGTAATGACTGGTCAAGAAACTCAAGCTAACCGCCATTTATACATCACCACCAATTTCAATATCAAATACATACATACAACCCTTACATTTTCCCCCAAATTTCAATTTTTAACCTCTTCATCTGCAATTGATACCATCAAGACGACCTTCGAATCCTCTAGAAACTTACAGTAATCTCCCCTCTTCCCTTCAATTTCATCTAGCTTTTCTGTGATTACTTTTACCTCACGATCATGGAAACCCTAGCTTCATCTGCAACAATCGTATCGTCTTCTCCGACATCCATCAAAGTTTTCTCTCCAAGATTCAAACACCCTTTTGGAAAAAGACTCCTTCGGTTCCCAATTTCTTCCAAAAGTAAGCAGTTTTGTGTCTCGTCGAGTTCAATTCGGTTTTGTTTATGTGATCTTCAAGATGATGATTATACTGATTTGATGTTTCAGGTAATGGAAATGAATCTGATATGCGATCTGATTCGAATGATGCGAGTATCGTCCCGATTTCTACATACCGAACTTTCTCCAAGGTAATCGTTGATGATTGATCATCAATTTTTTGCATAAATTTGTTTGTGAGGTATTCGGTTGATTCTGTGGGCCCTTCAAATCATTTGTTTTAATTTCATGGTAAAGATGCTAATTTATTCGTTTCGATTGTTTGGATTGATTTTGATGTTAGGTAATCTGTTGGCTTTTCATTTTGTTAGCCTTTTTGGTGTTTGGAAAATTGCGCAAGTGTTTGCTATTTTGCTGTTTTTATCCATTAATCTTAAGGGAGTATTTGGTGTGTTCATAAGTGGCTATAGTTCTTTAGGCAAAAACTAATTATGATTATGATTATGATATTCTAACTATGCATTGGGAATTATTTGGGATTGCTTATTAAAACGGCTTATTTGTTTATTGGTTATTGAAATAAGTAGCTTCAGAACAACCTGTTTCACTTATAAGCTAATCAGTTTGGATAAGCAATCTTGAATACCCTCAAACAGGCTTATTTCTATCAAGTCACACTAAGCAGAGAAGCAGTTTTGAGAAGCAATCACAGACACTCGCCTAGTTGAAATAATCATATATGAAGACGTGTACATATTACGTAAGGAGTTGCTTTAAAAATATTGATTATTGAGATGAATGCTAACTAACATTACTAGTTGTAACATTAAGCTCGTGATTATACGATTCATATTATTCAGTTTGCTTGTAACACCATTTGGCGTCTGTTTTCTGAAAAATATGGGAAGAACAAAGGGTGGAAAAAGAGTGGCAGCAGCAAAAGCTAATTTGATTCGTTTATGTTGTTTCCTTACGGGGTAAAATCTTGCAGGATGATGCAATGGGATTGGTGTTGAGTGCAGCAAATGTTAGGGGTTGGACTACAGGGTCAGGTATGGAAGGGCCTTCGGTGCCTGCAGGTGGTAGTGGAGATAATGAATCAAATACGGAGAATGTGTCCACATTTCCATGGTCTCTTTTCACCAAATCTCCAAGACGTCGTATGCGTGTTGCTTTCACTTGTAATGTGTGTGGTCAAAGGACAACTCGTGCTATTAATCCCCATGCTTATACTGATGGCACCGTCTTTGTCCAGGTATTCATGTGTCTTTACAGCTTTTCCAATACCTTAAATGTGTTTAAGGAATAGAGGTGCCAATATGGGCAGGGTTTGTTGGGTTGGATAGGGGAAGGGTAATGGAGCAAAATGGGTTCATGTCATAACTAATAATTTTAGTGCCAGTCAATACCGGTTAGGTTGACCCACATACGCATCTTTATACATTTTGCTACAAATATTTTTGATGACTTTACCTGTGTAATTTCAATAGTAATAGTCCAATTTCTTTTTAATAAAGTGACATAGGAGGTTTTATGCATTGTTACACACTTTTGAGTGATTATCAAAAGGTTAAACAGTGAGCGGTGTGAGGAATCAAGATGCAACTTGTATGATGCATGAGAGCTCTCATCATTTTATCATAAGTATCATGAGAGCTCTCATTTTAGCACAATATATGATGCATGCAATAGGTAGACAAGCTTCTACTGTTTGCAATGTGAACCTTTGCATTCCAAATGTGAGAATAAAATGCCAGTTTTAACACCAAAATTGGTGATAGATTTTTTATTATTGAGAGAGAACTATTTGGTATCTAAATTTTGTAGGAGCATTACATCCACTAAGCTAACGAAAGAAATAGAAATGTTAGTTCAAGGTACACCATTTTAGAGTCAAGAGTGAACTTTAGATAAAATTAGATTATTGTGGTTGTACAATAGTTTGTAATCATTTATAACCCGATACATATTAAAAATGGACAAAAAGTGTTTGTGGGTCAACCCAACTCGAGTAGTACTACAAATACCAGTTTTGTCCCTCTACCTGCCCATGTGCCACCACATATATGAAACCTAGGACGAGTACTAACCACTCCGCCCTTGTTTTGATGATCGTCTCTAGTGCATAATGTTTGCGTTGGTTATATGCTTTGCTAATTATATGCTTTTTTGTACAAGTGCAGTGCTGTGGGTGCAACATATTTCACAAACTGGTGGACAATTTGAATCTGTTCCATGAGATGAAATGCTATGTCAATCCATCCTTCAAGTATCATGATCCTAATGGGAATGTTAGCAGCCTCGGATTCAAATATCTTGACATGAATGATGACGACGACGATGATAACATGTTTCCCATCTTATAAGGTGAGCTCAATCTGCAAAACAGTGTGTATTGTTTCTACTTGGGAACACACACGGTGATTGTGGCTGTAAATAGTTTTGATAAACTCTAATTTAATGTCAAATAAATAAAGTAGAATGTTATTTCGATGGTGAATGAAACAAGTAGGGAACCGAATGTGATGATATTTGTATATGTATCTGTACTTGCTTATCTCAAATTATTATTCCTTCTATCATTCATGACTCTAGAGTCTAGATGTTATGTAAAGGTATCTAGCTGGGTTGTGAACCAAATTTGTTTGGAACTCATTGTGATCATATGCATACTTATCTAGAACATAGTTAAAATGACAGTCTCTTGATAAATTGTTCATGGATCTGGTCTTTACTTTTACTGTGTGCTTAAGCCATCTTACCCACAGTTTAATTTAGTATGTTTTGATGATGAAAAAAATTATTGAAAAATAAATAAACAAGTAATATCAGTGATTAACTGCAATTAACAAGCAACATTAAGTTCAATTAACAAACACACTATCAGATTAGTTTAGTAATGATCAAAAGATAAAAAGCAATACTTCCATAACATGAAGTACCATTTTTTTAACAAGAACAAAACAAAAAATACCATCACTGGATGAACTACCATTGTTCTGAGCCAAAATTAAATAAAAACAAACTACTGCATTACTTTGGACTTCCTTCTATTTTAGCTTTGGCTTTAGGTCACCATTAGCAACATGTGATGATTATCTAAAACTTCCCATGACTTGCCCTTTGGATAATGTAGTGTTATAGCCTTCTCTAGACTCTAATGCATGCCTTTTGCACAAGACACTATTCTTTAGGGGTGGGTGATTCTTCTATTATTATAACATGAAAATAATTAGGTTTTAGGTTTTTGTTTGTATTTGGCTCGTTTAATGGATCATTTTCAAGTTAACCTGTGCAATCAAATGAGTTTTGTTCCAGTTGATTTGTTTAACTTATTTAATTAAACACGTCACCTATCTTTTTACAACACACAACTAACTTGTCATTCTTTCACTCTTTTAGACTTTGATAAATGTGGTAAAAGGATATTATTTGAATTCTACAATTTTAAGTGTATTGATTAGGAATGATGTCTTTAACCTGAACAAATATGTGGGTTGTATATGTGTTCAACGATTTAACCTATTATTATACTCTTGACATCTTACCTTCTGGAATTGTATTTTAACTCATTTTGTTAGCTGACTTTTCTTATTTTCTTTGTCTGTCAACATGTGTCATGTTTTGGTAGTGTGAAACTAGTAAGGCAAGGATATCTAGGCCATATCAAAGCCAATATACGCAGTTAAGAAAGCAAGTGAGGCGAGCTCTTTTAGGCTCATCTTGCATAATTATTCTGACGGTCACAAGTCCTGCATCCACCAAGAATAAACTTTTTTTGTGTGAAATATATCAATCATAATCGTAACATTTTTAAATTGTTGGAATGAAGTTATTAATGTGCTAAATGGTTGAAGCGTTGCGATAGCTAGGTTAAGAGGTTGTAAAATTGTTGTAATCAAGTTATTAACGTGCAAAATTTATGTTTTCCAACAATATAAAAATTAAAAAATCCTTCCATAAATAAACTCAATCTTCTTACGTACGACCCTTTTGCTAATACAATTTCATAGTTTCACACAAGACTTCACGTTTTGTAATCTTCTAATGCGAAACTATTACATTGCGTCGTAACGAGGGGCGAAATGAAATGAATCATTGAGTGAATGAAAATGAAATGTTTAGTTGGTGAAGATAATTTAATGAACTATTACATAATTGATTCAGTTTCCCTCAAATTCTTTCATCCACCACCCTTTTTTTCATTCCATTCATTCTTCGATCATTAGTCACCAACACCACCCATTCACCCACCACAAAAACCATCACCGTCCTCCAAGATCAATTGTCACCAACAACCACCGTCACCATTGACCACCACCACCACCTGCCACAACCAACCCCACCATCACCATTGACCACCAAGATCGGTCGCCACCAGCCACCACCATCAGGCATAGCCACTACCACCACCACAACCATCATCACCACCAGCCACCACCACCATCATCACCGGACACCACCACCACCGCAGCTGCCACCACCGGCAACCACCACCAATAAAAATTATCACCGACCACCACCAGCATCACAACCACCATCATCATCACAACCACGGCCACCAGACACCACCACCACTACAACCACCACAACCACCACAACCACGACCACCCACAACCACCACCGACCACTACCACCAAGATTTGTAATAAATAGTTTTAAACTATTTATATTTGTGTAACTATACATATTTTGTATTAGTTAAATTATTTTTCAAAGTAATTAAAAAAACAATTATTAGTGTCTTAAAGTTTTCAGTTAGCTTTTGAGCTTCTATTTTTATTTTTAAGGTGTGGATATTGAAACACCTTAAAATTACAAATTAACACCCTAAATTTCTATACTGGTCGTATATCCTCATACGCGTTGTATAGAGGGGTCGTATAGCCCTATACCGGACGTATAACTGCTTTGACAGCCCCTTCAATATTTCCTCGTAGTCAGTGTCGAAATTTGTTATGGGCGTCGTATAGCCCTATATGTGTTGTATAAGGGGTCGTATAGGGCTATGGGATGTATATCTCTCTGACAGCCTCCTTGAATTTTCCTCGTTTTCAGTGTATTCGACCCTATACGCGGCGTATGGTGCCATGCGACGTGTATATGGGGGTGTCGATTTATAATGTAGGGTGTGTATATCAGGACCCTTATTTATTTGTTTGGAATTAAAAAACATATACAGTTATTAATTGACATGTACAACATCTAAGGATATGTCTAAAAGATTAAGCTATCAACGTTATCCCGTCAACAATTTCTTACATCGTTGCTAATTCGAGTTAAAGATTTCAATATATGTTAGGATGTTGTGTTTCAACACCATTGAGTTGACTACTCGTTGCAAACGGTTGTTTACCAAGGCACAAACGGTCGTTTATTGAGTCAGTCGTTTTATATTTGACCCAACACGTAAACCCAAAACTTTAGAAATATAACTAGTTAAAGTGACATTTTATAAAGTGTTAGAGCACGTTAGGATGTAAATGTTTCAAAGTTAACCAGATAGAAGGTTTAATAAACATTCAATATTATTAAATAGGGTTATTGGGTTTTAATAATCCCAACTTTCATCTATTGGTCAGGATTAATCGCAACTCAAGAAATGTGTAAGGATTCCTATAAGTCTGATGCAACCAAAACATCCAAAGTCTCTTTGCAAGCAATGCACTAAAGAACTAAAGTAGAATTGCTTCGGAAGTTTTACACCATGCACTAGAAATATTCTAAGTGTAAAATCTTCCGAAGCCAAGACCAATATCTTCCGAAGCCAAAAGTAAAGTCTTCCGAAGCTTCAGAGACAAAGTCTTCCGAAGCCAAATAGTGAAGACAGATTTCTTCCGAAGACTTTTAGAGATATGCCTTTATCCGATGTACTTTACCATAAAGCTGGACCACCTTTCCGCTGCAACTCTGTAAAGTCACCAACTTACATGAGTTGGTGAAAGGTCCATGCTTTTGGTAACTGTACATTGAGGTCTTGAGTCCATGCTTTCTATTTTATGTACTTTTATCTTTTTTGTAATATATTAGGATGTGAGCTATGGCATGTCATAGTCACAAGTCAAAAGGCAGATATGCCTTTTGATTCTACAATTGATTTTGTTTGTGTCTAGTCAATTGTATCTAACTGTCTTTTAAAGTATAGTCGGCTGTAGGTTGTAGTATAAGTATTCCATGTTCTAGTATCTTTCTTTATGCTTTGTAACACTTGTAATAGAACTTGAGAAATCAATGTACTGCATCCTTGAAACCTAATCTCTTGTGTTCTCTTGTTCTGTCTCTTACTTGTTACTTGTGTTCTTAGTATCATTATTATGGTTAATCCAGTTTACTATTTGATTAAGTTTGGTTAATCTCCTCTTTGTGTTGTTGTGTTGTAAGTGACCACCCTTCACCGGTCCTGCAATTGGTATCAGAGCATTTCAGGCTCTTGATATAAGATCTTACCATCTTAAGATCCCTCACACACACAAATACTAAACTTTCAAATGGCATCTATTTCAAAGACTGATATGGAAACTAGAACCATGAACAAGTCCCCATCACTCTTGATGACTTTGATACCTGGTATATGAGAATGGAAGGTTTCATCAGGTCTCTAGACTCAAGAATGTGGGAGTCTGTTGAAAATGGACCTTTCATACCCAGCACTCCTTCTGCTACTGGTGCTGGTATGATCCCCAAAGATGTGGCTAACTACTCTGATGAAGATAGGAAGAGAGTAGAGATTGATAGAAAAGCCATGACTGCTCTTCAAACTGCCTTTCCAAACTCTGTGTACAGAGGTTTCAAGAAGTGCAAAACAGCTCAACAGTTGTGGGATGCACTAAAACTGATGTATGAAGGCTCCTCTGAAGCCAAGGAGAACAAGAAGGATCTCTTGAAGCAGCAGTTTGAAAACTTCACCTTCAAAACAGGTGAAACCATGACTCAGCAATACTTCAGGTATATTGAGATAGTGGATACCCTTGTGGATGGAGGAGTTCCTCTTGAAAAAAGAGACATTGTAAGGAAGTTCATTTCCTCACTTCCTAGGCAATGGACATACTATTGTGTGGTGATCAAGAGGACTGAAAATCTCAAAACTCTTACTCTGACAGAGTTATATGGGATTCTCAGTGGCTACCAGATGGAGATGAACATGCAAGGTTCATCTGGCAACTCCAACAATCAATTGGGTTCAGCCCTGCATGTGGTTGAAAGGGATAGCATAGAACCCTAACATCATCTTATATGCTACCCTGACAACTCACCAAAGGGTCCTTTTATCACCTTCCCAGAGACACCCAGGGAGAACTACACTTAAGGAAGCCCATTCCAAGAGACAAGCTCTTCTCAAGCCTTTGTGTCTTCTGATGAAAGTTGTGGCAACTCTCTTTTCACTCTTGAAGACCTGGATTGTATCCATCCAGATGATCTGGAATATATAGAAATAGTCCAGCAGATGGATCTTCTCACTCATAGAGCCAAGAAGTTCTACAAGAGAACTGGAAGGAGGTTTCCAAGCAATGCAACCATTGGAAAGTTTGGCTTGGATAAAAGCAAAATCAAGTGTTACAACTATAACTTGATGGGCCACTTTGCTAGAGAGTGTAAGGCACCTAAAACAAATGGTGGCCAAGCACAAACCAGACCAAACTACACTGACAAAGCCCCTCAGAATGAGAAGCCAAAGCAACAAGCTGCTGTTGCTGTTGAAGAAGGAGGCTTTGACCGGAGCTTTCAGGTGGAAGATGCTTCTCCAAACCAAGCACTAATGGCAGATCATGATGAAGCCAAGGTATTGGAACATCTCTGTACTCCTGAATGCATTGGTAAAGTTAACAGATACAGGTCCTGTAACTTGGAGATGAGATCTGATCTTGAGTCCTTAAACATTTTAAAATCTGATTTTAGAAAGTGTGAAAATGATTATAAACTAAAGATAGAGGACTTAGAGAAAACCATTTCAGTTCTAAAACATGAGCATACAGATTTTAGGACTCAAATTCAAGATCTCATAACCAAGCCGACTGAGTGCCAGGCTGAGCTTGTGATCAGCAAAGCCAGGACAGAAAAGAGTGTTCTTGAAGAAGAGACATTCAAGAACATGATATCCTCATCCCTGCATAACAAGGTGTGTTATCAAAATAGTCAGGGACTGGGATCTAATGAGATAGCTCCTCCACACACAATCTTGTCTGTAAGATCTCCTAGGTGTGGAACTTGTGAAGATGAGCTTCCTCTTATAGATCCTATAAGTGAAGAGGATAAAGAAGAGATAATGAAGAATTCTTCTGAGAAGAGTGAAGAGAAGGATTCTAAGAAGGGCCACTATCCTTCTGAAAAGAAGAAGATTACTATGATGACCAAGTCAATGAGAAAGAACTTGATCAGGAAGAGCAAAAGAAAAGCAAGGAAGGCTCAAGAGATCAAGGCTACTTTTGACTCTAAGCAGAAACAAGTTTTTATCTCTGCAGGGTTTGAAGTAGCAAAGACTGAAGACATCAACCAAAACTCTTCAGCTAAGAGTTCTGGTTCTTGTTCAAATCATCTCAGTACTAAGAAGAAGACTGATCTGCTGTGTACCACTGCTGCACAGCCTGGACCATCAAACTCCAAGAACAGTTCCCAGCCCATAAGAATTGTCTCAGCATCTGCAAAGATGAAGGTGGAGAAGGGATGTGACCAAAGACAGTCTTGCTCTCATAAAGAGACTCTTGTGAAGAAGAAAATGTTGTGTGTCATGTGTGAAAGTACTTCTCACATTGCTAAGGATTGTCCATACAATTCTAAAAGTACTATCCATATGACCAATACAAAGACTTCAAAGAGTTTCAAGAAGATTCAAGCTTCAGAAGGAAAGTCTGTTTCCTTCGGAAGCTCCAAATCAAAGAAGAAGGCAAATGGAAAATTACCTTCGGAAGAGAAGTTAGTCTCGGAAGAAAGGAATTCTTCCGAAGCACTGAAGTCTCCTGCAGTGACTGTAGAATCTTCCGAAGGTTCAGTCATCAAAACTTCCGAAGTCCCAAAAGCTTCCGAAGTTTTGAAGGTCAAGTCCAAGACTCCAAAGGTGGTGTGGAAGTTTAAGAAAGACCAAGTGACTGAAGTTTCTTCATCAACAACAGCTCAAGATCTTTCTAGCACAACCATAGGATCTATTACTGTTGCATTACCTTCTATTATACTTAGTGAGCCCGAGACAAATAAGGCTTGAGTTTCCAAATGTAACTAATCATTTTCTTTGTGCAGGAACAGCTCAAGACAAACAAGAATGTCTGGATCATTGATAGTGGCTGTTCCAGGCACATGACAGGCAATAGGTCACTACTCCATAACTTTGAGGGGATTGATGGAGGACCAGTTGCTTTTGGACGAGATGAAGGTGGTTACATTTCTGGAAGGGGCAAGGTCACAAATGGTAAGCTCAGCATTGAAAAGGTAAACTTTGTCAAGGAGCTTGGGTACAATCTTCTGAGTGTATCCCAATTTTATTATCAGAGTCATAACATGCTCTATACTGAGCATGAGTGCATTGTTCTCAAGTCTGGAGTGGTCATTCCTCATGAGCACATCCTGCTTAGAGCCCCCAGGAAAGGGAACATGTACAAGATGGACTTGCAAGAAACATCTCCCTCCGGAGAAGTTTCATGCTTTCTGTCTAAAGCAAATAGTGATGAGTCTTTCCTATGGCATAAAATAATGTGCCATGTAAACTTTAAGAACATGAATAAACTAATTAAACATGATTTGGTAACTGGAATGCCAAAGAAAGAGTTTACAAGTGATGATCATTGTGTTGCATGCCTGAAAGGGAAGCAACATAAGGTATCTCACAAGCCTAAGGAAAGGAACTCCATCACTACTCCCCTACACTTATTACATATGGATCTCTTTGGCCCCACCAGTGTAATGAGTCTAGGAAGGACCTCTTATTGTTTGGTGATCACAGATGATTTTACAAGATTCACTTGGGTTTTCTTTCTTAGAACTAAGGATGAGACCCCTGAGATTCTAAAGAATTTCATCTTAAAAATTGAGAATCAAAGTGATCACAAGATCAAAACCATAAGATGTGATCAAGGGACTGAATTCAAGAATCAAATCCTTGATACATTTTGTGATGAAAAAGGTATTACAAGACAATATAGTGCTCCCAGGACTCCTCAGCAAAATGGTGTTGCTGAGAGGAGAAACAGGACACTAATTGAAGCTGCAAGAACTATGTTGTCTGACTCTAAACTGCCATCACCTTCTGGGCAGAGGCAGTAAACACTACTTGCTATGTGCAAAACAGAGTTTTAGTAGTTAAGATACATGGTAAGACTCCTTATGAACTTTGGCACAAGAGAAAACCTTTCATTGGTTTTCTCAGGTCATTTGGATGTCCTTGCACCATCTTGAATACCAAAGATCAAATTACCAAATTTGCTGAGAAATCAGATGACGGACACTTCATTGGATACTCTTCCCAAGCTAAGGCTTATAGAGTATACAATCTCAGAACTAGAATTGTTAAGGAGTCAGCCAATGTGACTTTCAATGAACACACACCCTGTGTGGCTGGTTCTGGTCCTGATTGGCTATTTGATCTTGATTTAATTACCAACTGTTTTAACAAATCTTGTGAGAATGTTTCAGTATCTGCAGAAAATTTAAATACAGGTGATCCTGATCCAAGATTTGAGCTAAGAAGACCTTCAACTAATACATCTTCAGCTCCAGTTGGAACTACTTCAGCAAATGAGGTTTCTATCAGCACTACAATGACAAATTCAGCTAATACATCTGGGGTGCCTTCAAATTCCAGCTCAGAGACTCCACAACCAGATAAAGATACCTCAATTGTGGAAGTCAACAATGGTGATGGTGAAAGTGATCAGGAATTCTTTGATGCTAATAACCACACCATAGATGACACAATCAATGATGTCACACACTCATTGGATCAAGTCAATCTTGATAAGTGTGGTGATGTGGAGGGTGAATCATCTATGCCAGATCTAAATTTCTCAAATTTAGATCTTTCTCAGCAACTTGCTGTGATCCCTCAGCTTAGGATCCACAAGTCTCACCCCACCACAAACATCATTGGAGATGTTGTCACAGGGGTAAGAACAAGAGGACAAACCCATGAAGCAAATGTTTGTCTTCACTCTTGTTTCTTATCCCAGATAGAGCCAAAGAAAGTTGATGAGGCCCTAAAGGATGGAAGTTGGGTTGAAGCAATGCAACAAGAGTTGCTTCAATTCAAAAGGCAAAAAGTTTGGAACCTTTGTCCTCTTCCTCATGGGAAGACTACCATTGGAACCAAATGGGTGTTTAGGAATAAGAAGGATGATAGAGGCATCATCATCAAGCACAAGGGTAGACTAGTTGTTCAAGGATACACACAAGAAGAAGGGATTGACTACACTGATGTCTTTGCTCCTGTAGTAAGATTAGAAGCTGTTAGGATATTCCTGGCATTTGCTGCATCCAAGAACTTCAAGGTCTTTCAACTTGATGTGAAGTGTGCTTTTCTGTATGGAGTGATTGATGAAGAGGTGTATGTCAAACAGCCACCTGGTTTTGTAGATCCTGATCATCCTGATTATGTCTACAAGCTTGACAAAGCTCTTTATGGGCTGCATAAGGCACCCAGGAAGTGGTATGAGACATTGTCTGAGTATCTTTGTAAACATGGATACAGGAGAGGTACTATAGATGGAACTCTTTTCATCAAAGGACACGAAAACGACTTATTGCTAGTTCAAGTGTATGTAGATGACATCATCTTTGGTTCAACTAATCCAAAGCTCTGCAAAGACTTTGAGAAGCTGATGAAAGACAGATTTGAAATGAGTGCAATGGGAGAACTCAATTTCTTTCTGGGAATTCAAGTGAAGCAAGTTGAAGATGGCATCTTCATAAGCCAGTCAAAGTATGTTCAGGACATACTCAAGAGGTTCAACATGACTGATTGTAAGATTGTTAAGACACCCATAGCCAGAAAACACTCCCTTGGACCTGATCTTGAGGGGGAGTGTGTAGATGAACACTTATACAGAGCTATGATTGGGTCTCTTATGTATCTTACAGCTAGCAGGCCTGATATCATGTTTGCTACATATATTTGTGCAAGATATCAAGCCAACCCTAAGATGTCTCACCTCATCACTGTCAAAAGGATTTTAAGATACCTCAAAGGTGCTTCAACACTTGGTTTATGGTATCCAAAGAATCCTGACTTCAATCTGTATGCTTATACAGATAGTGATTATGGTGGTTGCAACATGACTGCAAAGTCTACATCTGGGGGATGTCAATTCCTTGGTGGAAGGGTTGTCTCATGGCAATGCAAGAAACAATCCTATATGTCTGCATCAACTGCTGAGGCTGAATACATTGCTACTGCAAGTTGTTGTGCTCAAGTGCTTTGGATTCAAAATTAGATGCTGGACTATGGATTTAACTTCAAAAAGACTCCTATCCACATAGACAACAATAGTGCTATCTCTATCACTGAGAACCCTGTGCAACACTCAAGGACCAAACACATCAATATCAGGTATCACTTAATAAGAGATAACTATGAAAAAGGATTAATTAAACTAGTCAAAGTTCATACAGATGAACAATATGCTGATCTGTTTACAAAAGCTTTTGATGAACAGAGATTTAAATATCTAATATCAGCTATTGGGATGATTAACTTTGAGTAGATCTTTTCTTAAAACTAATTCTAATTATTTCTTAAAATATGTGTGTCCTAAGTTGTCTAGTTCATCACCTTCATAAGCTCATGTTTTCTTTGGATATAAAATCCTTTTTGAAGAATTTCCTTAGATTCTTGAAAATTTTCTAATTCTTCGGAAGATATGTTTTTACCTTCGGAAGTAAATCATGTCTTCAAAATAAATAATTGTCTAAGAAATTTTACCTTCGGAAGAAGTCTCAATCTATCTTCTGAAGCTTAATACTTGTCTCAGACACTTATTTGTTTTTAAGGACTTTTTCCTTCCGAAGCAAAATTAACTCTCGGAAGCTTTGTTTATGTATATACAAAGCATTCAAGTGTTTATTTCTCTTCCGAAGCAAAATTTTCAAGACTCTCAGGAAAATCTTCCGAAGTCATTTTAGCTTCGGAAGCTTTTTCATTAAAACTTCCGAAGATAATTTACCTTCGGAAGCTTTTCGAATTCCAAGAAAACTACTTTTTGAGCAAAAAGCAAACTACTTTTTCAGAGGTGGGACCAACATTTGGATTTCAAAATTTATCCTCTTTCATTAACTTTGGTTCAAATCCTTTTCACATAAATACCCAACGGTTACCCCTCTCCCTCACTATCTTCTTCAATTCTATTATTTCTCAAACATAATTCCTAAACCGCATTTGCTTTTCACCTTTCTTCATTCTTAAGCTTCTCAAATGGCCAACCTTAACCGCAGAAACAACCTAGATTTCTCCATGCAACTTCACAGGCAACACAACCAGGTTGCTCTGTTAAGCTCTAAAAAAGATGAAAGTTTCTTAGCTCTATCAAATTACTTCACCTCCCTAACCATTGATCCTACTCTCTATGAGGATCATCTGCTTGAATTTTGGAAGACCTGCCAAGAGGCCATCATGGATGGGGAGAAGGCACTATCTGCCACATTGCAAGGGAGGACAATCTTCATCACTCCGGCCATCATCAACACTCATTTGCAGCTGGATGATGAAGAAGGTGAGTTGTCCTTCCCAAAGGAAGCTGTCAATCATTCCTTTGAGCAGATGGGCTATGAGGGGGATTTCTCTGTAAAGACCTTCAGGAAAGGGAAGGTCTCATCCCAGTGGAAATACCTACTCCATGTGGTTATCCACAGCTTGTCAAACAAGCATGGAGGGTGGGACCAGATTCCTGAGGATCTCTCCTTCATAGTGCATGGAATGGTTCAAGGGGTCAAGTTCAGGTACTCTCGATTTGTCTATACCAGTTTGCTTGCTAACTTGGACTCCTAAGAGTATTATATGTTTCCTAGATATGTTCAACACATTCTCAACTGTGAGCTGGGCTCACAGTTGAGGGAAACCGATAATATTCTTAAATTTGGACAGATGAAGCCCGACATCTTTAAAATCATGAAGAAGCCAACTGTAGGCTTCTCAGGGGTAGAAATAGCCCTTGTCCCCAAAATGTTAGAGCTCATTGCTCAAGGTGAAAACCTAGCAACACAAGCTAGTGTTGAACCCACACCTTCTACCTCTCTACCACTAAAAAGGCCTCAAGTAACCCTCACCTACCAAAGAAAATCCAAACGAACCCCTGCTCAAGCTATTGAGTCTGTGCAGGTTCCCATATACTCACCTTTACAGGAGGAAGTGGACACTAGAGTTCCCACTTCCCCTGATGTAACATCTCGTATTTTCGTTAAATTAAAAGTTAACTTTGTTTATACTTGTAGGGTTTGTTATTGTCAATTTTGAAACTCATGTGTTGTTTGTGCTTATTCACAATTGTCATTAAGTTTTTATATATGAAAGTTAAAATATAAATATTAAATAATAATAATTATGTTAATATTAATAAAAGTAACAATAATAATAAGTAATAATAATGAATAATAATATTAGTAATAATAAGATTACTTATAATAAGATTACTTATAACAATAACTTATAAGAGTTATTAAAATTAATAATGTCTAAAACATAAACTTAATTAGGAATGGGGGGTTGTTTTTGTTATTTTATAAACTTTAAAAACAAGGTTTGTACATAAAATGTTAAAACTACAAACCACGGGGACCAAAGATGTAATTAACCAAAACCCAAACCCCCACCCCCTTTCAACCCCGTTTTTCCGGTGGCTCTCCGGCCGCCCACCGGCCGAGCTCTGGCGAGGCCAAAAGCCTCGATTTTTTCGAATTTCAGCCAACGAAAAAGATTCCTAACTGTTCACAAAAGGGATTCGAACCGATTGTTGTGTTTCATTGAAGATCTAACATCGGTTACAGGAGCTTCCAAACTCGAGAAACCGCCGGTCTTTAATCATCAACCGTTTTAACATTTAAACCTAATAATAACCTAATTAAACCAACTTGTTCGATCATATGACAACCTCTAATCGATTACAACGTTCAATTGCACCTGAAACAAGCCCAAACAATCGAATACAATCATCATACTCATCGCGACCTGCACACGAGTCGAACACAACCCTCTGCACGATTGGAACTACAATTGATTGAGGGTTTTCAATCAAACTCTCTTGTGGAAGCTTCCTGTACAAAGAATTTGTTTATCAACATCGTTTGAGCATCCACCAAGGTTGTGCGTAGGCCGCGACTTGTTCATCACTCGATCTCGTGCTAACACTTTGAAATCGGGTAATTGATTTCACCTACACACTCGGTTTTTCATAGGGATTAAAAGCCCTAACCTTAATTCGGCTATCTTACACGAATTAATCCTCAATTTTGGGTTCGTTTGATCTAGGGTTCATGTGAAAATTTGGGGATTGTTTGAACTTTGGTATTAAACGATTAAAAACCCAAACTAAACGCGGCTGAGTGCCTTGGTTTACTGGTTAAGACTTTGCACCTTGAACATGAGGTCCCGGGTTCGAACCCGGGCAACCTCATGTATTTTTTTAAGGCTTTTTAGCCAATAAAATAATTATGGGAAAATTTTAATAAATATAAAATTTTTTTTTTGTAAACTTTAAATATTTTTAGAGACATCAAATTATTTTCTGTAATTTTTCTAAATTTAATTAACCAATTACCTTTTCAATAAAGCATTTTAACAAAGGTCGTTCTTGGATTATCTCTATTAAAATAGATTTTGAATAATAAAATTTATAAATTATTATTGGTCCGAATATTACCATTAAATTATTATCGTTAAAATCATGATTATTTCAAATGATTGTTCAAGTTTATATTTAAACTTCATTAGCTATTATGGATGATTTAATGTTATTTTTTTTAATAATTTACATAAATGGTATATTTCTTTGTTACATTATTTAGAGTACTACAAAGATCCCCAAACTTCACTTGAAACTTTAGTTCTCGATAAATCAATAATTCTATCATTAAACTTAAATCTTGTAATATTTATATATTTAGGTGCCTTGTGACGTTTTATCTTGGAACGACGCTTATTATTATTATTATTAATCTCCATTCTTGCACTTATTTTGACATGTGAGTTTCCTTGCCCCTTTTTATCTTTCCACACTATTTTGGGGTGAAACATGATTGCTTATACATGATACACTTATACATATTTGAGACTTGTAAATCACTTGCAATTCATCTTTATATTTTGTCATGGTTATTCGTGTTTTGTAAGTGATTATATGAGATACATAGTTTGTTTACAATCATTAACTATTGCTAGCCTGGCGACGTCTTAGATCTTTGGGCCTGACAAGCCTATTTGGTGCTAAAGCCGAGGTATTGCCGGCTCCTGATGACGTATGCTTGTTCATCATGGGAACCAAATACGCTTAGCCAATCTTATATACTTGTAATCAAGTCGAGGTTTGGTTGTAACGATATGTGTTCTATAACCTTACTAACTTATGACCTATGACATGAATTGCTACTTGTAACTTTATCATATTATGTATGAAAACCTTGGAAACTCACCAACTATTTTTAGTTGACCTTTTATTTTTATCATGTTTCAGGTCATCCTCAAGTTTAATGTGATCTTTTGAAGCTTGCAATAATCTAGGACTTGGACCTAGTTAATGAAATAAAAAGATTACATTTTGTTATGTTATGTTTGAACTTATTTCATGTTTGAGACTTATGATTGTATTTCATTTTAAGACTTATAAAAATAATATTTGCAATTTAATATAGCGTTATGTGGCTGTGAACAATCTTAACCCTCACATCTCGACGATTCCGCCGTCAAGGTTGGGGTGTGACAGATTGGTATCAGAGCCCATAACTATAGGGATTTAGGTTATTAGAAATGGTGACCTAGACTATAGCTTATGCATGAACCTCATAGAATAATATTTATATTCTTGGAAATATATATATTGTTTACATGTTACATAATGTTATACCAAACTTATGTGCAACTTGATGCCTTAGCATAGGTTTGCCTTGTAATTGTTTAAACTTTGTTACTCGTCTCCCTAAACTTACCCTTGATACTTTGACTCTCCCCGACAAATGAAACATCTTAATCTTATTCTCGACGACACGTGGAATCGTATACTTATGCTTATGACTTGAATCTTTAGACTTATGTCTAATCTATGTAAAATCGCATCAAGGTTTTGATTTCATGAACCTAAGAAATTTGTGTGACACATAGACACCTGTATTCTGAATTTCCTGGCAAAAGGCCCTCGGGCTAAGGCAAACATATCGCATAAATCCTACGGGACTAGTTATGCTTACCTGGGGATTTCTGGGATGAGTGATAAACTATGGTCAACATACACAAATTTCTAAGGCAAATGGGTCAACTTACCTTGACGTGTCAACGTTTCCAAGTGGTAATGCATTACCAAATGAAACCATTCCAAGTGCCTTACAACCCTTGCCTTATCTTTGTTGAATTATGATCCTTGTTATTCTCTTTCTCATATCTAACTCATTTTGCATATTCCAGCATGTCTCGTCATCATGGAAAGCGTGGAAGTTCCGATCGTAAGCTAGCCGCCATGATCGCCCGACAAATGGCTGTTGTCATCCCGACCATGGTTGCTGAACTTAATAGCACCTTAATGACCAACGCTAGCAACAATGGAAATGGTCAAGGAGAGAATAGTGCTAACCAAGGGCGCAACAACCAAACTTGCACTTTCAAGCACTTTAGTTTTGCAAGCCCACTAGTTTTAGTGGCAAGGAAGGAGCCATTGGTCTTCTTGAGTGGTTCGAAAGCATGGAGAATACTTTTATCAATTATGAGTGTCCCGAGACACTCAAGGTTCGTTATGCCACTAGTGTGCTCCAACAAAGGGCACTTACCTGGTGGAATAGCGAGAAGAGAAACCGTGGTCCTGTGCTAGCACTTACCTGGGAAGAGTTCAAGAACATCGCCATCGCGAAGTTCTGCCCAAGAAGTGAATTGCAAACGTTGGAAGAAGTGTTTTGGAACTTGAAGCAAAATGATGGTGATCATTTGGCCTACTCAACTAGGCATCATGAGTTGAGTATACTGCTGCCTCACATGGTCGACACTGTCCCCCGCAACATCGAGAAGTTTATCAAGGGTGTACCACCCCAATTCAAGATGTTGTGGTGGGTAGCGACCCACAACCTTGGAAGAAGCCATTACTATCACCGCTCAACTCACCAAGAACCATATACGAGCGGGCACCATGTCTGTGAAGGGTGCAAAGAAGGTAGAGAAGACGGCTACCAAGGCTGTTAAGGAGACCAAAGCTGAACCGTCTAACAACAACAACAAGAAGAAGCGCAAGTTTACACCGGCACGCAACTATGCCGTGGCTGCACCCAAACCACCTCAAAGACAAATGGTACCTGTGGCTACACCTGTGGCACAAATGCCTGGAGCTAGGGCCTATGCTGGTCCTCAACCTATGTGCAACACTTGTAGGTACCATCATCCGGGAAATCAACCATGCCGTATCTGTACTTTATGCGGTAAATATGGTCACTTGGTGGCGACTTGTCACCGTGCACCTAACAACGCCGCCGTGGTCACAAACCGTGTTTGCTACAATTGTGGGGAACCTGGTCATTTCCGCCCACAATGCCCTCGTCTTGTGGGTAATGCTGCTGCCGCTGCTGCTACTCTTGCTCCTGCTGCTGCTGAAGCCAAGTCCAATATCTTCCGAAGCCAAAAGTGAAGTCTTCCGAAGATTCAAAGACAAAGTCTTCCAAAGCCAAAGAAGTGAAGACAGATTTCTTTCGAAGACTTTGAAGAACATGTTTTCTCTGATGTACTTTTCATAAAGCTGGGCAACTTACGCTGCAACTCTGAAGACTAACCAACTTATACAAGTTGGTGAAAGGTTCATGTTTTATGCAACTGTACATTGAGGCCTTATGTATGCAACTTTCTACTTTATGTACTTTTATCATTTTTGTAATATATTAAGATGTGAGCTATAGCATGTCATAGTCACTAGTCAAAAGACAATCTGTCTTTTGACTCTACATTGATCTTATGTTGTCTAGATTTATGTTTACAGCTGCCCTTCTAAGTATGACCGACTGTAGGATTTAGTATAAAGTATCTCAAGTCTTTGTATCTTTCTTCATGCTTTGTAACACTTGTAAAAAAACTTGAGAATCAATATACAACATTCTTGAAAACCATATCCGTGTGTTGTTATTCTTAGTTCTGTCTCTTGTTTTGCTTGTGTTCTAAGTATCAAACCATAAAGTCACAGTTCCCAATTTGATCTGTTAAGTGTTTTAACACTCTCCTTATTGTGTGAGTGTTGTATTGACTATCCATTAAACGGTTCTGCAAATTGTATTCGAGTCTTTCTTACTATGTTACCTAAATGAAACAAACATGAAATTCTGTTATTATGTATTTAACGAGATTCTTTTCAAATATGATCAGAATTAGAAGTTAATTATTAAAAAGAAGTAAATAAAGAATAACTAACTTTATAATTGTTTTATATAATTAAGTCTTTCAGTTTAAATAATTATAAAAAGTTTTTAAATAATTAAACAACTTACAACAAAGATTTTTATATTAATAGAAACATGGTTGACTACATTGTAAACAAAAACTGATTATTATTTAATGATTATATTCTTAGTATTTATTCATAAGCTTTTATTACATGTTGAATAATGACACGGCACGAAACTTGTTTTCTTTGAATATTAGAAGTTCACACAAAGAAGAAACACTATTTTAGATATAATTTTAAACCTCATCAACTTTGACTAGCTAAATTTCAATAAAAATCTAAACTTGGTCTTCTACCAACAATATATATACATTCATCACAAGATCAACAAAATCAAGGAATAATGAATTAATAGCAATTTCATCAAAACTTACATTACAATATTCAAAATTAAAAAGAAAACTAAATATTATGCAAGAGAAGAGGCTTAGGTTGAGGCATCGTTCTTCTCTTCCACAAATTAATCTCTTTTCTTTCTGCACTTCCTGCAACCCTAATCAATCTATCATCATCATCAAACCCTAATGCATTCCTTATCATCACAGGTGCAGAAAAAGGCATCACAATATCATCACTTTCTTCACCGGAATCCATGGCTGCAACCTCACTAGAAAACCCCTTCATCGTACTCAAGATCGGAGCTTTATCAAGATACAACGGAGCCTTTAAGTTCTTCTTTCCAACGTCTGATTTCCCACCAAATAGTTTCTTAAACCCAAATCTTTTCGGTTTTGATGCTTCTTTCTGACCATCTTCAACGTTATGTGTTGTTCTCTCCGGTGTTACGCCGGTGGGTGGTTTCTTTCCGGCGAGATGGAGTTTTTCTGTGGTGTATTTGCACTTTATTTGGCCTATGCATGAGACTCTTGGCGACGTGGGTTCGTGTACGATGATGGTGTCGTCGGAGGTGTTCTTGATTTTCCGGCGAGGGTTTTGAAACGAAAACGATGATGATGTTGCTCGTGGTAGAAAGTTCAAGATTGTGTTCTTCGTCTTTGACGATGACTTTTGATGATGCATCTGCAAGTTTCAAATCTTTATCTTCAATCTTCAACTATGGCGAATGATAATTGATGAACTTCTTGTGTATGCATATATGGAGGAAAGTCGTCGGTGAATTTAAGGGGAAGTTAACATATTTGACTATTTAGAGTGTCCCCTAGGCTAGCTGTATTTTGTATGATTTTATGTTATTCACCAAAACTTTCTTTCTCTGTATATATATATTATATATATCGTGAAATTGTGTATGTTTAGTCTGATTTAGGGTTTTGAACACAAATTTTGAGTGGTTACTTTTTTAGGACATGACAATCTTTGTTCTACGTTTAAATATTACTAATTATCAACTTAAACATGTATTAGTTATTGTACAATAAGCATTAAAGGTTGTATATTTTTGTTTTTTCTTTTCTTTCTTTTAAATCTTTATTTAAACCCAATACTTTTACATATTTTACTATTTAACCCTTATAATTTTTCACTTTCAACTTTAATCCATTTTATTTTTCATCTTTTATAAATTTTTCGTTTTACATTTCAATTTAAATTTTGAGAGTTAACACAGTGCACTAACGTGCGCGTCAGCGCGTGTGATTCAACGTTATGCTTATTTTTTCCCTTTTAAGGGCCGCGTCAACGTGCGTATCCTAAATAAACTTTGTTATTGTTTTTAATGTTTCAAATTTCAAGTGTGTGGTTCAATGTTTTTACGTCGACTTTCCGTTCGGTTTTATTTTTTCGTTTTTATTTCTTTTTTAATACATGAACTTTTTCGGTGTTGGTGATCGCTGATAGTGGTATAACATTGGTGTAACATGGTATAGTTTTAAGTTTCCGCTACAACGCGTGGCTTAACACTAGTTTTATACAAATACTAACTTATAGTGTCGCAGTGCCCTAGGAGCTTAAGCTCCATGGCCCTTTAACCAATTTTTTTGTAGTTACGGCCCGTAAACATAAGTCACACTAACCGAGCCACATTAAATTCCCATATTGCTTTTACTACTTTTCTACTTTTCGTGCGTGTGATAGTGTTTTGCTATGTATGCCTATTGCTTATGGCTAGATGATATTGATCCGGATGTAGTTAGTGTCTTGGATTCTACTATCAACTAATACTCAGGCTTGTATTGTAAGGGATTTACATTCAGAAGAATCATACAGGTCCAGAAATGCTTAGATCATATGACACATCACGAGCTAAACATAAAGTTTCAGTTGTACCTATCGTGTAACGAGGATAACAATATCTTCCTCGTTTCATGTCTCCAAACCAAACCATACTTGGTTCCAGCACCAAAGAAGATGCGTTCGACTGATCAGTCACAAATAATATTTTGTCACAACATGCATCAAATCAACCAAACCTAAACACAGGTGCAAACGTTTAAATCCTAAACCTCTTTGATGTACTTTCTGTTGTTAAAAAATCACAAATATTTAGAGAAATAACAAGTTCAGCTGCTCAAAAGTTCAAACATGACTATGGTCTATGACAACAATATACATCAAGGCATCAAACATGTTCTTCTACACCCTACACCTGATGACAAGATCAAGAAGACGTTTTTTTCTTAATCACACCCTCGAGAACACCGTTATCCAGAACCTGCTTTAAGGTTGACGGGTCAACATGTGCGCCTAACTGGAAGGAAACCGAGAAGTCTCCAGGTGGACAAAGGTTTTGTGTGTGCATCTCAAACACCATGTTGTGGGCGTGAACCTTTTTCTTGCCGGTGCTCGTTACTCCCTGGATTGTGATTGTTCCATCCGGTTGAATATCAAATTTAAACTCTGCAAGTCAGATAATGAAAATACCAACAAATCAATTAGAGATGTTTATAAACTTTGGAATTAATCAAGTTTGTAACTCAAGTGACTCAAATTACAAAAAACTTGTACTCGAAAAGAAAATTTTAGCTGTACAAGAAAATTTTGTGAGGGAGGTGGAGGGAAGATACTTACTTTCATTCTTCTCGACACCTGGAAGAGCAACGCGAAACAGGAAACCATCATCAGACTCAGAAATGTCATATGAGCCGACAAGTGGTCCGATTGGACCACTTGCAGCACTCCCAGAAACCACTATTCCATTTTTGGTGACGGATAACATGTCGTTTAGTTCTTTCTCTGTGGTTTGTTGAGGTAGAAAAACCATTGCGGGCTGATTCTTCAAAGGTGGGTTGGCTTCATTCTCGTGGGACTGATCTAGAGGTGGGCCCGTGTACGGGACAGAGTTGAGAGGAGCTGCAGCAATCGGAACTTGATCAGCCCAATCCATGTGAGATCTGAAATTCACAACCAGTTCACTTATCTTGTTAAAAAGCGTATTTCTATTACCATAGAAAACAATCTAAACTACGAATATCCTTATACGAACACAAATTCGTAAATGCATCTTGCATTTCTAGTATATTTGTAAAATTGTAAGTGCATAACATATATGTGTAGTTCCTCTTGTGAATTTGCCAAATATCTACTTTCATCGCATACAATTCCCGTTACATTTAGATTCTACTTCAATACTAATTTTTTTGACCTTTTGAAACAGATAGATTCACACAATTTGAGTGGGTAAATGTGATTTGTAAAACAGGTATGCAATCCCATCACACATACAGATATTTATATGCATAAAGATAGAGAGAATGAAAAATGAGGGATTGGAATCATAAAATTTAATATGCAAACAACAATTATTTAAAAAGACTGCATGATAAAATTATAAAAAACAAATATATGATAACATAATAATTAGCATCACAAATATGAAGAGAGTAATGAATAAAGATTACCTATTTCGAAATCAAATTATAAGACAAACTTGAAATTAATGAGTAAATCCACCAAGTCTCAATGAAGATAAAAATAAGTTATCCGGAACAAGAGGTCTATATATAGAATTTAAAAGAGCAAAACTTTAGTTGCTAGATAACGTGGGGCGATTGTAATGCCAATGATTAAACCACATAGCTATATTTATACATTTCTTAGGAAAATAACTACCATGCTACCTCCAAAGAAAGCAAGATGCAAGCAACTACTAACAAAAATTCTGCATTGATGTTTTCCTTAACAGCAAGAACACCCAAATACCTCTCTTCAAATGACGGATCACGGATGACCATCCTTAAATTTCCATCTCAAGCTACGTTAATAATAAGCATATATCTCCCCAAAAAGATGTGTTCCTAATTTGGTTACTTTGCATCATAATCACCTATATGATACCGAATCTTCATAGATCAACCAATCATGATATTAACCATCAATTATTTTAATACCAAAATGAGAAACTCAAATTTGACTTTAAGTATCCTTATACCTTCTATTCTAACTAGGAATCCTTTCAACTTGGTCTTGATATCAACTTATAGGTGTGTCAACATCAACAAAATGACTTTAGAAGTCTTGATTCAAAGACAATAATAGATAGCTTAGTTGTCCATCTATTCTAATAGTCTGTTTACTTATCTAAGTAATCGTACTAGAAAAGAAGGCAATCACAATAGGATATAGCTGACGAGAACATACTTTCGAATTTGGTACAATATTTGTAGTTCTTTTTGGCACTTAATTCTCCTACACTAATTTCCACCTTTCTCCATTAGCAATTTTAAGGGTTCCATACTCATATATACGCACATCACCTAGTGAGACCCACAACTGCATTTTCATACTAAAAGTGAACTATATGGGAAGTTACAAGGTGGTAGTGAAAAACCAGTTCATCTCAATTATTTCTTAGTGAACCTCAATTCAAATAAATAAAAAAACTTCTATATTTTTATACTTAAAACTTGACATAAGCAAGAGTTTTTATGCTATGCCCATGGTTGTAATAATTGCTAGACGCTAGTCGGGCAGTGGGGCGGTTAATTAGATTGGAATTTCTATAAGTAATTTTCAGTTTTATATATATAAACAATTAAACACACATTTTTATATGTAATATTTATTAAAATGTTCATATTTATATATAAACACACACATTTGATCAAAAATTTAAAGATTTGACAAGAATTTCTAAGATTTACTCGGAATCTAGCTATAATCTAGCCGCTAATTAGGGGCCCATTTGGTCCGATTTGAACCGACCTGGTCCAATTTGACCGACTATGACCGATTACATGAAATCGCCAAGGTCACCATCCGACTAGCAATTAATCACCGATTAATCGGCCACTTAGGACGATTTTTACGGCACCGGCTATACCTATGCAACAACCCACAAAAGAAATGTTCATTACCTTAGATGAATATAACTTAACACGTTTATGGTACATTCAAGATAAGAAGCTACATCTCGGATACGAATCCAGTGGGTCAACCCTATAATGATGTGGGCGACTATAATGCCATTGATTGAGCTAAATAAGCATATTCATAAATTTATTAAGAAAATCACTACTGAGCTACTTCTAAGGAAGACAAGATACAAATAATAACATGTTAACCACAAATCAGCATTGTTTTTTTATCTTAACAACAAGAACACCTAGATACTTTTCTTCCCGTGATGGATCACAAATGACCATCCTTAAATTCCCATTCAACCTATATATTAATAATAACCATATATCTCCCAAAAAAAATGTGTTCCTAATTTGGCTAGTTTGAATCATAATTACCTTTACGATATTGAATCTTCATGATCATCCAATCATGATATTAACTATTAACACTTTCTATAGCAAAATAAGAAACTCAATTTTGACATTAAGCATCCTCATACCGTCTATTCGACAAGTGACATTTTACAAGGTATGTTTGCTTGATTATCTAGACCTTCTACTCGATCAAAGGTTCCCTTCAACTTGTGATTCAGATCAACTTATATGTGTGACTACTTCAATAAAATGACTTTGAAAAGTCTTGATTCTAGAACAAGAATAGATAATTTAGTTGTCCATATTTCCTAATAAACACTATACTTAAGTATATAAGTAATAAACAAATGAAGACAATCGTAATAGGATATAGCTAACGAGAACATTACTTTCTTGAATGAACAAAGAAATGAGCAATTTACAATGAATGCACTTCTATCTGGTACAAGATTTCTAGTTTTTATTTTTATTTTTTTTTCGAATTCCATTCTCCTACACCAATTTCCACAATTTTACATTATCAATAATATGGGTTTTATACTCATTTATCCTCACATCACCTAAAGGGACCTACAGATGCATTCTGATACTAAAGAATCGAGAATATTAAATCATTAATAATTTTAAATAGCGGAAATGAATTAAAGATCCAAGATCCTAATATGAACTATATGTGAAGCTTTAAGGTGGTAATGGAAAATCAATTCAACTAAATTAACTCTTGTGAACCTCAATCCAAATTAAAAAAAATCTTTCTTTTTATATTAAAACTTGACATAAGCAAATGTTTTTATGCTATGCCTATGGAGCAACCCACTCAAAAAAAATTAATTACTTTACATGAATAATTTTAACACATTTGTGGTACATTAAGATAAGAATGCTTAGCAAATTACGCCAATTACATAATTCCTCTTGCATACAAATTCGTAATATATCGCCAAATCTAGACAATAATTATGAATTCCTACAAGAATCACCAAATCTTCTGATAATAAAAGCAAGCAACTTTTATTTCAGATTTATAGAAAGTTAGAAATCGTTGCACGAATGACAGCTAACTACCGATATAAAGGATAGAATCAACAGAAAATTTTACGATAAAAATGATGGCATACACCAATAAAGAAAAGTTGGACGTTGGAGCTTCTCATTACATCTGACAAACGATCACAATGAGAAAATATAATCACAATGAAAAAATAATAAGCAAACAATTACCTCCAAGATGCAAGTGTAAGAGCGTGTGTATGTGAGCATGCGCAAATGTAGGTATGACAGGTAGATAGTACTCATATAAACGAATCGAGAAAAGTTCATTAAATCTTATTGAAGCCATAACCAAAAGAAGTAAGAAACACCTGGAAACATTGCCTAGATTTCTAACTATTTCCATCAATATTCCACCTTTCTCCAACTTGTAACACATCAAATCATATGCATAAGACAAACAGAAACCAGAACGAATATTTTAAATTGCAAACACCCGATTTAAAAGATATTGAAACGATAATGCAACACCAATTGTTCTTAGCTAACCCTTACGATTTTATCGTTGACATAGGGAAACAAAATCTATCTTTAGAACCGTATTTGTTATATGCACTAATATCCGAACCAAACTAAAGATCTCCATACAAAAAAGGACCAAGTTTAAATAGAATTATAAAATTCGACCACGTTCTCCATAGGATTCCCGATCCTAGCCTCTTTCCTTCTTTAATCTAAACGATATCATCAATTCTATAACCTTTGTGAGCTCACATCCTTTTAAAGAAAACATCAGTTTGTTCCCCATTATGAAAAAGTACAGAGTTTAGAACACAAAAGTAGGATAAAAAGGCCCACTTTCAAAGATCAAAGATTCAAACTTGCCAAGAAAAAAGATTTTTTTCAAGCTAAAGGGACAAAAACATTCAAATAACACAAATTTCATTTGAAAACAGTAAACATTTCCACACTTTTATACAGAGGATCTTGAAAACAATCTCAAAACCCAACAAATTATAAGGAAGAACAACACCAAAGACCAATCGAAACAAACAAATTCGAATTTATTTACATTCAAATAAAGCATGAAACTTTACTCTTAGTTACTGTAGAAAACCAACAGTAAAAAAGAAAGGGGTCAAAGATTGATTCGCCAAATGTAGCTACAAAACAACATCAGCAAATACGACAACAAATCGAGTCCTTACGAAACAAGAACTTAGGGTTTATGGTAAATCCCATGTTGAAAAGCACAAATCTAAAGCAACACATGAATCTTGCAGATGGTGGTGTTAAGAACATACCCGTTGGGAGTGGCCATGAGAGACGAAAGTCAAAAGGATGAAGGGTATAGAGATGAAAAGGGTAGAGTCAACTCAATCGAAGGTAATCAGCAGCTAGCAAGCAGAGAGTCTGATGAATCAAAAGGGTTGCTTTGTGTTATATGCTTTGCTTTGCTAGGGTATAAGGGTTGATGAACTGATGCTTCTTTACTGTCTTGAAATTCAAAACTATTTCATTTTCTTAAATTTCTGACTTTTCTGAAAATAGTTATAATAATTATATTTTATTCTAGATTCTAGATAAAACGGCACAAGTAATTCATGTTGTTTGATTATATTATAAGTTTAAACTTTTTATTTTACAAATTATTAAATTAGTTCAAATATTTGTCACATGATTGCAAGTTTAATTCTTACCATTTAGACCTGATCATTTTTTAATTTAGGGCTCACAGTAGTCTAGATCTCATATTGGGCTTTTAGCTAAATTTTCATATGTGTAGCATACTTGATACATATGACATACGCCAAGATATGGCATCATTTATTAACTTGGTTCATAGTGCAATACCATATATGGGCTAACAAAAGATTATGGTCGGCAACGTATGAACCTTGTTGTTTCCCATATTGGTTACTCTACGCTAAGCCTATCTCAAACTGCCCTTATATTTAAAAATATTTTTGTGTCCCTTGTTTAACCAAAAACATGTACTTTTATACATTACACAACTAGTGCTTGATTAGCCCCAAACTATTACTTTCTCATATTATGGTTTATTTATTCAGACTCTAACTGAAGAGATACTTCACTACATGCAGCCTAAACCTTACCAATTATACTCATTTATGCAACTATGAATCTTCTTGAGAGCTATGGCACGCCTGGCTAGGGCATCCTTCCTACTATGTCTCTTATCATCTTTCGTCCTTACATATTTCCAATAAAAACTCAATGGTGTGATAACATTTACGCCATCAATCTAGTAGTTCATATATTGTTTTATCAACACTTGAAACATCTTGAGATTGACTTACATTACTTCATTCTAGATATGCTACTTTCACAAACTCTCACAGTTAGACATATGCATACTACTTTTCAGCTGCCGAACCTACTAACCAAAGGATTGTCTTCCACTCATTTTGATGTTTTTCGGTCCGAACTCAACTCACTACGCCAGTTTAGCTTGCGGGGGCATATTAACACACTCTTTTCGTCTTCATATTTCTCATTATATTATGCATTTATGTTGCATTTTTAAGGCTTACTCTTGATTGTTTGATCTTCATGTAGGCTCATATATATAAATATAAATATATATATATATATATATATATATATATATATATATATATATATATATATTGATTAGTGATTTGATATATATTTTTCAATAATGGATTTTACACAATTTAGCTTTAAAATTATAGAAATGATTTTCACCTTATGATTACTACACACACAATAGGCAAGTGTACCTATCGGATAGTAGTATAGTTTTTGGTAAGAACCAAGTATCGATCCGTGGACACGACAGCTCCGAATTCTAAGTCTTTGTCATTATCTAGCCGATTAAAGATGATTTGTGAATAATATGATTAACTAATTTAGCTAACAATTAAACTAATTGAAGAAAATAAATGAAGATGAAGACAATCAATCAGAGGAAGATATCACTTAGACTTCGAATCCGCTTAACAAAACAATAACAACATACATGAATCTATGGTGAAATCATCTTCTACGCATGACACATGAATGTAAACTAGATTTCCTGTCAGTGTTATCTTATTATATAACTCGTTGGAAAGCTAGAATGATAAAGACATAATAGCCACCTAACATTATGCCATGAAGACCCAATGATATTATTAAGCTAAAGTTAAAGATGGTTATGACTCCCGTCAAGGATACCAAATCCACAAATCTTTGGAAAATTAACACGATGAACACATGGTAAGTAACTCAATTCACGTAATGTAATAACAGCTATGTAAATCCTTCAATTTATGAATGTCCTAACACGAATACACGAATCATAAATACACGTGAACATGTGGTAATATTTTATTTCGCTTTATATATATATATACATACATATATATATATATATATATATATATACATATATATATATATATATATATATATATATATATATATATATATATATATATATATATATATATATATATATATGTATATATATATATGTATATATGTATATGTATATGTATATATGTCTATATGTATCTGTATATGTCTATATGTATCTATGTATCTATATGTATATATATGTATATCTGTATATATGTATATCTGTATATCTGTATATATGTATCTATGTCTCTCTGTCTCTGTATCTGTCTATATATCTATATCTATGTCTATATATTTATCTCTCTATATATGTATATATATCTCTATGTATATATATATCTATATATATATATATATATATATATATATATATATACATTTGTATTGCATTTTTTGAGATAAGAAATAGGAGTTTGATCATGTACAAACCTATTTTTCCGTAAATACTATGAGAACTATTATTTCGCTATGTGGACTATTTGATTAGCAGGTAAGAAGGGTAATTTTATCAAAACAAGCTTAGTTTGTTTTAGTACCTTCTTATTTTATACAATTCAAATACTCCTAAATTCATTTTCTAATTCAAGCCCAGATGACCATCACAACCTGCAATTTCATATTCATTCATAATTCATCTTCAAGCGTTCATGATTAAACCCTTGTAGCGATCCCATACTTCTGGTCGATGTTCTTGCACTCTTTTCATCATTCGCTGCCGATTAGTTTAATAATTGCAATAACCCCCAGAAAGTTGCAAGTCCATCTTCACAAAACATTTTTTTCCGAAATTGGTCGTATAATTTAGAGGAGTGTTCCAATTTTAGAATCAATCCAATAATCAAGAGGGGTATACCAGCTTTAAAATAGCATTTTGTATAAAAAAAAGACCGTGTTATTCTTAGGTTAATGTATTGTTTTATATGTATATGTTGTTTTTAGGTAAGTTTTGATACTTTTTATTGTTCAAACAATGCTTTTTAAAAAATAGTATTTAAGTGTTACTTTTCTTTATTAAGTGTTTATTTGGTGTCATTAAGTGTCGCCCTGACCCTATTAATAACCATTTTTCTTAAGTGTTACTTTTACGAAAAGAACATTGTGCATAGTTATTAAGTGTTACTTTTGAAAATGTTTAGAAAATGCCAATTTTTTCTTTCAAAATTATAACAATATTATACACATATTATATATAATACTAATTACCAAGTGGATTATGCATTATGAGTTGTACTCAAGCTTTAGTGGGTTGTACTCACTTTTGTTTTTTTTGTTTTTGTTTTTTTATTACTTTTAACCCCAATACTTTTACATTTTTTACAATTTAACCCTTACAATTTTTCACTTTCAACTTTGGTTGCCTATACTTTTTACTTTTTACAATCTTTTCGTTTTACATTTCGGTTTAAATTTTACGAGTTCACACGCCGCAATGTGCGCGTGTAGTTCAACATTTTTAAGTCTATCTTTTTTCCGTTGAACGGATCCGTCACAATGTGTGGTTCTTAGATTGACTTAGTTTTGATCTTTTATGTTTTACGTTTCACGTTCGGCGTTCAACGTTTTTATGTTTACTTTCAGTTCAGTTTTATTTCCCCTTTTTTTTCTTTTTTAATACGAGTTTTTCGGTGTTGGTGGTCGCTAATGGTGGTATGAAATTGGCGCTAGTGGGCACGGTTTTACTCCCCCCCCGCGCCGCAACGCAAGGGGGCTAATACTTGTTATAGATAAAAAAACGCTTGATTTTATGGTATGCTTTTTCTAACAAAATAGTAAAGTATATAAAAATTATTTTAGAGTGAATTGCCGTTTTCTTCCCTATGAATTGGTCATATTTGTCATTTTCATCCAAAAAGGTTTTTTCTTACATTTGGCTCCCTAAGGTTTGAAAAAGTTGTCATTTTCATCCAAAAACATGAATTCTGTGGTAAAATATTTTATTAGCAACACGTAAACACAAATTAGGATGTCATTTTTGTATAAAAATTTACATAAGTACCTTTTTAACGATGAATATTTAACATTTTAAAATAGTGAAGCTAGTATTTTGGATGAAAATGACAACGTTTTTCAAACTTTAAGGAATCAAATGCAAGAAAAAATATTTTTTTGATGAAAATGATAAACATTATTATGAACATGAAGGGATTATCTTGTTCATGTTTATTCGTTAAAAATGTACTATGCATGTCTGTTTGTTTAACTTTTAACCAAACAAATAAATAAATGATCTTGTTTGTGTTTGTTTATTAAGAAAATAAACATCTTCATGTTGGTATTATGTTTGTTTATTACTATTCAAAGCGAACGGTTTTCAAACACAAATGTACATAAATAAACACAAGGGAACATGACTTATGACGTGCTAAATAAGTTTATCACTAATATGCGAGAAGGAGCTATTAAAATGTTAAGTAAAAGTTATTTTGCCCCGAATGAAGAAGATTATCATTAAAACAAATTGGTTTTAAGTTCAAATTCGTAAATTTTTATTTAGTGTTTAAACAAACGTAAACAAAGGAAAATGAATGAGTGGACACAAAAAATGTAAATAAACAAATATAACAAAAGGAGTATAAAATTTTATATTCTCAAATGTAAGTGAACAAGAATGTGACATTTCCTGTTTTGTTTATATACATCCATTTAATTAAATGAACAAAGTGTCTATTTATGCACTTTAAATCATCAATAAACAGAAAATAAATGAATTTCCTTACAAATGAAGCGAAAAAAACACAGGCTTTTTTACTTTACAAGCTATTACCATTTTACATCTAAAACCATCATCACACATTAAAGATTTAAACTCAAAATCTTTCCTTACAAATTAAATCACTAGAAAATCCTCGTCCTCTTCTTTACTTTGATAGTTTGATGTATAATTATACATAATATTAATTTTGCAAGTGAAATGATTACTGGCTATGTTATATTTTTGTTTTGCCCACAAAGCTTTGTATTTTTCGTTTTTACCGTTGCTCAAGTTTATAAGAAAGAAGACTCAGGAGAGACGGGGTTTGTGAGGCTTTCACCGGGTGTAGGCGGTCGCCTCTTGGTTATGCAAGTTGTGTTAGTAGTAATAGTTGGCATCAAGATCTCTTGTTTAACGGCATGGCAACGACTGTCTGCAAGTGTTAACAACTGTTTTGACGGGGTATACGAGCGTTTGACGCCACGAAAACTCTCCATTTCTAAACCCTCTAATATAAGAATATATATCGTATGAAACCCTACCGCGAAGCGCGAGTAGATACTACCCAGTTCTTTTTTTTAAAAAAATTTAGTCGCAATTGACGAGATACATCAATTAAACTACTATAAGGTGCCCACAGAAATAGAACTGATAAATTAGGCTAACAGAGTGGTAAAACACGTGTACTTTATAAACCATCCCCACATACCTCCATCAAACCCACACCACCGATTCTCCCCCAACCTCCGCCGAACAACCACCATACCATGTCAATTCCGGTGACGTTGCTGCTGATTCTAACCTGGTCGGCGGTGGTTTCAGTCCGATCACAGCCCCTAATTCCGTCGAAATACGACGGTTTTGTGTACGGGAAACGGGCGGCGTCGACGGCGACCGTGATGATCGAGGCGTTTTACGATCCCGTGTGCCCCGATAGCAGAGACTCATGGCCTCCGCTCAAACAAGCTGTTGATCACTACGGTCCAACACTCGTGTCTCTCATCCTTCACACCTTCCCCTTACCGTTAGTATTATTCCATCTTTGATTGTTAAAAGCTCGAATCAAGCTGAACTTAAATGACATATCTTGCTCAAGTTAGCTACGAGATTAAATGGTCGAGCTCGAGCTTAAAAAGTATTTTATTGATTTACTGAGCTCGGTTCGGCTTGTTTACACCCTGCTATGCTATTTAAGTTTAAGTCGAGATTACACCTTACGAGTAAATGAAGAAACGTTTTCTCTTTAATGTTGATTTTTTTTTAACCTGTAATTTTAGTTGGTTTGCATAAGTTAATTCGATTAAAACAAACATTAATGGTTTGATCAACAAGTAGCTTATACGATCTAAAGCAATGTTTTTGGAACCGGATCGGACGTCGAACCAGACGCCTTACTGGTTTGGTGGTCGGACCGGTTGGACCGGATTTAACTATATTTTAATTATATTTATATACGTAATTAAATATAACTAAGTTATATATGATATATATATATATTTTATAGTTATATATAAAACTTAACTATATTTGTATATCCGACGTACTAATTTATGGTTTAACACCCCGTTTTTACCCATTAAAATCAGAAAAAAAACGAAAACCGGACTGAACCGGTCCGGTTTTCCGGTCCGATCAGCGGTTCGGAACGAACAGGCCGGTTCGACCACTACAAAACGAATCACACCAGACCGGACCGGACTAGCCCCCGATTCGCGGACCGGTCCGATCTGGTCTCAACCACATTGATCTAAAGATGCTTTTGTAGAAACGTTGTAGTAGCACAAGAAAGCTAGATGTTACGTGTTATAAGAATATATCAAAGGTACAACAACTAAAGCTGATATTACGACATTTTATGCAACTTTGTAAAGCAAATGATTTTGGTGGGATTTTATAAAGTGTTTTTTCTTGACTAAAGTTGAGGGCTTTTTTTTGTAATTTACTTTGTTACAAATTAATTTTGTAAAAAAAAACAATCTAATTAAATAAAAGCTAGTGGAGGCCTTTTGAAGCATCTAATCCAACAACTTATATGTTCTTTGTCTAAAATTGTGGCGTATAATACAACATGTAGTATCATGCTATACAGTATAACCTTTTTATTTTCCACCTCTAAGTAAGATGTAGTGTAAAACATAATCACATAACATGTACTATTATGTGATATATGGTATAACCACTGTAATTCTCAGCTCTTTGCGAGTAAGATTGTATTGTATTTTATAGCGTACAATATATATTATGTTATATAGTACGACCATTATATTTTCAATTATTTTTTAAGATTATGCTATATATTATCAATCTCAAAATGCATGTCTTAAATCATAAATAAGACATAAGCAACAAATCTCAACCTGGATGATATTGATATAAATGTAACATTGTCGATCTACCATATCTTGTTTTCGGTTTATTTGGTCCCTTTCGATCGACAAATTAAAGTACAGTGAATTTTGTGTTGCAGATACCATGACAACTCTTTTATCACTTCCCGAGCTTTGCATATTGTCAATGAGTTAAATGCTTCCGCTACATACCATTTGTTGGACGCGTTTTTTAAGCATCAGGTCCGTTACAACCTATAACTTCATATAGCTAGTGTTAGAGGAAACTGATTACATATGACATAACCTGCCATTTGTTTTAGTTTTATTTCGTTAAGCCTACATGCATGTTCTATGGTCATGGTTATACCGATACTTTTCTACACTGATTGCGTGTTTTTTGACAAACAAACAGGAGCTGTTTTACAATGCACAGACCTTGAACATGTCGCGAGAAGCCGCTCTTGATCAAGTTATAGGGTTCGCATCACGCACTCTTGGGAACTCCATGCAATCTGCCATCAAGTCTGGATTCAAGAAGTCGAAAACCAGCACCAAAACTAGGGTTTCATTCAAGGTAAAATCAACCAACAACCTTGCTTTGTGAGTTGTACCTTGTGCTTAAAAAGTAGTACCACAGATCGATAAGGAGAATACAACAGTAGCTCTTTCTCTATTATACATTTCTGTTTTGATTTTGCAGTATGGTTGTTCGAGAGGGGTGTATGGCACGCCGTTTTTCTTTGTTAACGGGTTTTTGATACCTGTTAGTGATGACACTATCGACTACGATGGATGGAGAAAAATCATTGACCCGCTTACTAACAAACAACGACACTATCCTTTGAGTGTGCTCTGATTGTGAAAACGACTTCATTTCCCTTGCCTTTCTTTTGAAAAAACTATGTTTATGGTTGGGTTTCACCATTGTACTATATGAATAAGATACTACATGAAAGATTGACCTATAAATTTCATCTTGGTTAAGTTATTTATTGGTTTTAGTCTTAAAATAACATAGGCACAATTAAGTCTTAATGTACAACTAATGTTATAGCCGTACTAGTGTTATAGTCGCGCGTTGCTGTGGCCAACTTTGTGGCAGTCGGAAAAATATACCTTCAATAGTTGATTTATAAAGAGCATATAAAATCAATGAAACTGTTCTTGTTCATGATTATTACATCTTCATACAATCTATTCCCAATTTAATATAGAATCACATATTGGGCACAACATGTTCCTAGTCTACTATTGAGAGAAAATTGCATACACACTATACTTTGTTTCAACAGTGCTATAGAAAATTATATGACAATATACCAAGTACAAGCTATATTTTTTCAAAGCAAATCACAATATAGGCTAAGCACTGTTTGGTAGCCTTTTAATGGTTATTAAGAGGTTGTATTTTAATGGTTAAGAGGTACCTATAATGTTGGATGGTTAAGATGTTCAATCTTAATGGTACCTTTTAACCATTTAGCATTAGGCTTACTTTTTAATCATTAAAAGACTATAAATCATTAATAGGTAGCATCTTAATGACCATTAAAATGATAACAAACAACCCCTAAGTATTCAATAGCACTGCAATTATAAGTTATATTTGTAAGCAAATCACTAAACAAATAGAAAAGTCAAAATAAAAAATATATATGAAAGTTAAAATGTCAAATTCAAGCCAACATCACACGCTTTTGAGGATACTAAAATCCGCAAGATGCCAAAATTTAACTTTATAATCAAATGTAAATTTTCAATATTTATGCTTGAAGACCTCCAAATGACATGTATCTATGTCCAAATAAGCAAAAAGAAAATAAGGATATACACCATTAAAACATATGTCATTCCCTTGGGTGGAGGGATTTTGAAATCCCACAACCAAGAGAATTTGAGGTGAAACATTCCCTTGAGTTTACATGTCATTACCCACTCAAACATAATTTTACTTGAAAATTATACTAGTTTCTCAATTCCATTTCATTTCATTCCATTCTTCCAACTAAACGCTCCCTTAAATGTATTTATGGAAATAGAAAATTAATACAAAGAGAAATAGAATTTGAAGTTAATATCAATTTTGCTCTCTAAGATTTGACCAAAGTAACCATTTTCCTTCAAAAGTTTAAAAACATCAATTTCTATCCAAAAGTTTCATCATTTGTTTCAATTTCAGTCCAAAAGTTTTATTTTTTGGATTCAAGTTGAAACAATTTATGAAACTTTTAGATTGAATTGAAACAACTTATGAAACATTTGAAGGTAAATTGATGTTTCTAATCTTTTAGAGGAAAATGATTATTTTCATCAAACCTTAGGGAGCAAAATCGAATTTAACTCTAGAATTTGCTATTGATGTTATGCATATAGCTGAAGCTAAAGCCCAAATAAGATAGCCGCAAGTTCCATCTAATACCAACTTTGGTTGTTAATTATATAGAATTTGATTGAATGAAGGATAATTATTCTTATTGTTTACAACATAATATATAGTGTTACAAAGATAAAAGAAATGATTACAAAATAATTACAATGGCTTGATTCTTGGGCGTGATTTATGGACACTCAATCATCTTGATTAATTGGTTGAAAGGAGAGAATAATATTCAATTAATGGAGACTTATTTTGTGGTGTTAATACACCCCTGCAAGATGGAGGATCCATTGGAGACTCCAATCTTGGACCGAAAAAGCAGGAAAGGTGCCCGTGAAAGCGGTTTTGTGAGGACATCCGCAAGTTGATCCTTTGAGCTGACATGAAGAACTTTAAGTTGCCCGGAGTTGACTTGTTCCCGTACAAAGTGATAGTCCAAGGCTATGTGTTTCATGCGTGAGTGGTAAACTGGATTGGCACATACATAGGTGGCCTCGATGTTGTCATAGTATAATGAGGGAGTGCTCACAGGTTGTAACATCTCGTATTTTTGTTAACTAAAAGTTAACTTCGTTTATTCTTATAAGGGTCATTATTGTTAATTTTGAAACGCATGTGTTATTTGTGCTTATTCAGTTTTGTCATTAAGGTTTTATGTATGAAAGTTAAAAAATATAAATATTAAATAATAATAATTATGTTAATATTAGTAAAAGTATCAATAATAATAAGTAACAATAATGAATAATAATATTAGTAATAATAAGATTACTTATAATAAGGTTACTTATAATTTATAAGAGTTATTAAATCTAACCATGTTTAACATAAACTTAAATTAAGTTTGGGGGTTGTTTGCAAATATGAAAACTTGATTGAGAAGTTGGTGCATAAAATGTTAACTATTAAAACTACAGGGACCAAACGTGTAAATCACAAAACCCAAACCCCCATTCCATTTTTCACTCCCGCAAATCCGGCGAGGCGCCGGCGACATCTCCGGCCAAGTCCGGTTAGCTCCTAAACCGAACCATAACCGCCAAATTTGATGCCAAATCGATTCTACTCGCATCCTAAAACCGATTCGAACACTTTATGAACCATAATTCGTGATTAAAGGTGTCGATTGGGCTTGAAGACCGTTCGACATCAACACGTTAACCGTTCGTTCATTAAACACTAATAATAATCACATTAACTCAACCTAAGCGTACGTTTATCTAACTCCAATCAAATTCAATCATCAATTTCACCTGGAATCAACACAAACACCCATTTTGATTACTCCCTCATCGTGAACCTGCAACTTACTCGAACGCCACTCTCTGAACTATCTCAACTGAAATTGATAGAGGGCTTTTTCTTAAAAAGGTCCTTCGAAGCTTTCTGTAACACAGATTAGATTATTGTGGCCGTTTGCAACCTGAACCAGTCTTAGCATAGCCGCGGTTGTTGTTCGATCGATTCTTTGTCAATCTGAAATCAAACGGGTAAGTTTCATACATGGATAGGCTCGATTAAACATGGGGAACAAAAGCCCCATGATTGCAAACGTTTACATGAACAAAACGGGGTTCGATTTGGGGTTAGATGATTCTAGGGTTCATATGTTGATTTGGGGGTTTTTGGTTCAGTTGGCATTTAAGAATTAAGACCTGTGTTCTAGCAGGCTTAGGCGCCCGCGCCTACTGGTTAAGATCATGCTCCCCCACCCTTGAGGTCCCGGGTTCGAACCCGGGCCCCCTCAACAATTTTTTTTAGGCTTTTTCAGCCTTAAAAAATATAGAAAATTATCTAAAAATTGTAAAAAAGTGTTTTTGTAAATTTGGTTTATTTTTAAAGACTCTCATTATTTTCTACAAATTTATCACTTTAAATACTTTAACAAATTTCTTATAAAATAATATCAACAAATAATATGTTTAGTTTATTTTTATATAAATAGATTAAACTACTTACATTTTATAATCATGGATTAATCATGGTAATTATAGAACCAAAGTATTTTATATACATTTTGTAATTAAAATTCACAAATTGTTATAAAGGATTTAATTTCTTTTAGTTTCACAAACCATTATAAAAAGGATCAATTAAGTTTTCTTTCATTGTAATAAATTGTATATTTTTGAGTTTGATAACAAATCTTATTTATGAAAAACCCCAAATCCTTATTGAAACCCTAGTTCATGTTAAAACTTTAATATTATTATTAAACTTAAATCTTGTAAATATATATGTTTAGGCATCTTGTGAAGGATTACGTTGGAACGTCGATTTCTTTTCTTAATAATCATCAACTATATACTTATTTACCATGTGAGTTTCCTTGCCCCTTTTTATCTTTTCACACTATTTTGGGGTGAAACATGATTGCTTATACATGATACACTTATACACATTTGAGACTTGTAAATCACTTGCAATTCAACTTATTATTTTGTCATGGTTATTTGTGCTTTGTAAGTGATTATATGAGATACATAGTTTGTTTACAATCATTAACTATTGCTAGCCTAACGACGTCTTAGATCTTTGGGCCTGACAAGCCTATTTGGTGCTAAAGTCGAGGTATTTCCGACTCCTGATGACGTATGCTTGTTCATCATGGGAACCAAATACACTTAGCCAATCTTTTATACTTGTAATCAAGTCGAGGTTTGGTTGTAACGATATGTGTTCTATAACCTTACTTGCTTATGACCTATGACATGAATTGCTACTTGTAACCTTTTTCATATTATGTATGAAAACCTTGGAAACTCACCAACTATTTATAGTTGACTCTTTATTTTTATCATGTTTCAGGAAACCCCCAAGTTTAAAGTGAACTTTGAAGCTTGCAATAAAACTAGGACTTGGACCTAGTTAAATAAACAAAATGTTATGCTATGTTTTGATTTATGTTTGAACTTATCTCTTGTTTGAGACTTATGGTTGTATTTCATTTTAAGACTTATGATAAATAATATTTGCAATTTAATATAGCGTTATGTGGTTGTGAATAATCTTAACCCTCACATCTCGACGATTCCGCCGTCAAGGTTGGGGTGTGACACAGGTGGTAAACCCAGTTCATGGAGTAAATTTTTAACCCATAACAGTTCGGCAGCGGCATTTGCAAGAGCTTTGTACTCAGCTTCGGTTGAGGATCTAGAGACAATTTTTTGTTTTGCAGATTTCCAAAAGATGACATTGGACCCGAGGTATAAAAGATATGCTGTAGTTGACCTACCTCCATCATTAATGCTGCCCCAAGTCCAAGTCAGAGAAGGCTTGCAAGTTAAGGTGGGTGTTGTTTTTCAAGAACAACTCGTGATGTACCGTTCCTTTCAAGTAGCGGAGTACCCTTTTTAGGAGCTTGCCAGTGTGATTGTTTGGGTGAGTGCATGAATTGAGATAATTTATTGATGGCAAAAGAGATGTCTGGACGGGTGAAGGCAAGGTACTGTAGAGTACCAACTAGTTTTTGGTAAGGGGTGGGGTCAACAGGAGGAGAGGAGTCATTAGGAGAGAGCGGATCAGACGTGCTCAAAGGAGTGAGAACCTCTTTTGCACCATCCATTTTAAAGGTGGTGAGAACATCTTGAATGTGGCGATGTTGAAAAAGAAATAAACCATGAGGTGTAGGAATAACTTCAATTCCTAGGAAGTGATGGAGAGGGCCTAAATCTTTGATGGAGAATTGTTTGCTTAGGGCCTGAACAAATGAATCCATGAAGGAATTGTGATTGCCTGTAAGGACAATGTCATCAACATACATAAGAAGATAGCAAGTGATCTTGGAGTTGTAGACAAAGAGGGAGGAATCAGAGAGATATTTTTTGAAACCAAAACTAAGGAGAAAGTTGGCTAGTTCTATGTACCAAGCTCGCGGTGCTTGTTTAAGACTGTAAAGGGATTTTTTTAGTTTGCAAATGTGATGGGGGAATTTCGTGTTTGTGAACCCGGGAGGTTAGATCATAAAAACATCTTCATGGAGGGTCCCATGAAGAAACGCATTGTTAACATCAAGTTAGCGTAAATGCCACCCTTTTAAAAGAGCAATGGAGAGAACGGTGCGAATGGTAACGGGTTTAGTGTTTCATGGTAGTCTTTTCCAAATTGTTGGTGAAACCCTTTCGCCACTAGACGTGGTTTGTATTTGTCGATAATGCCATCGGGTTTGCGTTTAATCCGGAACACCTATTTGCAACTAATGGGTTTTTGGGTGGTGTGAGGTACAAGTTCCCATGTGTTATTTTGGATGAGAGCATTATATTCAAGGTCCATGGTGTGACGCCAATCCGGATCATTCAAGGCTTGAGTGTAGGTGGACGGTTCAAGAGATACGGGTAATGGATGAATGGTGGTGGAGTTGACAAAGTTAGAGTTGTAGTATTTGGGGTTGGGTTTAGGATGTCTACGAGGCGTTGGAGTTTGGGTGTTGTGAGAGTCGGGTTGATGGTATTGTGAGTTGGGTGAGGTGGTTGGTGTAGAGGTGGTGGAACCGGTTGGTGGAATGGGCTGGTTAGTGGGCTCTGGCATTAGGCTGAGAGGGAAGACGGTGGAAGTGGAGGGTGGTGTATGGGCCAGGGAGGTTGGAGATAGGCCGTGGAGTTGTAAGGGAGATGATACTGGGCCGTGGGAGGTTTGGTGAGGTGGGTTGGTTTGTTGGGCTTCGGGTGAGGTGTTTTGTTAGGCTTTAGGTGATGGAGTGGGTTGGGGAGAGTGGGAAGTGTGAACGGTGAGTTGAGAGGTTTGGGCAGGAGATGTGGGCGGTGGGGATGGAATGGGAACCAAGGGTGTTGTGTTTAAAAAGGTGTCAAAGGACATATGTAGAGGTTTAGAGTTGGTGGTTTGAGATGGAAAAATGTGGGGAATGAATTGAAAATGTCGAGAGTGATAAAGTTTTTGATTAAGAGGATCATAGCATTTGAATGCCGCCTTAGAGGAGGAGTATCCAAGAAAGATGCATGACGTGGACCGTGATTGTAGTTTTGAAGTGGCATACGGTTTTAGCAACGGGTAACAAAGGCAACCAAAAGGTTTAAGTTTGGAATAGGTATGGACGGTTTTGAACAGCACATCATAGGGTGATTTGTTGTGAAGAATGGGTGTGGGTAAACGGTTTATGAGGTGAGTAGCGGTTTGAACAGCATGAGACCAAAAATGTTGTGGTAAGTGGGAGTAGTGGAGTAATGCGAGGCCGGTTTCAACAACGTGTCGGTGACGTCGTCCGGCAATACCGTTTGTTCCGGTGTGTAAGGTGGTGTCGTGTAATGGGAGATACCTTGAGAGGCAAGATATGGTGAGAGACCCACATATTCACCCCCATTATCAGTAAATAACGCAACAATGTTGGTTTTTAAAAATATTTCAACAAGAGATTTAGATTGTGGAAAAAGAATTTTGACATCAGATTTTCGTTTGATTGGGTATAACCAAATGTATTTGGAAAAGTAGTCAACAAAAATGACATAGTATTTAAAGCCATCTATTGACGTTTTTACGGGACCCCATACGTCGGAGTAGAGAAGTTGTAGTGGTTGATTAGCAACAAACGAATTTTTTTCCAAAAGGTAGTTTATGGCTTTTATTTAGTGAGCATGAAATACAATGAAAACACTCATGGGTCACCTTATTACAACGAAGTCCTAATCTAGAAATTAAAGACTTAAACACTTGAAGCGATGGATGTCCAAGTATGTGGTGCCACATGAGAAGAGAGGTCGTTTGGGTGTTGTCGACATTAGGAGACAAGGAGATTGGTCCATAGTAGACATCATTGACGTTCACTCCCCGCATGAGACGCGCCCCCATGCGTAGATCCTTGACAAAAAAATGATAGGGAAAAACTTCAATGGAAACACGATTAGTACGACAAACTTTGGCAACAGAAATAAGTTTATTTCGAAGATTAGGAGCAATTAAAATGTTATTTAAAAGAAGGGGACAAGATTTTGTTGGAATAGTTGTTTGAGAAATATGAGTTATAGGAAGAGTTTTACCATCACCTAGCACGATCTCATCGGGTCCTCCGAGTTCGGAAAGAACGGGAAAATGTTGGTTGTTGTTTGCGGTGTTGTTGGACACACCAGTGTCCCACATCCAAGATGGGGTTGTAGCCGTTGGGTGAGGGGTGGTGTAGTTAACCAACGGGTTTTGTTATGTTGAGGCGAGACATTGTGGTCTCGTAGGAAGCGACTAAGTTTGCGATAATCTTTAGTGTCATGTCCGGGAATGTTACGATAGTAGCAATGGGTGTTATTGTTACGAGTCGGGCGAGTGTTGGTATTGGCAGTTTGAGGTGGCCATTGGTTTCGGTTTGTTGGTGGATTTGGGTTTAGGGTTGGGCGATTATCATGGGTTGGTGGTTGACGATTTTGGTTGTTGCGAAGTGAACTTCGTTGAGTGTAGTTCACGGTGGTGAGGAGAGGTTCGGTGAGAGTTTCTTTTAAGGTACGTTCATGATCAAGGAGTTTTCCAAAAAAGACGGCAAAAGAGATTGTTGTGTCACGAGTTTGAAAGGAGGTGACTAGATTAGAGTAGTCGTCCCCTAGTTGGTTCATGATATGGACGACAAGGTCTTCTTCGGACATGGGACTTTGAGCAATAGCAAGCTCATCAAATAGGGATTTCATTTCATGTAAATAGTCTGAAATGAAGCGATTTCCTCTTGGGTTTTAGCTAACCGAGATTTGAGGGAAATAATGCGAGAACGCGAGCGACTTGCATAGCTTGAGTTTAGAAGTTCCCAAGCTTTGCAGGCTGTTTTGGCGGAGGAAACAATGGGTTGAATTTGGTCAGAGCAACTACCAAGGAGGGCACTTATGATCATTTGATCTTGACGAAACCAACGAATGTATTCCTGGTTTGGTTTGGTGGTTTGGCCATCGGCAAGGGTTTCGGAAGGGATGGTTTCGGAACCGATGATGTGGTGATCAAGTTCAAGGCCAATGAGGGTGGCGGTGACTTGGGTGTGCCATGAGGGGAAGTTTTGGGAGGTTAGTTTAATCGGAAAATGGGTTGAGGCTGTTATGTGAACAATCGGTGGGTTGCTGCCATGGCTGATTGGGAAAAAATGGACAGAAGCAGGATCGAAAGGTAGTTTGCTCGGAGGAGCTTTATGCTCTTGATACTATATAGAATTTGATTGAATCAAGGATAATTATTCTTATTGTTTACGACACAATATATAGTGGTACAAAGATAAAAGAAATGATTACAAAATAATTACAATGGCTTGATTCTTGGGTATGATTTATGGACAGTCAATCATCTTGATTGATTGGTTGAAAGGAGAGAATAATATTCAATTAATGAAGACTTAATTTGTGATGTTAATAAATTATAACAAAATAATGCTTTCCATCTAATAACAACTTTGGTTGTTAATTATAACAAAATAATGCTTCTTTTAATACTACATATGTTTGACATTTATACATATAATAAGCAACATTAAAATTGGGTGTTTATCAATACAACATCATTTTTTTCGTGGTAGTACGTGTATATAAAGATCAAAGCACCAATATAACCTTTCTTTAAAGCTTTAGAATATAAATCGCAAAGCACCATTATAAAACACAATTACATTATAATAATATTATTGATATAAAGCATAAGAATTTATTCAAATAGCTTATATGAAATTGGTACTGTAAGTTAAAAAAACGAATCACTTCCTTAAACCTTAGTTAAATTCAGACATAGTTCACTATCACAAACGTAGTTTTATCTATAGAGACTGATTCAATCAACATCACAATGAATAAGTACCAGAAGTTCTTTAATCACAAAAAACTGAACGGAACCAATCTCTAGAATCAGATCAACGTTATGATGATCGGAGAACAACTAAGGGGTTGTTTGATTACACTGACTCAGTAAGATCTGATTGAGTCAGAAGCTGACCCAGTTAGAAGTTCTGACCGGGTATGCATCTGACTGAAACCTAGCTGTTTGATTCAGTATCTGACTAGAACCAAATCGATTCAGTATTTACGTAACAATATTTCCTTTAACGGACAAAAAAAACGTATATATCCTTAATCAACTAGAATCATTAACAATTTTAATCAACTATTAAATCAAAATCAGCACAGTCCTTGTTAATTCTTCATAACAAAAGTTGTTGATCAATTTGAACCCTAAATTACAAACCACCATTCCTTTCTTCTTCCTCCTGCTCTCTCTTGGCATCCTGAAAGGTATCATCTCAGTTATGGAGCTTCATCTCCTTCCTTCCTTTCTTACCTTTTAAACCACCCTTTTCAATAATCATCAACATCAAGATCACAAAATTCATGAATTCATAAGAAATTCGTTAGAAAAATCCCATCTAAAAACCACCCTTTTCAATAAACATCAATACCCACCGGAGTCACACCACCAGTCGCCGAGGGGTGTCGCGCCTGTCGAGGGGGTCGCCAAGGGGTGTCGCGCCTGCCGAGGGGGTCGCCGAGGGGGTTGCCGAGGGATCAGCCGGAGGTGGTGCCGTTTGTTGTTGAAGAAGCGCAAGGGGGTGGGGTCAGACTATTTAATTTTCAGGTTTGGGTCAGCTACCTTGGACCCGGTCAGCTGAAACGAAACGCATATCAAAAGGGCTGACCGGCTGACCGAGTCAGCCAGTCAGTCGGGTCAGCCGAAGTCAAACACCCCGAAGAAATCAGATGAAACAAAAGAGGATTCCACCGATGTGGTGAAAACCCTAATCCTTAGAGATTAGAAACGAACAGAAGGAAAAATTATGAGAAATGAGATTGTGTCCTCTCAACCCTAACACTCAACATTTATATAATATCCACCAACAGCAACCATAGCACCCACGACCCATGAGACCCGCGTGTGCAGTAGAGATAAAACGGATCATACGTGGGTCAAAGGCATCTCTGGATCATCTTCACTTGATTCCAGCCCAAGCCCACAACACATGATCAACAGCAGCCCAAATACACGAACCAGCCCAATGATATGAAAAAGAAAATAATGCAATATGAGAATAGAAATATATTGCATGTTTAGGATTTAGAATTATTACATATTTCTAACATCCACGAATCCAGGCAATCAAATCTTATGAATATTAGATGCTCCAATAAGATGTTCGGTCAAAAAGCTAATGCACAACTATGAGCAACACGCAATCGAATCAGGTCGAGAGTACTCCACACTTGGTACATCCCAAAATGTAGCTTCAGCCATGACACACATAAACAAAAGGGAGATCAAACTTGGGGAAAGTTGGAAACACGAAACATATTATCCAGGTAATTAATGATCTACAATTTAAAACCATAAAACTGTTGGTTCAGGCCCCTCTAAACACACACACAAACACACACTTTAGAACGTTTTCTTTTTTATTTGATTCAACTAAACGATTACAAAAAAGTTAGAAATAAAGCTGCATACTATCCTATTTATAATGAGTAAAACTAGACCTAAAATCCATGTAAACATGGAGTACGTGAAGTAAAAAACTACCAACTGGAATTCCTAATAATTAGCAAAATAAAGCCTACTAAGTCTTCAATAACCCACGTCCAAATTGAATAAATGATGGCTCATTCTTTTGTTGACCCAATGACCCATTTAACCGGCTGCCTCTTGATCCATTATGACCCGCGAACCGACTTGACCCAATCAAGATTAATCCAACATTCACCCACTTAATCTTGATTCGGTTCTCGTTTCTATTCTTTCTTTCTTTCTTTCTTTCTTTCTTTCTTGCTTATCTTGTTGTTTCTTTCAATACCCGGTACCGGTTTTCTTGCTTCTTGATTTGATTCTTTCTTACTTGTTTACTTCGAATCATCTTGCTACTAACTTTATTACGTTCTTGCTATCCAAATCATAAAGATTCGGTCTTGCTATTGCTTCTTACTTCTTGGAATACGAACCACACATGGCTCGAACACTTTCTCTTCCTACTTGCTTTCTTCATTCTTGCTATCATGTTGTTAATCTTACTTGACTCAATCAATTTATCTTGGCCTTGCTTTTTTGCTTTCGGTTCTTACCTTCCACATATTGCCTTTTACTCAACCTTCAAAAGACAAAATAACAATACATCATTCTTCCCTTTTTTATTCCCATGCACTATTCCCAATTAATTGTTTTATTTTACTTTTTCAACCATTAAAAAATATGCACCGCCTTGATTTCTTTCACCCTCACCACACGTGATAATCACAAATTGATAACTATTAACAACAGAATTGTTGTTACACTCACCTACGAGTCTCAACTCTCACACAGGTAACCGGTTTATCACACAGATCTCTTCTTCTCGATTTTCTTTAATCCACGTACGCAGGTCGTCTTCTCGCTTGAACTGCTTCTTCACGCACATAACTCTTCTACGATCACACATATCGTCTCTTGCCCATCTCCACCAATTCACATGGAACCGTGTTTGGTTCACTTTAAACCTCTTCAAAACACCTGATTACAGCCACACATGCTTGTTACTATCGATCACACAGATCGAATGCATACTGTTTCTTCTTCATCGTCTCCAGCCCTGCAGCCAACGGGTTGCACCCCTCTTGAAACGACTCTCAAACCGGCTTCACTGAACGCTAGGCTCTGATACCAATTGTTGGTTCAGGCCCCTCTAAACATACACACAAACACACACTTTAGAACGTTTTCTGTTTTATTTGATTCAACTAAACGATTACAAAAAAGTTAGAAATAAAGCTGCATACTATCCTATTTATAATGAGTAAAACCAAACCTAAAATCCATGTAAACATGGAGTACGTGAAGTAACAAACCACCAATTGGAATTCCTAATAATTAGCAAAATAAAGCCTACTAAGTCTTCCATAACTCACGTCCAAATTGAATAAATGATGTCTCATTCTTTTGTTGACCCAATGACCCATTTAACCGGCTGCCCCTTGATCCATTATGATCCGCGACCCGACTTGACACAATTAAGATAAATCCAACAAAAACAAACATGTAATAATGCGAAAATCATATATTGATTAAAATGAGTTTGTAAAATTGAATCTATGGATAAAGAACTTGAACAGTAGGGATTTGGGGCATAAAAAAGTTGAATGTATTTTGAAATTCTTGACAAAGAAGTACTAGGTTTCAAGTTGACTCTCTCATATCAATTTATTATATGTATTTAAATTTTATAGCAAATTGGGGTTACTGAGCATCCCTCTAGCATTGCGATTGATGATCCAAGTCATAATAGTTTGTGAAGGGGTATCACCCCAAATAGATGAACAAAACCTGAACCGTTAAACACATTTCTTAGCCGCGGCCCAAGCTGGGAGCTCAGCCGCGGCCCATTCAGACTAGGACACAAAGCCGCGCCCATTTAAGCTGAAGGCTCAGCCGCGGCTCATCCAGGATGGGGGCCCAGCCGCGGCCCAAGCCGCATCTCCTGCTGGCCGAGGCACCAATTTGTGACGACCGACTTGCGTAACGAACCCAACCCATCTAACCAGCGAAGGGAACCCAAGCTGCGACTAGCGTACCACGGGAGCAGGCAGAGCCGCGGCTAGGAGTACATACCCAGTGCCGCGGCTCAGTACACCAAAACCGGATCGAACACCAGACTTCGTAAAGTTCCCATGTCAAACACTTATGAAAACCCTCACGTAAACTTGGCAACCAAGGAACCCTTTCATTGGTTGCAAAGGAATAAGAAAGAAGACAAAACGAGCAATGCCAAAACAATGTCAGGAGGTCAGAACAGCCCCCAAATCCCTAAGTCAACTATCAAGACAAACCACATTAATATTAGTCAGAAACCCTTTACACCAGAAGGGTATGAAACCCTAAACTAGGGAATTTCAGTCCCAGATCATTGACTACAGGTTTCCAAGAATAGAGCCATGCTATGTTCAGTCTCCATGTATCAACACTATAAATACTTCTAAAATTCCACAGGAAGAACCAGATTGAGACATCCATACACACACACATTCACACAACATTAGTTACAAACCATTTACTTATTAATCCTTTCAAAGCCCTCTCGATATAAATACTTATTCTCACGACGGAGTGTGGTCTCGGGGAGAAATCCCTTTCTGTCCGAGGCGAGGCTCACGGTGTTGTTGTTGTCTCACAGATATTCCAGTCAGCTGAAGTTCACATCAAGCCCCAGCCAGGTCCTTGGTACTCTGTCCAGCCGAAGTCAAGCTCAGCCGAAGTCCAGCTCAGTGAAGTCCAAGCCCAGTCGCATCCCACTTCTCAGCTGCATTCAGCTTTCTCAGCAATCAAAGCCCCTGCCTAATCCACAACAGCAACCTCATTCACGCACTGCTCCCGAGTCTTAATCCCTTGATTAAGATTCGTGTAGCAACATTTGGCGCCATCCGTGGGACCCAGACATTACTCAAGCAGCTGCCATGGATTCAGGTCAGGGAACTCCTCACCCTAAGGATACTAGCGACGCTAAAAATCCACACACCACCGCTTCCCCGTTAGCAGCCACCACAGGGGTGGTAACAACTGTGGTAGCGTCATCACCCCAGAATTCATCAACAAAAATCGAGAACAAATCCTCTCCATGCTAGAACAAGAAGAAAGGGAGCGACGTCTTAAAGACATCCGAACACGTCTCGAATATGGAGAAACCCCAGAGGAAAGGAATCATGAAGAGGGAGAGGATGATCGAAGAGACAAGGTAGAGAATGCCGAAAATAATCCAAAAACAAAGAAGAGTCAAGGCACCGCCGCAACCGGAGAGAAAGCGGGAGTCGATGACGACTTTAGCAAGCCATACCGCCCATCAACGGCGAGAGCCAGATCCAAGTTCATACCAAGAATAGCAGAGTTTACTTTCCCTCCAAAACTCAAAATGCCATCCAATGTAGGAAAGTACAACGGCACGGGCGATCCAGACGATCATCTTGCAATTTTCGTAGGTGCTGCTGAAGTGGAGCAGTGGTCGATCCCCGTGTGGTGCCACATGTTTGCTCAGACCCTGACCGGTGCAGCTAGGGTCTGGTTTGACAGCCTTCCAGTGGGAGGGATCGGAAGCTTCGAGGAATTGGAGGAAGACTTCTTAAGGAATTTTAGTCAGCAAAGGTTGTCCGCCAAAGATCCAACAGAATTGCATAACATCAAAAGAGGCGACGGTGAGTCTATCGAAAACTTTATCACAAGGTATTCGAAAGAAAGCATGCAGGTACGGGGGCCGGGGAGACGATCAGAATCTCGGCATTCATCCACGGAGTAAGGAATGACCAGTTGGTGGAAAGATTTCACGAGCATCTCCCAAAGACGGTAGACGAAATGTTGGAGAGAGCCAAAGCATTCGTCAGAGGAAAGAAGGCATGTGAGCAGTTGAAAGACAGGACGCCAAAGAAACTTGTATCCCCTATGTGGGACCCACCAAAAAGGCCAAGAGGGTCAAGGTCGTGGGAGAAACCACGTTTCCAGCCGCGTTACCCACAACGAAGCCCATCTTTTCAACCTCGTTTCACGCCTCCAATCTAGAACGCGCAGGGTCCCAATGTAACCCTTCCACCTCTGATTAAAACCCCAAGTGAATCTTAGCCACAGAAAACATTAACTTCACCAAGCCCACACCATTGAAGCCAGGAGTAAAAAGAGACACTAGCAAGTATTGTGAATTCCATAAAGAAAATGGGCATGCAACAGATGATTGTTTCTCGCTAAAACGACAGATAGAGTTGGCGATAAAGACAGGAAAGCTCGCACATCTGTTGAGAGAGTTGAAAAAAGCACCTCAAGCGGGGGATAAAAGGAAGGAGATATTCATGATAAGGGTCGTAGAATGTAGCATCAAGCGTCATTCTGATCACATGGAGCCTTGGATGGCACAAGAAATTTCATTTCCTCCAATACATGGTGGAAGCTTTGCCAACGGCCCTCTGACAATTTCAGCCATCATCGCAGGACACCAGGTACACAGAATATATGTAGATAGTGGGAGTAGTTAGGAAATTATGTACGAACATTGTTTCTTGCAGCTTGACGAGGAAATCAAAAGAACCCTAGATACAAGGACACACCTCCTCACTGGTTTCGCAGGAGAGGTAGTGCAGACCCTGGGCCAGATACAATTACCAGTTGCAATAGGAAACCACACAGGATGGCGGGAGGTCACCATGAATTTCCTGGTTGTGAGATCCCAATCGTCTCACAATGTTCTACTTGGAAGGCCGGGTCTATGTATGCTTGGAGCAGTCATATCCACAGTCCATGCCGCGATCAAATTCCCCACTCCAACCGGAGTTGTCACTATATACTCCAGTAAAGAATGCAAAGACGTGAAAGCTATCGCTCCAGGAACAACAGATGGGGAGGATGAGCTGGTGTGCCCAACGCTGGAGAAGTGGGTAATCAACCCTCTTTTCCCGGAACAAAAAATTACCATCGGTGGGCAACTGGGTGATGCAACTAAAGAACGACTTCGTCATCTGCTGCAAAACAACTTGAATGTTTTCGCATGGCAACCCACCGACATGGAGGGTGTCCCACGCAGCACAGCAGAACATAGATTGAACACACGAGCATCAAAGAAGCCAGTTGCTCAGAAGCGTCAGCACATGGGCCAGGAACGAAGTCGGGCTGTGGTTGAAGAAGTCAAGAAACTACTCGAGGCAGGTATTATTCGAAAGGTACGTTACCAAACCTGGGTGGCTAATCCAGTGATGGTAAAAAAGAGCGATGGCACATGGAGGATGTGCATTGACTTTAAAGATCTTAACAACGCGTGCCCTAAGGATTGCTATCCACTCCCGGATATTGATCTAAAGGTGGATTCCCTGGCAAGCTTTCCTTTGAAATGTTTCCTTGATGCTTACAAGGGATACCACCAGGTGCAAATGGCCCCCGAAGATGAAGACAAGACTGCTTTTTACACAGATGTTGGCATCTTCTGCTTCACAAAAATGCCATTTGGTTTGAAGAACGCGGGGGCTACTTACCAACGATTAATGGATAAAGCTTTTTCTCAGCAGACAGAAAAGAACATTGAAATCTACGTAGACGATGTGGTGATAAAGAGTCGCGACGAGGAGGCTTTGCTTGCGGATATCGCTGAAACTTTTCAAACTTTGAAAGCGATAAACATGAAGTTAAATCCCAAGAAGTGTTCGTTTGGAGTAGAAGAAGGGAAGTTTCTAGGAGTGGTGGTGACAAAGAAAGGGTTAGAGGCCAACCCTGAGAAGGTGGCAACTGTCCTTAATATGCCATCCCCAAAATCAGTTAAAGAAGTGCAAACGCTCAATGGACGGCTGGTAGCCCTGAACAGGTTCCTTTCGAAACATGTTGAGCGTGCTTTGCCTTTCATGACCACTTTGCGTAATTGCTTGAGCAAGAAGGATTTTTTATGGACGAACGAAGCAGAAGCAGCATTTCAACAAATGAAGGTATACTTGAGCAACCTGCCCAGGCTGGTAGCTCCTTTCCCCAAGGAGCGACTGGTAATGTACTTATCCGCAGGAGAAGAAGCTGTAAGCGTGGCCCTCAAAGATCCAGAAACCAGGTATTCGCCTATGGAAAAACTAACTCTTGCTTTAGTATATGCTTCCAGGAGATTGCGAAGATACTTCCAGGCCCATGTGATTGAGTTCTGGACCAGCCAACCCATACAACAAATTTTGAGAAGGCCAGAGATATCAGGAAGGTTGGCGAAATGGGCCATAGAATTGGGAGTCTTCGAGATAGAGTACAAGCCAAGAGTAGCAATCAAGGGGCAAGTCGTGGCTGATTTTCTAACAGAAATGCCACAAGAGAAGGGAGGTAGTGATGCCAACGAAAAATCCGTGAGTCAAAACAACGGGGAATGGTGTTTGCATACCGATGGAGCGTCAAATGATGAGGGGTCGGGTGCTGGAATGATACTGGTAGGGCCGGAGAAGGAAGAGGTAACTTACGCCTTGAGGTTGGCTTTCAAGAGCTCCAACAATGAGGCGGAATATGAGGCACTGTTGGCTGGCTTGAGGTTGGCCAAACAAATGGGAATCAAGAAACTCCACGCCCACGTAGACTCATTACTGGTTGCAAATCAGATTAATGGGTCTTACGACGCCAAGGAAACAACAATGAAGCAATACCTCGGCAAAGCGAGAGATCTTATCAGCAGTTTTGAGGAGTGTAATGTCTCACACGTTCCGAGAAGCCAAAACAAAAAGGCAGACGCTCTTAGCAAACTTGCCTCAGTCACTTTCAGCCACCTGGCCAAAGAAGTCAGAGTTGAAGTACTGCGGTCCCCATCAATTGAAGAAAAGGAGGTAGTCTCGGTGAACGCCGTAGCGCAGGAATCTTGGATGAGTCCAATTGTCAAATTCCTGGAAAGCGGCGATCTACCTGAGGAAAAGGGAGATGCCAGAGCAATTCAAACGAAGTCACTGCAGTACGAGCTGCGGCAGGGGATCTTGTACCGCAAGTCCTATATGGGGCCATTATTACGATGCCTTACACCAGACGAGGCAAGCTATGTGGTAAGAGAGATACATGAAGGCATCTGTGGCATCCACGCAGGACCAAGAATGGTAGTAGCGAAAGCAAGGGGAGCGGGATATTATTGGCCCGGGATGCATAGGAGTGCCACCGAGGAAATCCAAAGATGTGACAGCTGCCAGAGGCACGCGCCAATGTGCCACAGGCCCAAGAATGATCTAATCCCAGTCCATGCTGCGTGGCCCTTTCAGAAGTGGGGGATGGATATTGTAGGCCCATTCCCAGTGACAGCCGGAGGGGTTAAATTTCTCTTAGTGGCCGTGGATTACTTCACCAAGTGGGTGGAAGCCAAGGCTCTGAAGTCAATCACAGGGCAGCAAGTAAAGAAGTTCACGTGGGAAAACATTATATGTCGTTTTGGACTCCCGTTATTCATCGTGACAGACAACGGGAAGCAGTTTGCGGAGAATCCATTCAAATCATGGTGTAGAGAACTGCAAATCCAACAAATTCTCACGTCAGTAGCACACCCACAAGGTAATGGTCAGGTCGAGAGAGTTAATCGCAGTATCGTGGAGGGAATAAAAACAAGGCTGGGCGTTGAAGGAAAAAATTGGGTGGAAGAGCTACCCAATGTCTTGTGGGCCCATCGGACCATGCCCAAAACCAGCCACGGTGAAACCCCATTTAGTCTAACTTACGGGTCGGAAGCCATGATACCCGTTGAGATAGGCATACAAACAACTCGGGTCACACAAGCCCCCGAACAAGAGAATGAAGACAATCTGCGGTTTAATTTGGATTTGCTGGAGGAAAGAAGAATGGTGGCGGCAATCCGAGAGGCAAAGCACAAGAAGGAAGTTGAACGATACTATAACTCTCGTGTGAAACATCAAACATTCAGGGTAGGTGATTACGTCTTGAGAAGTAACGAGGCAAGCAGAGTTCAAGATCAGGGCAAGCTGGGCCCGCGTTGGGAGGGACCTTATCAAGTCATCGAAGTAGGGAACAATGGAGCTTATAAACTCAGCCAGCTGGATGGAGCAGTTATCCCAAGAACTTGGAACGGAGCTCAGCTCCGACGATACTACATGTAGTAGGTATTTATGTTTAAAAAGTGTAACTCATTTTTTCAGTAAGAAGGTGCATGCGAGCACCAGCAGTTACACCCAGTTATTGAATCTTTTTATAACCAGTATCTTATTGAGTCTTGAAGCCACAATAACGTGTGAGCAAAGAAAGAAATACGAGATACCAATACTCGGGCGATATTTGCGAATAAGTAACCAAACAATGCAAATGTTTGTCAAGCTAAGATTAAACGAAACCATAACTAAACATAACTCGTTGTTAGTAACCAGATCTTAAAGGAAACAAATGCATTCCTCCATGTACATAACCATACTTTGGCAAACAGTTAGAGCCATTCAACAATGTACATTTTCATTAGGCTAAAAACCCAAGCCAAAAAGAAATCAAAACGAGTAAGAGGAGTGCCAATACGTCACGTGTAAGGCAAAATGACATCCTTTATAAGATAAGTAGCAACAATAACCAGAAAATGCATTGATGCATAGGGCCACGGCAAAAGTTAAAGTCACGGCCTAAGTCTCATTCACGGCTAAAGTTACGAGTCGTAACTAAAAACATAACCATAACAATATTGTGAGCGCGTGGCAGGTCATGGCAAAAAGCCACGGTCATGCAACAAGAGTTACAGCCCGAAACCATGGGCAATCACTCCAAAGTGAGCCGCGGCTAAAGAATAACCCGCGGCCGCTGGCTGCACCAAGGTTTATATTCGAAGGTTAAGTCATGCCTATTATTATAACGAAGCCACAGCCACGAGTCACAACCAAGGAGAGCCGCGGCCAAAAGTAATCAGAAAGGCCAGCCGCGTTTAAAGGCTGAAATGGCACAACCCTATTCACAACCAAAAGTCGAGAAAAACATGACCATAATAGTCTTACGTGGCAAGTCGCGGCTATAAGCCGCGAACACAAACACAGCCGCGGCACTGTGATCAGCCGCGGCACTGTGATCAGCCGCGGCACTCTGACCAACCGCAAGCCGCGGCAATGGAGTCCGCGAGATCCGCGGCCGCAAGCCATCCGCAGATCGTAAGACTGTTCCTTATTTGGATGATTAACGTGTACAAGGATTACAAGCCGCGGTCGAAAGGAATCGACCAACCAAAAGTCGCGGCTCCTTGGCGAAGCACGGGACATCAACGATACACAAGTTCGATAATCGCAACACACAAGACATGAAGCATAAAAGCATAAATATCATTACGAAACAAACATCAAGTCGGGGTACAAGTTTAATAACATCACAAAATAAATATCCAACAAACAAGCTAGCTACGCTGGAGCAGGGCCTTCAGCCGGGGTAGTCAAGAATGACTTGATCTCCTCAAGGGGTGAATCACGCATTGCAGCAATAGTCTCGGTCATGGGAAATGTAGCCTTGTCAAACGAGTCCAATTCAGCTCGTAGCTTCTTCAATGCATTTTTATCAAAGTTCTTCGCCATCTCCGGTTTCTTGCCTTCAGCAGCAAGGCGTGCCCCATCCAACAACCCAGCATTGTAACCAACTTTGTCCGACAAACTGTTAATCCTTGCCAACGCATCAAGGAACTCGTCGCTGTCACGGATCTTGTTGAAAGCCAAGCCAACACCTTCTGAAATGATCCATTTCTTCTCGGATGTGAGAAGAGACACTTTCTCCTCAAGATTAGCAATTCGGTTTTCAGAGGCAAGTTGATTATCCTTCAAATCCAAAGTAAGTTTCTTCACTGCAGCCCGCTGAATGCACAACTCCTCCTGGGCACCACTAAGATCCATAGTAAGCTTTTCCTTAACAAGATCAGACGCATCACAACGGGACTTGAGAGAAGCGTTTTCAGCCTCCAGCTTGGACACTTGCTTCTTAAGGTCACGGATCTCATTAACACCATCCACCCAACGGCCGTGAATCTCAACGAATGAAAACAAACTGTTCACCATAGACAAACAACCAGCATTCGACAGTGCTCTATTTTTCAAAGCTTCTCCACGAAAGAATTCTGCAGGTGTGCGAGATGCAAACATAAAATCCCTACACGCATCTGGAGTCTCAAAAGTTGTTCCGTTGGTCAACTCCCAATCAGGAACAAACTTATCCTCCGCATTCAGCTCGGAATCCTCAGAAGATTCAGCCGCTTTTTCCTTACCTGAACCACCGACCGAATGATCACAAAGATCAGAAATGGTTAACATATATACATATGAATGTGAGTAATGATTGTATGTGTGGAGCAGCTCTCACCAGGAGACAAAGAAGCAGAACCAGAACTACCAGAATTCGAACCAGAAGGCGCCTCAGCCGCGGCCGAGGGCTCTCCCTGTCGAGCCGTGGCAGGCGGGGGGGGGGGGGGGGGGGGGGGGGGGGGACGGCCGCGGCCGCAATCCCGGGCCGCCCAACCCCTGTTTGCGCTTCATCTTGGGGCGACTAGTGGGAACAGAAGCTTCATCAACACTTTTTCGCTTGCGGGTAGGCGGTGGCATGGTTTCACCCGGCTGAACAACGTAGCCGGCGGTTGTCTCCAGAATAGAAGTCGCACCTTCAGGCAAAGCTTCAGCCTGTTCAGAAACATCCTCTTTGGCAGACAATTTCATGCGCTCGAACAGACCCATACCTGTAGGGGCACAGCATACAAACGATAATCAGACAGATAAACATTTATATTAAAACACAAAGTAGGGAAGCAACTTACGTTTCCCTTGATAAGTCATAAATGGAACCGCGTTAGGGTCAGCCCAGTTACGACTAACACCGGCCATCACAAGGAAATGCTCAGAATAGCTACGGAGCGGAGTGGGCTCGGCTTTCAAGAGGTCATAAGCAGACATATCAAATGTGTCGGGATCGGGAAAGGGGTCCTGAATAGGTTTGCTAGATTCCAACCAGTGCATCTCAAAAGGGACTATGCTAGATGAAATAAAGAAGAAATGATCTTTCCAATGCTTCAGACTAGTTATGGTTCGAGAAATCAAAGGAGGCTTGGGAGCTTTTCTTTTTTCAAAGGTTAACCAATCGCCTACCCTAGTCAACTTGTAAAAGGCCCTAAAAAGGTTTGTTTCAGGTTCTACGTTAAGAGCACGACATGATATCTCAAAATGGTATACCTTAACTAAACCTAAAGGAACTAGTTGTGATAGATGAATATCATAGTACCTAAGAAGCCAACACAAGAAACGGCTAACCGGAACACGAAAGTTACAAAGACTAAAGAAAGGAGTATAAAGAGCTATCGTCCCAACCGGCGCATCTCTCACAGTCGACGAATGAGGAGGGACGGTGGGACTAAGCTCAGGAGAAATACCGTAACGAATCATAAAGTTGTTTAGAAAATCTTGAGAAATAACCGAGTGTTGATGACCCATGTCATTCCTACACTCCATCAGAAATGTGTAAAGTGAATAATGGTTCAAGTAACTTACCAACAAGATTGGAGTTCTTGAACGAGGAGGTTTGAAGGGAAACTTGAAGGGAAGTGAGAGAATAGGAAGGGAAAGAATGGATGGAGAAAAGGGTTTGTTGGTAGATTTATAAGAAAAAGCCTCAAGGGCTCGGTCCACGAAGCGGCTAGGCCGCGGCTCGAGGCAAGGGGTACCGCCGAAAAGACAAGGCGGCGGCCATAGCCCGCAACACGAGAATTCTAGGCGCTTCGACCTAGAGCTAGGTGGCGGCTATAGGGGATTTGACAAAGACAAACGCGTGGCTCGAGGACAAGATGGACAATGATTCGATTGATGCGAAACTGGGCCGGGGCTCAAGGCAGAAAGAACTCAAGGGTTGATGGTGATAAAGAGACACATCAATAGAAAGTACAAAGGTCATAATTATTCCAATGACATGGTTATAACCATGACATTGGACTGGGGGACATGAAGGGGTATCACCCTAAATAGATGAACAAAACCTGAACCGTTAAACACATTTCTTAGCCGCGGCCCAAGCTGGGAGCTCAGCCGCGGCCCATTCAGACTAGGACACAAAGCCGCGCTCATTTAAGCTGAAGGCTCAGCCGCGGCTCATCCAGGCTGGGGGCCCAGCCGCGGCCCAAGCCGCATCTCCTGCTGGCCGAGGCACCAATTTGTGACGACCGACTTGCGTAACGAACCCAACCCATCTAACCAGCGAAGGGAACCCAAGCTGCGACTAGCGTACCACGGGAGCAGGCAGAGCCGCGACTAGGAGTACATACCCAGTGCCACGGCTCAGTACACCAAAACCGGATCGAACACCAGACTTCGTAAAGTTCCCATGTCAAACACTTATGAAAACCCTCACGTAAACTTGGCAACCAAGGAACCCTTTCATTGGTTGCAAAGGAATAAGAAAGAAGACAAAACGAGCAATGCCAAAACAATGTCAGGAGGTCAGAACAGCCCCCAAATCCCTAAGTCAACTATCAAGACAAACCACATTAATATTAGTCAGAAACCCTTTACACCAGAAGGGTATGAAACCCTAAACTAGGGAATTTCAGTCCCAGATCATTGACTACAGGTTTCCAAGAATAGAGCCATGCTATGTTCAGTCTCCATGTATCAACACTATAAATACTTCTAAAATTCCACAGGAAGAACCAGATTGAGACATCCATACACACACACATTCACACAACATTAGTTACAAACCATTTACTTATTAGTCCTTTCAAAGCTCTCTCGATACAAATACTTATTCTCACGCCGGAGTGTGGTCTCGGGGAGAAATCCCTTCTGTCCGAGGCGAGGCTCACGGTGTTGTTGTTGTCTCACAGATATTCCAGTCAGCTGAAGTTCACATCAAGCCCCAGCCAGGTCCTTGGTACTCTGTCCAGCCGAAGTCAAGCTCAGCCGAAGTCCAGCTCAGTGAAGTCCAAGCCCAGTCGCATCCCACTTCTCAGCTGCATTCAGCTTTCTCAGCAATCAAAGCACCTGCCTAATCCACAACAGCAACCTCATTCACGCACTGCTCCCGAGTCTTAATCCCTTGATTAAGATTCGTGTAGCAACAGTTTGAGATGATGATCAATGGAAGGTTTTCATGATTTTAAGGTTTAGGTGGGAGGGCCTGTGTGATCTAATCTTCTTCATCTCAAATTAATTATGTAATTTTGGTAATGGGTCAGATTTGTAAATGTATAAGGGACGTATGTTTTTCGGATTATGACTGTCAAAGTATTGTCTTATCATAAACGGGTGAGGGCCCCTCAATCTCGATGTTTCATGTAGGTTAAATGGAAGTGAGGTGCCAATAATCCTTAGCTTAAGTGGTTGAGGTAGGGTACCTAAGACAATTAAAAATGGGTAGTTCTTGGGTTCGAGTATCGCTTAGAGAAAAAATGCTCTTGGTTGAGTCAATAGTTGCTTTCATTCTTGTTCATCTGATTTATATAAAGTTTAGTGTTCAAATCAAAGTTAAGCTTATATAATGTAATTGTACATAAGTCGTTAAATGCTAAGGCTTTTGAAGAAACATTTATTATAGGTATTGTATTAGTGCTCTATGTCAATGACATAGGTGTACATGATGCTACTTCATTCATTTAGCTTCTTGAAGTTATATCGATCTTTAATTTAGTGAACGCAAGAGAGGGTCCGACTGTTGACCTTTAACGAGTAAAGTTTTCTACAAAGACAAGTATCATACCTTTTTGTTTTCTTTTATTTGTCACAAATGTTATTGTAAAACAAAATAGTGCAAAGTTTTAGGTTGTGCAGGCTTTGAGTTTGGGTTTTTGTTTACTTTTTTTTTCATTAAGCTGTTAAGCGTAGTTAATGTGTGTGTATATATCCAAGTCATTAATTATAATTTTTTTCTATTGAGATAATAAAGAAACATCATAGTTGCAGCCTTTAAACGTAGGTCACACTAATAAAACAACATTACATTCTCATGTTATTTTACTGTTTTTTCGTGCAAATGAGTGATAGTGTTCCGTTGTGTATACCTAACAAGTGGTATAATGGCTTCAGACCTTATTTCTTTATTTGAACATGTTCTCCAGGGTTAGTGGATTAGAATGTTTGTCACACACACTTTTTCACATCACAGTTTGGAGTTAAAACCTTGGAGTTTGATTTATTTTGCCACCGGAATTGTGAACCACCGCCTCTTATTAGGGTTAAAGCCTTGAGTCACCACCACCAACACGTATCATAATCACTGTTCCGTAACTACTTAACCATAACCACTGCCATGGGTTGTGGTTTGCTATGCGATTGTCGATCAAAGCAATCGATCATGAGCATAACTGTTAACCGTTTTTCGTCTACAACCAATTTTCAACCACTGATCAAAGAAGGAAAATAGATACACTTGTTTCTTGTTTCTTGATTAGGGTTTGATTGGGTTGTTTTAATTGGGATTTTGGTGCTCTAAGTTTCGGGTTTATTGTTCTAGTTTGTTGTTTGTGTTTTCTTTGACCTGTAGTTTGGGTATTTGTTGACAAGAGTAAGAGGTTTAGTTTATTTGTTTGTTTTTTGACTGAATTATTAATTGAAGAATTGTTTCTTATAAACAAGAATTGTGGGTCGAGTCTTTTTGACAATATTCAGTAGAACATCTTTTAAGTTTAGACACATGCCATTACTATGTATGTTCACTATTAATCGATCATGTTTATCTCTCGTTTGCTATGGCTAAAGACGAGAAAGTAGTAATTAAGAAGATTAATATGATGCGGTTGGTGGAAGATGTAAATGGAAGCAGTATGGCAAAAGGATCCGGACATGGTTTTGGTAAAGAAAAGCTTGTGAAGGTGGAATAAGTTGATTAGGAACTGAAAAACAAAAAGGCTAGGACTGTTATTACATTGGTACCGACTAAAAGTGTGGCGTTCAATATCATGAAGGAAACTATTACTTATGATATGATGAACGCACTCTATGTTTGAAAAGACTTAAGTTGCAAACAAAATATTCTTGATTTGGGAGCTTGTGAATACAAAGATGAAAGAAGGAATTTCAGTGACTACTCATATTAACAATCTCGTATTTGATAAAAATTAAGTTTGAGAATGAAGTATGATAGTTGGTTTGAAACTGTATCCCTTTAGCTATTTTATTTTTCAAATTAAAATAATGATTATATAGTAACACTAATTAAAAAATATTTAACAAATAAAATATCCTTACTATAATAATGATTATCCAAAGAAACATGATCTCCCCCACCACACTTCCCTTCATTCACTTCATCTTCACCAACATCCATCTAAATAAGTTTCTAAAGAATGAAACCTATGGATCATGATCATGTGTGGAAAGACATCAGCAGCCTCCCACCTCTTCACCACCCCACCACCACTCACCACTTTCAAGACTTCTTTGCTCCGGCCGCCACGCCCGGCGGAGGAGCCACCTTCCACCGCCCTTCTCCACCGTCACGACCGCCACTCGTCACCATGTTGAGCCTGAGTACTAGTGATGACTCTGGACATGATCAAGAACCACCACATAATATTAATACCAACTCAACAACAGGAGTCACTTCACTGAATGTTGCAAGTGTGATCAAACAAACATCTCCCCCTGAATACACTGAAAAGTTTAAGCGTTTGATGAAAAATCGCGAGTCTGCTGCTCGATCTAGAGCAAGAAAACAGGTATCTCTCTTTCTCTCTATACATACATACACACACATGCACATATACATACATGTAAGTATGTATATGTGATCTTTATATTTAAATGCATGCATATATACGTATTGAGGTATTTACATGTATAATATATATCTTGGGTAAAATTATTATGTTCATTTCATCTTGAGTTTGATCATTTGGACTTAAAAATGGTCATTTGAGTACTTTACAACCAAGAAACCTGATAAGTGTTTAGATAATCGAATGATTTTTTTATATGCCATTTTAAGATTTGGATGTGAAGTCAATATAAAATATTGTAAGACATTTAGTTTGATGAATTTGGATAGCAAGAAGACCAAACATATGTAAAGATTTTTTTATTTATATTTTTTCAAATATTATTAGTTTTTTCATACATATAATAACTTTAATTTTAAGTAATTAATTTTGGACGTCAGTCGTCTCAATCCATGGCTAATTTGGTTGGATTTAATTTTAAGCTAAAATACTGCTAACAGTCAATAGCTTTTTGTATAAAGACAAAAAGGTGTACTCGAAACTATAATGAGAACGTTAAAGAAGAGGCTTTCCCATCTTAGGTTAATTAAACACACTCATTTATAATCATAACCCAAGTTAACAATTAATTGAATATTATTCTTTTGATTCTTTAAATAATCAAATAATACTTAAGGGTGAATAAACATTTCACAAATATTTTAGAAAATACTTTTAACATCTGTATCCAATATTCTAATTGCATATTGTATCTATCTATGAATTACAAACATATTAGTTTTGGGGATTTTTACTTGTGACTTATATAATTAAATTGTTATGTTAGTAACTCAATTATTATATCCAAAATATTTATTTCTTGAGAAGAAATTATTTTTCTTTTTATTTGTAAATGATATTATACTATATGAATAAAATATATATCATCACATCCACTTGCCTAATATTTATTATCAATGGGAAGGATAATATATTTTAATTCTTTTATTTTTATTATCTTCAAATGGACGAATGGATGGATGATTTGGATTTATGCTTTAACTAAGATATAGGGGTGTTGTTGATCAGTCTTATGTTTTAATTCAAATCATCTTAAGCATTTTTAGCAGAAAATAATAACTTCAGATATTTGATTTAGATTTACAATTATATGTAGTACCTCTTAATCTATTTATTACCATTTCTTATAAATTAATTTCATGTAATGATCGATACTTTTTTCATGTATATATAATGAGAAATTAAGTGAGACAACTGCATATAAACAATAATTATGCATGGTTGTCTCTCACCCACATCACCTAATCAACTTTATTTCATCTTTAGCTTTAAGTTTGGTTGTCGATCAACTGCTATGATTTTTCTTAATTTTTTAATTTTACTTAGCGATGATTTTCATAGCCTTAGAGCTTATAAAATGTTAATTTAATGAAACTTTTATAACAAAACTTTGATCAATCTAAAAGAAATAATTAAAACATTTTCTTTTTCGAACGTACTTATGAATTTTTATAATTAGCCACAACGTAATAAAAAACAATATTAACTGTCAAAAATAAGTAAATAAATAGTTAATGTATAATTGTACAAATTAATGATAAATATTAAATATGATCTAGTAAATGATAGGACCATAAAAAGTTAGTGATGAAAAATGAGATGACACCACACATGCTGTGTCTATAAATATATCATTAATACTTTATTAATTTGATGTATGAAAATGTGTGTCTTCGAATATATTATATAATATTAGAAACTCGTATATTATACACATAAAATAAAATAGATAAATAAATAGTAAATAGTCATGATAACTTAAATACTATAAAATGATTGAATAACTTAGTTGATAATAAAAAAATTAACAATAAAATTTGTAAATATCTAAAAATTATTTTTTAATACTGTTATTTAATATGAGAGAAAATAAAGATGATGAGTTAGTAGAGAGACATGTATCTGGTCATTTAACAGAAGAGAGACGAGAAAATAATAACGAGGATACATAATACAGGAAAATGTGTTGCACTAAAACATTTTTTTTATTATAGAGCATTGATAACTACTACCCAGTTTACTTACAATAATAATTTTTTTTGACGTTTTTAATATTTTACAGGCACGTGAGGACGAGTTGGAGCGTGAAGTTACAAGACTAACGAAAGAGAATGCCAAACTCAAAAGACTTCAAAAGGAGGTATTCTTTATGAATTTCATTTAATTTGATGTTATTGCAAACTTAATCACGATATTTGTTTCATTTCAGATAAATAATCCGGCATATTTCATCAAGATAATTAAATATTTTTTATAGGTTATTAGAAAATATATAATTACTGGATATTTGACACAAAAATAAAAAGCTAATACATATTAGTAATAAAAAACAAGAAGAAAACCCACATACCATTATATTTGTGATATAGTAAATATTACGTCAGTGAATGATTTGATTGTTATCAAATATGCTTGTTTATAAATAATTGAATTTTAAATGTATAATACATAAGTATATTAGAAAAAAGAAATATAAAAGTAGGTGAAGAATCCTAAAAAAACCAATAGTTATACGAAAACCAAATAAAAACACAAAAAACAACGACATATTTATAACTTTTTTTGTTTTTTAAATGTTAAAAGGGGTATTTAAGTATCTATTACATATGTGTTGAACATAGGTACGAGAATAAAGACTGTTACGTAATGCTATTTCGAATGAAAAACAAATGTTAAATATACGCAAGCTATGTGTGCCGTATATGTAAACCCATTACAGGTTTCATTTGAACCATATCCTATCTATATAGATACATACGCATATATAAAGGTTAGTGATAAAAAATCTATAATTTATGTGAATAGTTTCATTGATTTTCACTGTTTTTCACATAACTATATGGTTTTCTTATAAACCATCCAGGATAAATATATATACATATATATATATATATACATATATATATATACATATATATATATGTATATATATATATGTATATATATATGTATATATATATACATATATATATATACATATATATATATATACATATATATATATATATATATATATATATATATATATATATATATATATATATATATATATATATATATATATATATATATATATATATATATATATATAACAATTTACTGAAATATATATTTACATACTTAAATATATTAGCCTAAAAATTACAATAAATTAAAACATTTTGCATGGACATCAATGGTTTGAAATGTCATATAATCATTCCTTATGATCAATGAGACTATATATGTATTTCCTTGAAAAACTTAAGTAACTGCTTCTCAATACGTTTTGGTCAATTTGGTGTGGGGTAATTACATAAATAAAAGAATCGAATGACAAATGAATGAAATTGATCATTGTCCCATTGTATTGTTTGGTTATCCTATAAGAATAAAATGAATCATTAGTTTGCGTTGTTTGATAGGTAGACAAAAAATAAAAGAATAAGATATTGTGGTGGTGGTACTGATGGTTAGTGTTGATGGTTATGGTTGGTGTAAGGCTCCGTTTCCGGGACGCTTACAACTGGTCATTCATCGCACATAAAACATATATTTTCATCATCTTGCATAAAAGCGTTGCAGCGGAAACATTAAAAACAACATTTTCATTTCATCAAAATGCTTTTGCAAAATAATACAACCGTTCATTACACAATATCATTTTACATTTCATTACAAAAGCATTATAACATTGGATGTCATCCCAAAGGAACTGAGTAGTCACCCCGTGCCATCCTCAACAACATACCTGCTAACTGGAAACACATCAAAGTCAGCGTTGCTGAGTGAGTTCTAGTTTTAAATAAAACATACTTTTTATTCGTTAAAACCATTCTTTACTTTCTTTCAAATCATACTATGCTTTCATACATGATCCCACATCATACGTACATACAGATAATATAATTATTATCTTCCATTACATTCGTTACATTCTTCATTCATTAATCATCGCACGGTACATTATCATTCGCTTCATTCGTTTATAACATCTTTTCTTCCGTTCGCTCATTTCATACATATCGCACTTTTCACACAAATCGCACCTTCGCGTCTTCGTACCCAAAGTACATAGCCAAAATCACACGCTACATAGCACATAGTAAATACCACATCGCACGTATCGGAGCAGTTACCAAAACTGAACCCCCACTGTGTCTATAGTCCCTTATGATGTCCATCGTACATATCGCACAAATCACACCAACGGAGTGGTCACCAAGACCGACTCCCCCTGTGTGTATGAGAACTCTTGGGGTTTAGCCAGAATCGCACGTCATCTCATGGGTTAGCCAAGATCGCACGCTACATAACCCACACGAGGTAGCCAAAATCGCACGTTACATAGCACACAGTAAATACCACATCGCACGTATCGGAGCTGTTACCAAAACTGAACTCCCTACTGTGTCTATGTCCCCTTATGAGTTAGCCAAGATCGCACGCTATAATACACAAACAGTTGAGCTAACAACTCTCAATGAGTCGTGAACCTCCTTTCTTCTTTTACAAGCCATCCTTACTCTCATTTGTTCGTTTATGCTTGCATTCATTTATTACGTTCCTCTTTTCATTATCTTCCACTTTACGTTACATAATACTTTCATTACATTCATTAACGTTCAACGCAAATCACAGGAAGACAATCACACATAACAATAAGGAACATAACAACATACAACATCATCACACACGACAACATCATACATACATAACATACATCATGCACAATCACACGACATCAAACATCGCACGAATCACGCACATCACATCATATAAAACCATACGACATCACACATCATCATGCATCACATCATCATCATCCTCAACTCATCATCATAAATCATCTTACATCATCCATGCCCATCACATCATCTACAACCCCAAAGGTCCGAGCCTACGTCCGCACTTCCTGAAAGTCAGACAATACGATGGTCATTCGGGCGTATGGACCCTATTCGGTCGCATGGTCTCTCATGCGTATGAGAACACTCAGGCGAATGGACCTCCAGTCGCATAGCCTCCAATCGCATGCTTCCCACGCGAATGAACCTCAATCGCATGACATCCGGGCGTATGGACCTTAGTCGCATGACCTTCATGCGAATGGCCCTCAGTCGCACACCTTTCGTGCGTATGAACCTCAATCGCACGGCTCACAGGCGTATGGACTCTAGTCGCATGACCTTCAATCGCATGACCTTCATCCGCATTCATTCAGTCGCATGACCTTCATCCGCATTCATTCAGTCGCATTACTTTCGTGCGAACGAACCTCAGTCGCACTCTTTTCGTGCATATGGACCCAGCCGCATGCCATTCGGACGCATGGACCTCCAGTCGCATAGCCCTAGCTGGGCGCAGAATGTAGTTCATCCCGAACTACAGCTGCCAAGTTCGACCTCCAAACTCTTCCAAACCTCTTTTAAGCCCAAATCAACCATTCTAAACCTTAGGGAAGCATACCACGACACCATTCAAGCACAACCAAGCCCGAAATCAAGCCCCAAACGAATCATACGCCTACACATACATACACAAACAGGTTTACACCCAAAATACCCAAAAATGATTTTCAGATGTGTTCCAATCCCAAAATCATTTAAAAACGTATAAAAGAGGGTTCCTAGAACTCACACAAACAATCTTGTCGAGTAGAGCTTCGATTTGACCCACTACACTTCGATTTTCACGCTCGAATCCACCCGAACCAAGCTTTTCTCCTATTTTCTCCTTCTCTTCTCTCTTGGCTGAGTATTTGGAAAGAATTGGGAGGGTGTGGGCTGCCCTCCCCCTTTTATACCCCCACTCATCCAAGTTTCTTCGTTTTGGCACGTTTGGTCCCTCGACTTTGGACTTTATTTATTTTCTTCTTTCGTCGGCTTCAAAGAAAATTTTCGGGTGTTACAGTTGGTGTTGGTGGTGGTGGTGGGTGACATGCCATCACCTTAGACCAAGCTATGGCGACAAAACCATGTCATCATCATAGGTCTTGTCTCCATAGGGTTCGTTTCTTGTAATGAACGAACCCTGGTCGGTGTTGAGGATTTAAGGGTCTGGGGCAATCTAGACAAATGAGCCATAAACAAAAAAAAATCATACTGGTATTTATAATTTCTTGTGTGTGACGGGATACTTTAACGGGTTAATTGGTTTAATCTAAATCATATATGGGTAAAATAGGCTAATGTTAAGTGCGTAATGAGTTAGTTCTGTTGAGGATTTTAAATATGTATATATATATATATATATATATATATATATATATATATATATATATATATATATATATATATATAATATGTAAAACATTTCTAAAAGTTTGGACTTCTTGGGAGATTGAGCCCTAACAGACGGCTTTTTCTAGTGTCGGCCCTAGAGTAGATGAATGATTTTGGGATGAGTACATAGAACGAGATTCATTATGTAATTGATAATTATTCTCCATTAGCCAACCAATGGTTATGGTTAGTGTTGGAGGTTGGTGGTGGGGGGTGACATGTCGTCGCCTTAGGCCAATCTATGGCAACAAAACCATGCCATCGTCATAGTTTTTATCCCCATAAGGTCCATTTCCTGTAATGAGCAGATGAATGATTTTGAGGTGCGTAGAGGGAATGAGATTCCTTATGTAATTGATAATTCTAATCCATTGATCAACCAAACAAATTTATTTTCATTCTCTTACAGTGATCATTTCATTTCGTCTATCATTTTTGCATAATAAATACTACCTCGATCTTGAGGTTTATTTGTTTGGTTTGTTTGTCTAGCTTTTTATTTGTTTCTGGTTAATTCATGCAAAAGATATTTGACAAATTATTAGTTTACTTGTAAATTAAACTAATATAATCTCTATATGTTTTCAGTATATATATATATATATATATATATATATATATATATATATATATATATATATATATATATATATATATATATATATACACTAATAAATGATTACATGTGGTGACACATGTCATCACCATATTTCACCTCATAAAAACTTTCCTGCCTAAATTTTATTTAACAAATTTTCCACAAATCATGCTATATTTCTTACTTGAAGTTTTTATTTTATTTTAATTTTGTAACAAGTGTGAAGTTTTTTTTTTTTAACTACCTCAATCACCACCCACTCTAGGAATTTTGAATCTATGATATCAATCATCTCAAACCTTATTTAACTTTTTAAACCTTATTATCACATATTCTTATTTTTATATAATCGATTTAAAATAAAAATGATAGAGTTTAAACATTTTTATTACATATTTGAATTATATATTTATAACTTTTAACCCGTGTAATACACGGGCTAATAACCTAGTATATATATATATATATATATATATATATATATATATATAATTAGTTATAATAGCTTCTAAATCTTTATACTCTAATAAAATGATAACTAGAAAAGACATGTTATAACACCATATTTCTTCTCATTAAATTTTTCTCACTTCTCTTTTTAATTAAATAATCACATTAATTACTAATAATATTATATAATTTTTTTAGATTAAAATAGTTTTTAATAAATTAAGAAAAAATATTTTTATTAATGTTATTTTTAAGGCAAAATGAATTTTAATAACTCATTGTATGACTTATTGATCAATAATAATCTAACTATCAATTTGACCAATAATATTTTTTTTTGCTGAGATCAATCATACTAACATAATTATTCATTTATTTACATTTAATTTCACTCAGTTTTGTTTATGATGATTATTGTGAATGAAATAGAAAAACATACAACAAAAATAAAGTGAAAAATGAATGAAAATCAAGTGTAAATCAATAATTATTATGCTACTAGATTTGCCCTTAACAATAAAAATTAAAGTTAGAATTATTATTAGTCAAACTAATACTATGAAATATTATTGACCAATATACCATAGTTTGAATTATTAAAATCTAATTTGCTTATCTTTAAATAAACAAACATTTATAAAATAAAAAAACTTTTCTAAAACATTAAAAAATTTTAAAAATATTAAGTATTTTAAAATTGATGTTTTTAATAACTAAAATCTTTACAAACAAAAATAATTAAAATTGACAGTTATAATAAAAAAGTTTAAAAAAACAATTTTTTAAAACTTTATTTGAAACAAAATTTTCAATCTATTTATAATAATAAAAATTTCAATCATAACTTATTTTAGAATATTATTTTTTATTAATAAATTTTTATTACATTTAATATTTTTTTATTCAACACGTGTAATACAATGGTTTACTAAAGTTAGTTTAAAATATATAATTAAAAAAATATTTTTCTGTAAACATATTTTTGAAAAAAATTAGAATATTTTACTATAAAAATATAATAATGTGTAAGGGGTTACTAGCCTACACAAGGGGTTGTTTCATTCTATGAAGGAAGAATTGCCGTTTTTAGCATGATCAATGTTTGCTATTTTCATTCAAAATAACTTTTTTTCCATATCGCTCCTCAAGGTTTAAAAATATAGCCAGATCCATCCAAAACGTTAACACCGTTTCAATTGATCGTTAAACAACCATCACTTCAAGGGGCATTTATGTCTTTTGATAGATAGAAAAAAAAAACCTTACTTGTTACAATGAACAAAGACATTTGTTACAACTTTTTTTTTATCGACTGTAGGTTCACAAACAAACTTATTTCTTGCTTCCTCATCCATGTAACTTATAGTAGGGCAACCAAGCAATACATGTGCAAGCAAGCAGATGGCCGGAGATGAAGCTACAATGGCTTCATGTTTTCTGATGAGTAGCCGACGAATGCCGCTGATGACTCCAGCATCCCACCACTCCGACGAAACTCCACCGGAACATCCTCCCATCGTACCCACTTGCTATACCTAATATCTCCCTTTGAGACACCCTCCCATCACCATCATCCCCTTCCTTAAATCTCCTTACTCCGCTGCATGATTTGATTATAGTTTAGAAAAAAGTATCAATATTGCTTTTTATTGTTTATATTTAAACAGGGTACCTTTGTCAATTTATACTATTTAACACGGGAATGTAATGGTGTTAATATCGTGGATGAAAATGACATTTTTTTTAAACCTTAAGGCCCAAATATAGACAAGAAATATTTTGAATGGAAATGATAAAAGTGATTAAATCACAAAGAAGTAGAATTAGAATGACAATTTGCTCTATTTTTAAATATCATTATCATGATCTATTTAATCCTGTTTAACAATAATATTTTTTTTTTTGCAGTTATGTTCAGTCTCAACTGCTCAAGTTCACAAAAAGCCCAGGCTTCATAGATCCAATAGTGCTCCTCTTTAAGGATTTCATGTCCGTATCAACTTTCATCGTCTTAACACCATTTTTTTTTAATTTATGCTTAAAAATAGTAATGTAATAATAAGATGATTTGTAAGTGCCACACAAAATAATTTGCATTTATATATAATATTAAAAGCCGACATATAATATTAAAAAGGTAATTAATTTTTTTTTCTGTTTAACACTTTAATAAATAATTGTGAGAAATTTTTACTAAGTACATCATTTGGTATAGTGGTTGAGGCTTTATATTTGAACAAAATGACCTATGTTTTAATCTAGGAAACGCCCAAGGTTTTGCACTTATTTTTTGTTTGTTTCTTTATCTTTTATTTAACAAAATTGTTAAGTTACTCAAACGCATTGACATAGAGCTTGTAGCTATGTTCAAAACAGGTGCAAGTATATTCATATAAAATAGAATTAGATTTCGTGCGAGCGTGGTGAATGACGTTGGTATCATCTTTCTCAAAATCGTCTGTCGAACGATAACTAGAGATTAGGAGGATGAAAAACGAATACAGATAATGATTCGGTCGAATGGGGTTAGCCAACATTGATTACACTTAAATGGTTAGGTCGATTGGTGTTACCGACCATGATTGGAGAGGGGGAGGAATATCGGAATCTTGGACGGGGAAGATAATCACTATGTTACAAAAGAACCCCGCGGCAACGAGTGGGTTTAAAATCTAGTTATAATGTATAATATTAACATCAAATCATAAAGCAATTTTACCTTGTATCACTCTGTACTATAACATCTTTTTTAACAGTAAATGTACGACCTTACTTCCTAAAATATGTGTTATCTTAATTAGACTTACATATTTGTTACGTAGTCAGACCGCATCCCCAACCCCCTCATAAGGAACACACAACTGGGAAAACTTTCTGGCTCAACATACAGATTTTTTTTGTTTCGAGCGAGACTCGAACCCAATACATTCTCATTTTAAATTTTTCTCAAACTTATTTCAACCACTTCGGCTGAGGATTATTAATGCGTACTATAACATCTTAATAATAAATTTATTATATATCATTTAAACAAGAATTTAGTCATTTAGATGATGTGACATTTGTTGGAAAAATGCATCTTATAAATAGTAATTTTTTTTACCTATTTCATATTTTATTCCGATGTTTTAACTGAAAATTGTGTTGTATGATATTGGAACGACAAGTATGAAATGTTATAAGTTTTAAAATGCAATTTTTGATCATATTTATAAACAAAGAAAGTGCAAAGGGATTATTACACACAGCTTGTTGATCACGAAATGAGAAATCTCTAGTCATGCATAAAGTGCTATTTGAAAGGCTATAATTAAACAAAACTATTACTTTATTCTTTTTGTCTCTTCATTCTTCTACATACTGACCCAGTTGAGCATATTATATTACCAAATGGATTATTGTTGTACCATGTGCTTGAATTGTATTATTTTTTATCTTTATTTTTTCTTTAATATATAACTTTTCTATTTTTAAGCCAATATTTTTATATCTTTTTACAATTTAGCCCCCAACAATTTTTTACTTTCAACTTTGGTGTCATATACTTTTCATCTTTTACAAAATTTTCGATTCGGTCTAAATTTTACGAGTTAACGCGCTGGGACTTGCATGTGGGGTTCGACGTTTTTACGTCTATCTTTTCCCGTTTAACGGCCCCGTCACAACACACATGTTCTGGATTGACTTAATTATTGGTTTTAATGTTTTTATGTGTCACGTGCGTGGTTTAATGTTTTTAGATATACTTTCGTTTGGTTTTGTTATTTTTGTTTTTATTTATATTTTAATACGAGTTTTACCAGTGTTGGTAGTCGTTGACACTATTATGACACTGGTTCTACTTATCACGATTTTACGCCACCGCTGCAACGCAGGGGGCTTAATTACTAGTATAATAATGATGACCAAATGGATTATGTATTATGAGTTGTACTCAAGCTTTTGTGGGTTGTACCTATTTTTGTTTTTTATTTTTAATTTATTTTATTACTTTTAACCCCAATACTTTTACATCTTCTACAATTTAACCCTTACAATTTTCCACTTTCAACTTTGGTTGCCTATATTTTTTTTATTTTTTACAACCTTTTCGTTTTACGTTTCGGTTTAAATTTTACGAGTTCACACGCCGCAATGTGCGCGTGTGGTTCAACGTTTTTACGTCTATCCTTTTTCCGTTGAACGGCCCCGTCACAACGGCGGTTCTTAGATCGACTTAGTTTTGATCTTTTACGTTTCACGTGCGGCATTCAACGTTTTTACGTCTATTTTTAGTTCAGTTTTATTTCCCTTTTTTTTTCTTTTTTAATACGAGTTTTCGATGTTGATGATCGCTAATGATGGTATGAAATAGAGGCTACTTGGTATGGTTATATGCTCACGCCGTAACGCGAGGGGGTTAATATTAGTTAATATTAATATTAATTAATATCTACACAAATTGCAACTGGATCTACAGTCACATACAATAATTAATGACTGATGTACGAGTTTTATTGCATGTTTAATAATAAAACTATGATTTAATAAAGTTGACCACTTGACTCAGTGGTTGACGATTAGGTAAATTTCAATAGACGTTTGGAGTTCGATATAAAAATAGGAGTTTTCTCCCAATAAGGTGTTGGTGAAAAAAATATTTACTAAAATGGGTGATTTGAAAAATATTTACGAAAATAGATGTTTTTCTTTTACCACTTTATTTTTATATAATCTATTAAATTCTTTTTTTTGTTCAATCCCACTATTATATTTTTTCCAATTTAATTATTTTTACGTTGATCCCAAATGTAATTCACGATCTACATTCAATATATTAGTATTTTTGAAAATAAGTGACTTGGAAAAATAGATGATTCTTTAATCCTGTAACTTTCTCTTGTTGATTTTTCTATAATTTTTGTAAAATCCAAAAATATAACCGAGTCCTCTCATTTATATTAACGAGCTGAAATGGTGGTTCAAGCTCTCGGCTTGTTTGCAACGACTTGAGTCGAGCCAGCTCACATCCTAATTTGTTTATTAAAAAAATTAATTTGTTGCTCATATATAAAAAACAAAAACAATATTTTATTCGATGTTAATAGCCGGTGAATTTCTGAAAACTATATTTTCCTTCTTATTAGTTTCAATATTTTCTTTTTTCAGATTCTTAAATATTAAGCAATGGATTTTGCAAAAATTATAGAGACTAAATAATTATTTATTTTTTCAAGTCACTTATTTCAGAAAATACTAATATATTGATTGTAGATCGTGAATTACATTTGAGATTGACGTAAAAAGAATTAAATTGGGAAAAATATAATAGTGGGATTGAACAAAAAAAGGAAAAGAATTATAATAGATTAAATAAAGATAAAGTGGTAAAAGAAAAACACCTATTTTAGTAAATATTTTTGAAATCACCCATTTTGATAAATATTTTCTCCACCAACACCTTTTTAGGAAAAAACTCTAAAAATAGACGTCTCTATTTTTGGTATTTTCATTTCTTTTTGTTTTTTTTTATTTAAATCTTTATAATTTACTTTCATGTGTATTTTGTAGCAGCTTAAAAATTATTGAGGTGGTTTTATCTTGGTTCAAGTTCATCTTTTCACTTTTTAAATATGAATAAAACAAGAATGACTTAAACAAATTTAACTTTATTTTTAAAATCATGTTTTATATAGTGTAATCATGTTGTTTATTACTATGTTTTTTAACGTAACAACATGACGTATTCTAAACTCTAAATATATCATTGCGACGCGCTTAGTTCTATCCATGTTCTCAAGACGTCATTTTGTTGTACGAACGCATGACATGTTTATTAATGCATATGTTTATAGCATTTTGTATATTTTAATTGAATGCACAAGTAAGTCCACCCGTTAATGTTAGTTAACATATTACTACATTCAATTCCACTAGAAAACAAGTTATCCCGCCACATTATATTTGTTGATAGAGCCGGTTGTTTTCTTCTTTCTTTTCTTTTTATTTTGCCATCTATAAGATCCACGTCTATTTCACTTAACAATCCAGCTTTGATCCTTAGGAACGCTCCTACCCTGGTTTTAATTTAATTTCTTTTTCTTATCTTTTCCTTTCTTTCACACTTTTATTTTTTATTTTTCTTTTCGGTTATATTTAATTTGTTTTTTTTATTATTTCCCTATATTTTTTAAGGTTTCTTTATTTTTATGTTTTTTAACTGTTTAACATTTTGTTTCAGTATTAATAATATTTTTTTTATTTTTACATTACAAATTTTAACACTCATTTGCATCAGCATTCAAGAATATACAATCACGAATCATGAAACCACCGCGAAACATGGGATGTAATGCTAGTTAGTGTACAACATGAAAAGTTGCAGGTCAAAACTAATAATATATATGTTGATATAAATAACAACCATAATTAGACTAAACTTATGTTAGCATGTAACATGCCAAAAAAGAGTTCAAGGGGGTTTTGTTTTCTAGTCCATTTTTATTTACGGACAAGGAAGAGAACCAAGTAGATTTTTATCTTCTCAAACGTCTCCTAAATTGTTTTTCTTCTCTACAAATCACATTTGTCATGGAAAACACCCTATTTAATTCATCATTTTCTCTTGCTTTCTTTCTAATTCTTTCTCGCTACTCTCACATAGATGAAATTCCTTACTAATGTCTTTGGACTTGTAAGTTTTGTGCTTTGTGAAAACTTGAATATCTCTTAAAAGCACGCAAACACTGAAAATTGAATGATTCTATAGATACTTATGAATATTTGTTGAACAGTATTGGCCTTCAACTGCGAAATCAGTCCAAGTGCTGAATCAAGTGAATGACATATGTTGAATGACTTCCGATCAGCAAATGTCAGGCAACTGCCGAACTACATGTGCTAAAAGACTACATATCAGCACATACAATTCAACCGCCGAACAACATATAACTCAATTATCTATCGATTGACTGCTGCTGAGAACAAGCATGTCTGTGCCGATGGCTGTCGTGTTTCACCTTTAGGAGACAACATAGTACTGAAGCTGTCAACTCTGATACACATATTACATATTCAACTGTAGCATCTGAACATAGAATAGTTTATTCACATTGTTTAGTATAAAGTCCTCACACTTGTATAGTTGAGGTAATATTTTTAAGCCATTTGATTGTATCTGCTGAAATTGTAATATTTATATACAAATAGATTAATCAAGTGAATACTTTGAAAGAAATTATTATGTTTATCTTTACTCAAAGTATTTATGTTCTGATAGTAAGTAACTAAATTAGATTCCGTATTCGTTAGTTATGGATCATTGAAGAAATTATTCTTTGTCTTAACCGACCCCGATCCAACTAGTGGTATTAGAACTTTAGCTCTTGATGTGCTTGAATTCATTTTCAACAAATCACTTTTTTCTTCTTTTGATCATACTATCAAACACCACTCTTTCCTCATTTTTCATGTCACACCTCAACCTTAACGGCGGAATCGTCGAGATGTGAGGGTTAAGATTGTTCACAACCACATAACGCTATCATTTAATAAAAATATTCTTATCATAAGTTTTAAAATGCAAATTGCAACCATAAGTCTCAAACAAGAAATAAACATAACATAAGATAAATATTCCAAGACAATTTATTCTTTTATCTAGGTCCAAATCCTAGATGTGTGCACACTTCAAGAGATGACATGAAACTTGAACATTTCCTGAAACATGTTAAAAATAAAAGGTCAACTATAAAAGTTGGTGAGTTTCCATGGGTTAAGTATACATAAATATATCAAAAGATTTACAAGTAGCAATTCATGTCAATGGTTATGAATTATGCAAGTTTATAGAACACATATAGCTACAATCAAACCTTGACCAAGAATAAGATTACAAGTTTATAAGATTAGCTAAGTGTACTTGGTTCCCATGATGAACAAGCATACGTCATCAGGAGCCGGCAATAACATCGGCTTTAGCACCAAATAGGCTTGTCAGGCCCATAGATCTATGACGTCACCAGGCTAGCAATAGTTAATGATTGTCAACATATAATGTATCTCATATAAAATCTCACAATAATACAAATAACTATGACAAAAATAAGTATGAATTGCATGTGCGTTACAAGTATAAAAAGTTTACAAGTGTAAGTTGATAAGTTTAACATGTTTCACCCCAAAAGGTATGAAATAATATAAAAAGGGGCATGAAAACTCACTTGACGATTAAGTATATATAAGATGATTAATAAGGATAATAATCGATGTTCCAACGAAATCCTTCACAAGGTACCTAAATATATATATATTTACAAGATTTAAGTCTAATAATAAGTTTAACGATTTAACGAGAACTAGGGTTTCAAGTGGAATTTGGGGATTTTTGTAACTATGTTAAATAATGTATTAAAGAAATATACCATTTATGTCTTTTAATATAGAGAAAATGAAATTAAACCATTTCTAATAACTAATAAAGTTTAAATATAGAATTTGGAACAAACATTGAAATAAACATGATTTAAACGATAATAATTTAAAGGTAACGTTTAGACCAATACTAATTTATTAATTATTATTTAAAACCCATTTTAATAGAAATAAACCAAGAATAACCTTTGTTAAAATGTTTTAATAAAAATATATTTAATTATTTAAATTTAGAAAAATTACAGAAAATTATTTGGTGTTTTTAAAAATATTAAAGGTTTACAAAAACCATTTTTATATTTATTAAAAAATTTCTATAATTAATTTAAGAGCTAAAAAGCCTTAAAAAATGTTTGAGGGTGCCCGGGTTCGAACCCGGGACCTCAAAGTGGTAATGTGAGTGACTAACCAGTGAACCAGGGCCGTGGTATAACCTGGTTTTAGAATCTTAAAAACATAAACAGATAGAAACCCCCAAATCCAAATAAACCCTAGGACGATTTGATCCAAATTGAAGATCAATTCGATTCTGTAAGTGTTAATAATCATGGGTATTTTGTTCCCCATGTAAAGACGAGTGTTTAGGTGTATTTAATTACCCGTTTTGGTTTGAGATGATGTTAAGAACACACGAAGAACAAGCCGCGGCCGAAGGTGCACGATTGATGAGTAATTGCCAATGATAATCAAATTAAACTTGTGGGTAGCTTCAAATGATAAATTAGACTAAAAGCCCCTTATCAATTCCAGTTCAACTTGTCAAATTGGTGATGTTCAAGTAGATTGCACGTCGCGATTTAGGAGAGAATCGAATGTGAAGTTTTTGTGTGGTTCAGGTGCAATTGGAAGCTGTAATCGATTAGGGGTAGTTAGATGATTGTTTACGTTCATTTAATTAGATTATTATTGAGGTTTAATGCCCGAACGGCTATGGGGTTTAAGGCTTCGGTTATTCTCTCGATTGAACTTTGTAACCAGCGTTTAAACGTGGTTTATTGATGCATTCAAGTTAGAAACATGTGCTAGAAAGGATTGGGAACGATTTGGGATCATGAGTCGATTAAATTCGTGGGTTTTGGACTGGCCGGAGAGTCGCCGGTGGTTGGCCGGGGACTTGGCCGGAAAAACGGGTAATAAAGGGTTTGATTTGGTTTTAATAATTTACACAAATGGTCCCTGTAGTTTCGATTGTTAACATTTTATGTTCAAACTTTAATATTAAGTTTCTAAATTGGCAATAGAACCCCTTAAACTTAATTACTTTAAGTTTTAAACATATTTAAGTCTAATAACTTTATAAATTGTTATAATTATTATTATTGTTATTAATATTATTATTATTGTTACCATTACTGTTATTGTTAACATTATTATTATTATTGCTATTTATTATTATTAATATTATTATTATTATTACTATTATCTTAGTTATTATTATTGTTATTATTATTATTATTAATTATTATTATTATTATTATTATTATTGCTATTTATTATTATTAATATTATTATTATTATTACTATTATCTTAGTTATTATTATTGTTATTATTATTATTATTATTATTATTATTATTATTATTATTATTATTATTATTATTATTATTATTATTATTATTATTATTATTATTATTATTATTAGTAGTAGTAGTAGTAGTAATATTATTATTATTTATTATTATATTTAATTTAATAATTAAACTATTAACTCTCAAATTAAAGAATTAAAGACAAACTAATAAATAAGCATAAGTAACTCATAAGTTTCATAATTGACAACAATGGTCCTTATAAGAATAAACGACGTTAACTTTTAATTAACGAAAAATACGAGATGTTACATTTCTCTACCCGCTCAAAATAACAGTTGTAGCCATTTCTAGTAAACATGATTTGAAGAATGGGACTCAGACCAAATATCCCATGTTTACCCCAAATGACTATGATACTTGGAAAATTCGAATGGAGAATTTCATATGGAATTAAGATATAAGACTTTAGCTCTCTATTCTGGATGGACCATATGTTCCTATGGTCCAAGCTGCTGGTGAAGGTAGAGCAATGATTTCCAAAAATCCTACAAAGTACTCAGATGATGATCTTAAGAAAATGGATGTGGATTCAAAGTCTCTGTGTCTGATTAGAATGAGTATACTCAATAGCATCATGGGCTTCAAGAAATTCATAACAGCTCAAAGTTGTAGGAAGCTTTGAAGGCCAGATTTGAAGGTACGAAAGACAGGAAGGAAAACAAAAGAGATGTTTTGGAACAGAAGTTTGAAAACTTTGATTTCATAAGGAACGAGTTCACATAGAAACGAGTTAATTTGGGTTTCATAACATGTATTTTAATGCAGACACTTGTGGATCCCGGAGGTTACAATTTCTACACATATAAACAAGTTAATTTGGGTTGTATTTGGTTGATAACGGGTCAATGGATTAAATATAAAAGATTAACTAAAGATTAAACAAGGGAAATGGGTCAAATGAGTTAAATAAGTCAAAAAAAAAAGAATTTAAATATTTATGATCCTTAATTTGAAATCTTTTTTTGTTATTTTGATAATTTAGGTTTGTAGTTATATGTTTTTGTGATCGTGAAAATTTGTTACGGATAAAGATAGCTCGCTAGACCCACTAATATCTTGCTAAACTTTGGATTCAAATTGGAGACATTTGCTGAAGGAACTCAAGTGCTTACCTATCAAATATTTTTCGTAATCATAGTATTGAATTATTTATAATTTTAAAAATGAACCAAATAATGTTGTAGTGGCTCATCTTGATTTTTGAACTCATTTGACCCGTTTATTCGTTTTTGTTTTGCTGTCTTTAGTTGCTCTGCTCATATCTCATACGCTTGAGTAGAGCAATGAGTGCTTTATGGATCACTTGAGGTTATGTTTGTTATCTAATGTGTGTAATAAGTTAATTAATTACATAAATGATCCCTATGATTTATATAAAATAACAGGTTTGGGTACTAAGCAAAAAAATAACAAGTTTGAGTACTCACTTTTAATTTTGTAACAAGTTTAAGTATTAACACTAATAGACGTTAGATTTTCTGTTAAGTTTAAGGGTATTTTAGTCTTTTCACATTATAAGACTACTCGTGTAAATTAGAGGGACTAGTTGTGTAATTAGATTAAAGTAATATATTTATATATAACTCTATATATATAGACACACATATATACACAATAATCAATACTTTCACCACTATCCCTAACCATCACCATCGCCATCACCGTCCCTAACCAACACCACCACCATCCCTAACCATCATCGTCGTTGGCTATCAACACCTGTTAGAAAAAGGACAGAAACCATCTTCATCTTCACCTCTATTACCCATCGACCACCGACTATGCCATCGCCACCACCGACTAACGACCACCAGCCACCGCCACCACCGATTGACGACCACCACCAACTGTTGCTACCACCACCACCAACAGCTGCCGCCACCACCATCTCACCATCATTATCATCATCATCGCATCATCGCCACCATCACACCATCACCACCATCGAACACCAAAGTCGTTGGTTTGGTCCCCAAGTTTAAAGCTCTGCATACAAGCCTTAATACCAAGAATCCCCAATTAGGTAACGCTTGATTGGGTTTTAGGGTTTTAAGAAAAGGCTTTAGGTTCTAAGGATCTAAGAAGAAGATTGGGACATAAATTATGTTGGTTTAGGTCACATTTGATTAGTACTCACCGGAGTGATTGGAGGTGATGTCACCGGATGTGGGGGAACCAGTGGTATGTTTGGTACCACGAGTGCAATTAGAGGTGGTGTCGTCGGAGGTTAGGGAACTAGGTTTATTTTAGTTGTGGCTTCGTCTGACCAAGTCGGTAGCTGGCGTTGGTGGAGGTGGGGAGGGAGGACGGGGGTGGCGGACGAAATGGTTGTGGTGGTGGTTGGACGTGAGGTAGACGAGGGTGTGGAGTTGAGTTGGGTTTTCATTTTGTTTTATGGTTTTTACACAAATGGTTAAAAAGATAGATATAATTATAAAATTAGCCCTGCAAAGGGTATTTTAGCATTTTTATTCAAATTTAACATAAAATCAAACGTCTGTTAGTGTTAATACTAAAATTCGTGACAAAATTGAAAACATAATACCCAAACTTGTTACTTGAAACCCTTAGTACCCAAAACCTGTTAAATTAAATAAACCACAGAAACTATTTGCGTTATTAACTCTTTAAACTAATGAGATATTGAAAACTGGTGGAAGGGGAAGTAAAGTCACTCTAGGTGTATGTATAATTTAAATGAACACTTGAGGTTATGTTTGTCATCTAATGTGTATGAATGGATTGTATGAAAATTTTAAATTAATAGTTTATTTATTAATATAATGTGTGTGTATGGAATGAATGAAAATTTTAAATTAATAGTTATTTAATAATATTTAGAAATTAAAAATACTTTTTTAGATAAAATATGATTTAATTTATGTATAATTAACTAATTAGATAATAAAACAATAACCATAATAATTTTTCAAACTTCCATATTTTAAAACTTTTGCTTTAAAAAAGTGTTCACTCCAAATTCTTTAAAAAATACTTTTAAACAATGTCATTTTTAAAACTTCATATTTTATAAATTTTTGTTTTTAAAAAAATTATTTAATAAGAATAAATATGTTTTTAGTTTATCAAAAAAATATGTTTTATAATTTAATTATATATAAATAATATCATTAGCATTTAAGGTATCTTTAAATGGCTAATTTTCATTATAGTAATGATACGTTATCAAATTCTAAGTGAATATTATAGAAAATATCATATGGTTCCAGATATTTCTCCCAACTTTATTCTCATATATGGCTTACACAAGATATTTAGATACTCTTATTCACACCTTCAAGGTAATGTAGTTTAGTGATATGCTGAAAATGAAGGACATCGCATAGTGTGTTCCATTACAAACATGTTTAATGTTAAATTTGTCTAGGAAACGTTATTTGTGTGAATCATATGTCTTATATCTTGCGAAACACAAATACGAAACACTAATCATATGTTTCAACTTTGTTAATATACATGATTTAAACAAAATTTTAAAGACGTGGGATTCCTTACATTTCACAATGCTTTGATTTGCGGTTATGACACATAGTTTCACAAAATCTTTCTCATTCACATGCATTATAATATTAATTATGTGATTTACCTCTCCCGTATTGATTGATTAGTCGGGTTGGGACCTATGAGGAAGGATTACCTAAAATAGCTTTCACATACTGTTTGTTATGAGAGAAGTATCCTTTTATGACAACAAAATACTAAATGTAGCACAATGGGTTGATTGAACTAGTTCGGTAGCGAGTTAAACTAAGTGTTTTTAGTACGCGTCAAAATCGATGGTCATGTGAGCATGTAAACATTTTCTATTGTTTTTCTTTAATCGTTAATATGTTTGAAATATGAGATATTATAATCACAATCTTAAATGTTTTAAATGACATCATTTAGATTTTTTTGAAACAACAAATCTCATGTTAATCTAAACAACTTTTAATTCTACTCTTAAATTTATTAATGAACTTGAAAGTTGAACCTCTAACCTTTAAAACAAAAGGTACTATTTAACACAATAGGATACCAATAAGCTAAATACTCCTTGTAAATAATATTATTTGAGCTATATACCCTTGGTTAATAATATCATTTAGATCGTTGAATATATTAACAATACGGTTTTGGCAACCTTAAATCCTTTTGGCTCGTTTGCGAATTTGACCACTTTTCATTTACTATCATTTTCTTTTAATCCACATATTAACAACCAATTATTTTGTCTTTCAAATATTTAAAATCAAAAACACATGTAATAGAGTACTCAAACCACAAAAACTACTACAAGATAAAAGATATCAGTTTTACAATACATTCCAACACTTTTTTTTAAATGAGAATAAATTTGTCCAAAACTAATGTTAACTTAAAGCTAATTAAATCAATTTTGTGAAAATAATCAACTTTTGAGCTTTTTGTAGTGGGTTTTGTGAACTTTTGGCGAAAAACACAATTATATTATATTGGATTAATTTAAATTGAAATACAAAACAAAAAGGTTACTTGAAGAAATCTATACATCATGAAAAAAAGAACCATATAAACAAAGAGAGATAATATAACAAATAAAATAAAATTCACCAGGATTATTCTATCTTCCAAATCTTCAATTGTATTACATAGTAACCACATAACTCCTTCAAATGTTTAAGATTAAAATCTTGCCTCCAAATTATAATCTCTTTAAGTCTCACTTGTTGAGCACAAGATTACTTGAATTTACTGTTAGCAAGTAGGAGTCGTTTATGTGAATTTACCGTTAATGGATTTTTATAGATAATAAAATCATACACTCTCTCTTCTCTCACACAAAACGCCAACAGTTATAGAATGAATTGTCATACAATATCAATAAATATCGGTGTAATATGCTCTTCCTCAAATTTATAAAAGAACATATTTAAGATGCTTTTATATGCATGAATATTTGAAAATTAAGATACGAAAACACAACATAAACTTAACATATTATTTTTGTGGGTTTAAGACATTAAGTAGAGCCTAAAAGGGTTGGTTCGTATTTAGGTCGTACGTATGATCGTGTGTATCTATATTTGTTTTTACTCACTATAGCATACGATAAAAAATACTCGATTCTGAATATAACTAAAAACTCTTGTGCACTCTCTTATAAAATTTGCTAAATAAATTAACTTATTAAACAAAGCGAAATTAATAGAAAGCTAAACAAATTCGGAGCGTATAGTAGATATAGTATAAGAAGTGAATAAAAAAATTAATAAAAAACTCAAAGTCAATCAAATTATAACATTATTCTATGCAAAAACAATTGTATTCTGATAATTGAACCGCTTATACTCAAATTCATAACAATATCTTATGTAAAACATCACAATATACTTTAAGGGGCTGTTTGATTACTGCTGACTGAGTAGGATCTGACTGAGTTATAAGCTGACCCAGTAAGAAGTTCTGACTAAGTATGCATCTGACTGAAACTTGGTTGTTTGATTTAATATCTGACTGACTCTGCTGAATGATAAAAATTATTGCCTCGTTGTTCTGACGAGTTTGAATTTAAATGATGTTGTGTAATCAATAAAAATAGCCAAATTTAGAAAAATTCAAAATGTCATACAAAATACAAGTTAACATAAATCAAACATAATCCAAACAAACACATCGAATTTCAAACATATTACAAGAGTTTGCATACAAATCTAACTTGAAGCATCTGAAAGTAGTTAATTAGCAATTTGGTCATGCAAAGTAGCCATATATTCAACCCCTTCAAAACCTCACTCTATGCCTTGTGTGTTTTGACCCTCACTTCCTCCACCTTCACCATTAGGGGTAACCATAGTGTTGTCTTCAAAGTTTAGTACTTGGCTTTCATTTTGACCGGCCAGATGATTCTTCACTTACAGGTGGGGGCTCTGTTTCCATCTGAGTGCACTGGACATCATCCAACTCATATTCAAAGAATCTTTCAGCTGGATGAGGAAGTGTAGGAGATGGCCTCCAACTGTGAATGCCAGTCGCGGTCACCCGCTCAAACAGTTTGGTACAAAGATCAGGGTAAGGAATGGGCGTATGTCTCAAATTTTCCACAAACTTATTTAACTGTTTGAAAATTTTTATAGATATAATCAAGATACTAAACAGAAAATAATCTTATTAAAAAGATTTCATATTAAAAAAATACCTTTGCCTCCGCGTCCCATTCTTCATCACTCATATTGAAAGTGTTGGTTATAGGATCATAAATATTCCCCGTTTTATTTTTCAGTTTGACCCAAGCCCCGTACTTTGACTTCAGGTAGTCATATCAATTTCTCATTTGTTTATGGTCAACAATAAAATTATGATAATTTTTTTAGTTTTTCCGCAACAACTTTCCATGAGCTTTCTTTTAGGCTACTACCCTCACGACTGTTGTTTGTTATTTCATGTATACATGCTTCGAGAAATGTTTTGTCGACACAATCCGACTTCCAATTAACTCTAGTTTTTCTTTCTGTCATGCCTAGATCAAGAACTAATATCAAAACTTATTTCAAGATAATCACATAAGCAATATTAATGTACGCTCATATTCAGCAAATCACAAAAAATTGTTCAGTAATTGACCCACCTTACACTCAATATACACACATATATACAGGCATATACAGACACATCAAATGTACAATTTTCCTCAATAATTGTTCTTATTTTAAAACCAAAACACCCCTTCATAGTTTGGTTATATAAAACCATTCACAAGACTACATACACATACACATATTCACCAAGGGTAACAGAGGCATGATCCACCCAAAAGGGGGTTTTTCAATCACTCAAGATCACATACATATACACATATTCAGCCGCAAAATCACACAAAACTCACTCAAGATTACATACACATACACATCTAAATACATAGAACTCTACATACACATCTACATACACATCTATATGCATATCTACACCCACAGAAATTCATAGAGAAAAAGCTAGAGAAAGCAAGATTACGGAAGGGAGGTGGTCGCATAGGGGAGGTGGTCGCGCAGGGAGGTGGTCGTGCAGGGAGGTGGTCGCGCAGGAAGGATGTCGCGCAGGGAGGACGTCGCGCAGGAAGGACGTCGCGCAGGGGCTGTTTCACAGGGGGGTCCGGCGTCGGGGGAATCGCTGGCTGCGGAGGGCTGCCGAGGGGTGGGGCGTCGGTGAAATCGCCGGCTGCGCAAAGGAGGTGGGTGGGGTGGATCTGCTGTGTTTTTTTGTTGAAGATGAATGGGTCAGCATTTTTTATTTTCAGGTTTGGGTCAGCTACCTTGGACCCGGTCAACTAATACGAATTGCATATCAAACAGGCTGACCCGCTAATCGAGTCCGCCAGTCAGCCGGGTCAGCCAAAATCAAACACACCCTAAATAGTATAGATAAAAAACCAACACAACAAAACATTAAAGAAAACACAACAAACAAACACAACAAAATAATATAACAAACAAACATATCAAAACAGCACAACAAACATATACATCTAAACAAAACAACAATATGAAACGTATTGAAAATTTAAGTTGTTTGATATTAGTAATTAGTATTTTTAATTATTTTATTGGGTGTTAATATATCAATAACTTGTTACACAAGGTAGTGAAAATATTTAAGTTAGTTGGGTATATCAATATTAATTTATTCAATGTACATATGTAAATAAGTAGTAGGAAATATTTTTATACCCATCATACCCTTATTTTTAGACTTGTTAAGCAAAACGATTTTTTTATTTGAACCACTCAACATACATTTTTTTACTTCAAACATTATATAGTGCACCTCAAAAGTAATAAAAAATACCAATGGTCTGTTTGAACAACCATTCGATTATATGGAAATGAAAAGAGTAATAGTAATATTATTTTTACGATCACAATAATAAAATATTAAAAAGTTTAATGTTTTATTTCTCATTTAGTTACTTGACGACTCTTTCTCAACTCTCTACCAAGACCTAATATTTATTTATTTTCTCTCTTTAGAAAACCCAATAAAAGTACAATAATAACCCTACTATTCATTTCCTATCTCTTGTAATAATAAAGAAGTAATTGAATTACACATTTGTGTTTTTAGATGTTTAGAGCAATAATATACAACAAAAAGTTTCTCGTTAAACAATTGTGTTTAAGTTTACATGTTTGATATGATTTTCAGGTTTATGTATTACTCAAGTGATTTTTAGGTTCATGTATTATTTATGTCATGTTGAGTTAAGTCCGTAACTAAAAAACACGACCTACTCAACGTCCCAAAATATTATGAACGAGTTTTTAAGTTAAGATTGCATGTTATATGCACACTTCAGCACAAATCTATTAGTGTTTACTAGTTTCGGTTGATGACATTTCTCTCTCAAAGAACTAATAGGTAATAATACACGAAAAACACGTTTCCCAAATGTAGTCCCATTCCCACATGTCTAATCTATCATTCCGACCTCATCGTATGTTTTATCGTATTGTTTTTAGAATAATAATCACATTTTTATAAAAAATGAATTATGAAGTCCAGTTATGTTATTGTAAACCAAAATAGGTTTCTTAATGACGAAATACGTGGTAACAGATGTGAATAACATATAAACTTTTTACATGATAAATAAATTATATAAAGATAAAAAAATTTAAAATATATATCCTGTAAGGAATTTATGTGTCAAGACCATCTCATCTCCAATTAAGGCCGAAAACTTGGCGATAAGCACATGAAACTGCAAGTTCATACGCCTTCTCGTCTTTAGAAGACTGAAGAAACAAACAAAATACACCCATGTTATTACCATGAACTCTTTGAAGTCGATAATTGCGATTACATTAGTAATATAATCACATAATCATTGATATGTGAATCATAGTTTGCAGGTGAAACAAGTTAAAAAGAAAATAGGAGCTCATTAAGAACATAAAAATCGATACTTTTACTGGTTTTCATGGATTTACTCTAAACCAACATCACAGTCCCAATGGGGATGGTAACCTCAGTTAGCAATGGGCATGCGTATGTAGTATCTCCAGCCTTAGTACTTCTCTCTTTCTATCTCATCATTACTCTCTCTCTCTATATATATATAAAATATATATATACACACAAACACACACACACACACACACAATATACATATATATATATATATATATATATATATATATATATATATATATATATATATATATATATATATATATATATATATATATATATATATATATATATATATATATATATATATATATATATATATATATATATATATGCACATGCTTTTTAATGTATAAATATAGATGTATATGTATATCATAAAAAAGCAGGGAAAAAAATGAAAAGTCTCCAGGCTTTGTGTAGCTTGATCTTTCTGATATGTCTGTTAAGAGAATGTAAAGCAGATGAAGGAGAAAGCAATGGAGTTTATATTGTGTATATGGGTGCTGCTGCTACCTCAAGGAATAACCATAACTTACTTCTAACTTCCCTAGTAGAAAGGTAAAACAACCTCACCATATGTCCGTTCCAATTCATCGCTTTGTTTTTATGGTTCCCATTTTTTGTTTCTTGTAAGCTGAACTCAAATCGTTTACTTATAATAAGCAGGTTTGTGATATATTTTAAACGGGTTAAACGGGTACACTTTGGGGATAATGTATACGGAAGTTACCCAAGTATTCAACTTCCTTCATTATATGTGATAACTCAATAAACTGGAAGTGATCAAATGGGTTGAATTTAAAACTTAGCTATAAATGAATCAGGTTAAGATGGGGAAGGTGTCAAAAGTAGTGCAAATGAGATTCAGATACATATAACCATCTTAAATGTGTTTATTCTAAAAGATTAGATAATTATGTAAATCTTTTAATCATAATTTACCCTTTAATTATATTATACTATTTTCAGAAATCGTATAGGCAGGTTAATCTAACACCCACCATGACTCAACCGTTTTGACTAGCACTAAATCTATACCAGTTAGGACAATTTTGAAACTTGGTTACTATTCTACAAAGTTACCCTTTATATAAAATAATAAGTTCAAAGGATCCAGACAACAGGTGTTTGGGTTAACCCACATAGGCGGCTGGGGCATAAAGAAAAATTATACATTTTGACCTATTACCCAACCAGCCGGCTCAAGTGCTCAACCCGATTATGATTTTGTATTACTTTGTGAGAGGAACTAATGGAAACCATACCTTATCTTGAGCTAGGAAGAGGAATGCAGTTGTGCATAACTACCGTAACAGTTTCTTGGGATTTGCGGCCCATTTAACTGAAAAAGAGGCAAACAATATTGCACAAGAACCAGGGGTTGTATCAGTCTTCCCGGATCCACTCTTGAAGCTTCACACAACACGCTCATGGGATTTCCTAAAATATCAAACTGGTGTAGAAGCTGACTTCAGACCAAGTGCTAAATACAACATTTCAAGTTCAAATGCAGCTTCAGATATCATCATAGGCGTCATGGACACCGGTTTATCCACAGAACCTCAATTTTGGTCAATTTACTTATGAATGGGTCGATTACTGTGATGTTTTTTAATCTCTAATTGGTGAATCAAAAGGTTCAGTAAAACAAAACAGCCATTAAGTCAAGCAATCCGGGTTTTTTTATGCAAAAACCATTTTATTCAATGATATATCACTATTGAAATAATAAACTTTATTAGACCATATTCTACACACCAGTTTTTTATTAAAGAAAAACACAAAAAGTTCACAAAAAATATTTTGGTTCAACCCCACTTGAGCCATACCAAAAATACCCATTCTCCCAGCTCTATGCGGAAACAAAGTTATCACACTGTGAGATGCTTTTATTTCTATCATTATTTGTTTTAAAAATATTAACTTTAGGTATTTGGCCGGAGTCTGAGAGCTTCAATGATGAAGGATTTGGTCCTATTCCTTCAAAATGGAAAGGAACTTGCATGCAAACCAACGATTTCACAGCTGCAAACTGTAACAGGTATTTTAAAAAAATATCTTGTTGCACATTTGTTGCCAATCTTACAAAGATTCTAACTAGTAAACAAATGTGTTGATATATAATAAAATATTTTTATAAATTTATTTTTGTTTCATTAAACTATCAAACATGACTAAAGGTATTTTTATTCTGGGCATATATGTGCATACCAATGTAGGGGTGTTCAAAAATATCCGAATCCGAAACCAAATCCGAAATATCCGAAAATCCGAAATTCGGATATCCGAAATTTCGGATATCCGAAAATTCGGATATCCGAACTTCGATATCCGAAATTTCGGATTCGGATTCGGATAGTGATTTTGAGAATTTTCAGATATTTCGGATATCCGAAATATCCTAAATATCCAAAATATTTTTATACAATTTAAAAGTATTAAATATTAGTTAAATATTTCGGATATTTTCAGATATTTTGGATATTTTAATAAAAACTTCGGATATATGAAATAAATTTCAATAAAAATTATTATATTTTTATAAAATTTATTAAATAATACAATTTTTTTTTTGAAATTCGGATATTCGAATCCGAATTTCGGATATCCGAAATTTCGGATTCGGATAGTGAAATCCACTATCCGAAATTTTCGAATATCCGAAATGAACACCCCTACATAGCATGGCTTCCAAGTCCACCCATGGTGCCGAGCGAAGGTGGTTAAGTGAACGGGTTAGGCAGTGTTGCAAAAATCGGCCTAGGCGGCCAACTAATCGGCGATTAATCGCTAGGCGGTAAAAGGTGGTCAAATTCGGCCCTAGGCGGACCTAGGCGGTCCAAATCGGACGAAAATCGGAAATTCCGGCGACTTTCCGGCCAGATTCCGGCGACTCTTGAAATTCCGGCCAGATTTGTTTATATGTATATAAAACTAAACATTTTTATAAAAATTACATATAAAAATGTGTATATATATATATAAAATTGAAAATTATATAGAAAAATTCCAAACCGATTAATCCCGATTAATCCCTAGTCCTTACCCACCGCCCGACTAGCGTCTAGCGATTTTTACAACATTGGGTTTAGGTAACAAGTCATTTGAATTAAAAAAAGTCAAACAGGACTGGATTGAATTGACACACAAAGTTTTCTATTTTCTTTTGGTTTTCATTAAAAACTAATATACCAAAAAAAACAATTTTTAAACTACCATCCAAAGTATTTTACTAATGACAATGATTTGTAATGCTCAAAAGTATAAATCTAAGTACTTTGTAATGCTCAAAAACAATATCTCCTACATTGTTCAGTTCTGAAAACAAGATTATTATTTTTTATTTTATAGTTTTCTGATCATATCTAAGTACTTTGTTTATTTATAATATTCATAGAGAAACAAGAAGTGTTGGCGGTACAATTTAGTTTGACCTGATACACTACAATTAAAACATTTTTGTTATACTTTTCATTATTTCTTTTACACTACAATACTTTTAAAGGATATGAAATTTTGGCTTCCACAAAGGTCTACCTATATTCCTGAATTAACACTAATACGAGGATAATCGAGCCAGCTTTGTTTGTTAATAACGGCACCTAAGTAATAAATTCTACCAGGAAACTAATTGGAGCACGGTATTACAATGCCGGAGGTGCTTTCAACTCTTCAAGGGACCATATTGGACACGGGACCCATGTTGCTTCAACAGCTGCTGGCAACATCATACAAAAAGCATCTTACTATGGTCTTGCCATGGGCTCAGCTAGGGGAGGTTTTCCAGGTTCAAGAATTGCAACATATCGGGTTTGTGGAGTTACAGGCTGTCAAGGATCAAATATATTGGCTGCATTTGATGATGCTATAGAAGATGGTGTGGATGTATTATCACTATCTCTTGGTGCATCAGCAGGACATGAACCCAATTTTCAGAAAGATCCTATTGCCATTGGAGCCTTTCATGCAACTGAGAGAGGGATCACAGTGGTTTGTTCGGGTGGAAATGATGGCCCAAGAATGGGTTCAGTTGTCAATATTGCTCCCTGGATCCTAACCATTGCAGCTAGTTCTATTGACCGCCATTTTCAGGCTGATATCATATTGGGTGACAAAACAGTGATAAAGGTAACCATTTACTTATGATATGGTCAAGCAGGTCCAACATTATGTCTAACTGCTCAAACGAGTAAAAAAGATCACTTAAAAGGAAACTATTTAATTGCGTTGAAAGTCGCCGTAAAGTCTACTTTTAACACATAAAACCTATTAACTCGTATCATTAAGAACTTAATTATTATTAATTAGCATAAATCATATTTGATACAATAAATGATCATCACCAAAATACCCATTATGTCCACTTAGTCAGCCGACCTTATAATTTTGCCACCTCTATTTTCAAGTAATTATTTCACAGTTCACAAAGAATTTCTGTGTTTAAAAATCTTCCAAAATTTAAGATTTCGATTAGGGTATGCATTACCATAACAAAATAAGATTAGGAGGATTAACAACATTCGCATATTTGTATTTAGTTATATCTTTTTCACACCATAAATCATTACAAACATTTGTTAGCGTATGGACGCGCATAACCTGCCAAAAATGTATTAAACAAATTTATTTAGTACTCACATGAGTATTCTCTCAATTTTAAGGGTGGAGGCATAAACTTTGGTGAATTAGAAAGATCTCCGGTATACCCATTGCTTTATGGGAACTCAGACAAAAAAAATTCTAGCAACTATGATGAAATTGATGCAAGGTAACTCTTTAATCAATTCTTTGAACAATAACCTCACCTTTTTTGTAGATGTAGAAAATAGGCGAGTAGGGTGATTTTTGGTATATGATGGGTCGGGTTGGGTTGACCCAAACCTCTTTTTGTTCAAAACTTCCTGGTCCTTTATAAACAAATAGTGTGTGAGATATGAATACAAAAGTAAGATTTTCACAGTATTGATATATTTCTTTGAACCATTCTTACAAGGTTTTATGCAAAAAATAAAATACACATTGGGGGACTTTCAACCCATTTCCTTTAGTAATTCATTTTTTTAATTAATTTGTTTGACTCATTTAGAAGATATTGGGTCAAAATAGTCACCACTACTTCTATGTTCTCATTCTCTCAGTTTGCTTAAATAATAACACTGGAATTCTTTATAAGCTGCAAGCCACATGCATCAGATAAAAGCAAAGTTAAAGGAAGCATTGTTATGTGTGAGGATGAAGAGGGAGTATATTCAGCCAAACAAAAGCTAGAACATGTTAAAAAACTCGGTGCAATTGGAATGGTTTTTGTTAGTGATGATGCAAGAGCAGTGACTTCCTCCTATGGATCATTTCCAGTGGCCTCGGTTAATAGAAATGAAGGGAAAAAGATTATATCTTATGCGAAAAATGAAAGGTGAATATTAAACGAAATTATTGCAAGTATACTTATTTCTAGAAGCCTATTATCGATCCATTAGGGTTGTTCACCGGTCTGAACTGAACTGGAGTACTGGACCCGTGGACCGGGCAGGAAAGGCAACCCAGTAGGAAACTATATGTTCTCAGTTTACAACTAAGGTTTTCTGAATTAAAATATAAACATGAAACAACTTTATATTTCATGTTTGAAAAAATTAATAAATACATTAAAGAATGGTTCGGTTCTAGATTCAAAACAAACCAAGAACCGTTTCTTCAATAAATTCAGAAGTGGACTGAATATAGCTGTCTGTTAGGTTCGTTTTCTTATGTTTTGTTATTCCTTTGTTTGGACTGGTTTGTGTTCACCCCTACAATTCATGGCTAACATGTTGAGGGAATATGTGAAGGAATCCTATGGCAACTATTCTACCAACTGTATCAGTAACACAATATAAGCCAGCCCCTGTAGTTCCCTACTTCTCAGCTAGGGGCCCTTCATTTGCTACAAAAGGCATACTCAAGGCAAGTCCTTTTATGTTATGCACAATATTACTATTTTATTATCATTAGCAGTAGTAGGGATGATGTGCATCTTGTCGCATTGTAAAATTTCATGTGGGTTTCTTAACTTTAAAATAAGCAGGGACGGCTACAAATTATGCAATAGGAGTCTTTATACAAAAACTATCCAAAAAAACCAAAATTGATATAACAACCATATGTCCATATCTACACCATGAACCTTAGGCTAGTTTTCTCTAAAATATTTTCAAAAGTATAAATGAGATGTACCGCATAATGGTCTCATTTTATCCTTATTTGGTGTTATTTTGGTTAGATTTCATATAAATGAACTTGATAGCATTTTTTACATCATTTGGTGACCGTGAGAACCCATTACAAGTAAATTCATGTGATGTCACCATTACCCTGTAAAACACAATTTGTGTCAAGCAAGTGGCTTCAAGGCGGCTAAAGACAGAAAACCAGCAGAAACTGGATTAACCTGAGACCTTTGCTCAGGGGACTCAGGCTGCTTACCACCACGCCACCCCCTTGGAAGTTTATTGCATGTTTGTTTGGTCTTCATTATTGTGAACACAGCCTACATGGACTTTTGCAATAGTTTAATAGAATCCATTTTTCGTTGTAATTATTATCCTATCAATATTTCCCAAGTAAATAAGGTTTTTCATGATCGGTTTACCTGCAGCCTGATGTTTCAGCACCAGGGGTGTCCATTCTTGCTTCATGGCCAGACAATGATTCAGTAGTAAAACTCGCGGGCAAGAATTCTCCACTTTTCTTCATACTTTCAGGAACTTCTATGGCCTGCCCACATGTTTCCGGCCTCGCTGCCATGATCAAATCCCAAAATCCCAACTGGAGCCCATCTGCTATCAGATCAGCAATAATGACAACAGGTTACAAATTTCACACAAACTGAAGTAAAATTCACACACCAAAGTTCAACAAACTCATAAACACCTGCAATTTCTAACATTTTTCAATCACAGCAACTCAATCAAACAACATGAAGAAACCAATAACAACAGACTCCGGATCAATCGCCACACCGTACGATTTCGGTGCAGGGGAAATAGCATCAAACCCATCACAACCAGGCCTCGTTTACGAAACACAAACCATCGATTACCTACAATTTCTATGTAACATAGGCTACAACATTGCTACAATCAATAAACTCTCCTCTACAATTCCCCCCAATTTCACATGCCCCACAAACCCTAACGCCAATTCAATCTCCAACATGAACTACCCATCAATAGCGATTTCAAAATTCGATGGGAAAGAGAGAAGAGTGAACCGAACAGTGACGAATGTTGAAGATGGTGATGCGAATTATACAGCATCAATGGAAACCCCAAATGGATTAATGGTGAAAGTAATACCAAATCGATTGAAATTCACAAAGAACAAAAAGAAATTAACTTACCAAGTGATCTTCACATCTGATGGTGAATTGGGTGAAGATAAATTTGGGGCGATTATATGGTGGAATGATGATCATAGAGTACGGAGCCCATTTGTAGTGAGTAGCAAGTAGAACAGTGTTCATGTAGCACTTGTGTATGAACAAAAAGAATTGATTCTTGAGAGTATTATATGATTCTTGTATAAAATTTTTATGTATAAACGTCCAATTGTTTCACAACAAAGGTCGTATGTTTTTCTTTACATATTGTTGAAAAAATCTCCCCTAAGAAATTCTTGAGTTAGTTTGTTATTCAAGAAAAATTATATTGTTTTTCAAACAAATACTTGTTTTTTTACGTAAAAACAACATTAATCATCAGAAGCAATGAGAATGCATTATATGATTTGAATGTTAGAATGTTCTATATGATTTGAATGTTTCCTATTACATAACGTCTCTCAAGAACATTGTGATGATGAGTGTGAAGGTTTAAGTGGAGTATAAATCGATATGATTTAGATGACAGTGAGGGGATGATAAGTATGAAATAGAAATTAAAAAAAAACTATTTGAATTGGCAAAGTAAATACCATTTGTAGTATAAAGTTCCAGAGGGTATAATTTGTAAGAATCTTGAGCCAATGATTGTAACTACAAAACCTAAAAGTAGTAAATATCTTCATGTGTTGCAAAAAAAAAATTTAAAGATAAAAGTGAACTAAAACTGCAATTAAGTAGAATGTATGTTAGTGCATGTTTTGAATACAGGGTTAATACATCTTTAAAGTCTAGGTTTTAAGCATTGATTTTGATACTTAATTGTTTTAAAAGAGAATTTGAAGGTTTAGATGTTGGCACGATCGATAGGATGTGTTGCAGCCGGTGTGTACACTCGGTATGGAATGACGCGTGTCAACAAATGACTTCCCAAAATTCAATATAGCCTGTATGAAAATCAACGGGCAAAAATTTGATTATCTTACACAATGCGACGAAAATGAGTTTAAGAGTTTGACTTTTTAAAGACAATAGTCTATCTTAGGAATGAGAAGATAGAAGATTGAAGTACTTCACCATCAAGATTGAATATTTGCATGCAATTAACGTGCAAGACATGTTAATTACTTGGTTTGAACATGCATTCTCGTTTCTAGTGATTCATAAATATATTTGGATCTGAGTTTACTTGTTTTTATAGTATGATTGGTCTACCATCTAGGTTTAAATAAATTTTAATATGACATGAATTTCTAATGTTGATTTAACCATACCAGATTTATTGACTAAAATTCTAGTTCTATGCAATTGTCATGAATATTTGTGTTTGTGTTGATTGATTATATCATTGGTTTGTGTGATTCAGTGATATTATTGGCATGAAATACCCACGATTAATAGAAGTTCTAATTTTAGATTGCTGATTTTTGATTTGTTTGATGAGGAATGGTGATTGATGAATAAACATTATAGGTGGCAGATAACTGTGCATTCATAAAATTTGGTTTGGAAATATCATTATCTATGGGGGTTAAAGTCAATGTCTGCAAGTTTAAGGGTTGTTTCTGTAACTTGTTTGTTCTTTGTTTGTATTTGTATTTTTAACAGAAGTTAAAGGGTGTAATGTGTCAAGTTGCATAAACTGGTTAACGGTTGTTAACAGTCCAATTTGGGATAAATAGAGTGTTAGGGTTCATTCATAGATAGACTTTTTCTTTGTAATTGTATTCAATTCTTTCAATAAATCTTTCAAGAACTTCTTGTAGTTTTTTCAATCGTGTGTAATTCCAATTAGTTTACAACAATTGGTATCAGAGCACAGGCTCGGCTCGATCGATCATCGTGATCAAATCGACGGAACAAGAATCGGAGTGGCAAGATGGTGTCGACTAAGTTTGATTTGGAGAAGTTTGATGGAAGAAATGATTTTGGTCTGTGGAGGTTGAAGATGAGAGCACTGCTGGTTCATCAAGGAGTAGTTGATGCACTGAAAGGGGGCAATGCGGTAATACCAACTGATGCCACAGAGAAAAAAAAGAAAGAGGCTGAATTCAAACACAAAGACATGATGGAGAAGGCTCACAGTGCAATCATATTGAGTCTTGGTGATCGAGTTCTTAGAGAAGTATCTAAGGTAACCACGGCAGCAGGAGTATGGTCAAAACTCGAGTCTTTGTATATGACCAAGTCGCTGGCCAACCGATTGTACTTGAAGAAAAGGCTCTACACGTTTGGTATGGGGTCTGGCAAGTCGTTAGAAGATCATACAGATGAGTTTAACAAACTCATTCTTGATCTTGAGAATATTGAGGTAAAAATAGAAGACGAAGATCAAGCAATACTATTCTTGACCTCATTGCCTCACAGTTATGAACACTATATGGAAACACTCATGTATGGGAGAGACACTCTTTCAATGGAAGAAGTGTTGGCTGCCCTCAACTCAAAGGAGTTGAAACGAAGATCTGATTTTAAAGAAGAAGGTGGAGATGGTTGTTTGTCAAAGGAAGAGTTGAGGTAGGAAGAGGGAGATCAGAGCATCGTACAAACAAGAACAGAAAGACTGCAAGATCTAAGTCAAGATACAAGAGGAAGTGCTTTGTCTGCAATTCAGAGAATCATCTCAAAAGAGACTGTCCAGAGTGGAAACAAAAAAGAGGTGAAGCCAGTCACTCTAAAGTCATCCAGTCAAAAAAATGACTCATCAAATGGATATAATAGTGCAGATGTTATGTGTGTCACCAATGAAGATGAGCTAGAACATTGGATACTAGATTCAGGGTGTTCTTTTCACATGACCCCAATCAAGTCATGTTTAAAGAACTACATGTCATCTGATCTAGGAGAAGTCAAGTTGGGAGACAATAGGCTATGTAGAATCCAAGGAAGTGGTTCAGTAACCTTCAAGTTAACTAATGAATCCGAACTAGAGATTCATGATGTCATGTATGTTCCAAGTCTCAAAAGGAGCTTGTTGTCTCTATGCACTTTTGAGAGGAATAAGCATCATGTGAGTCTGAAGGATGGAAAAGCTAAGGAGATCAAAGGGTCATTGGTTGTGCTCACAGGAACAAGGAGGAATAACAATACTTATGTGTTAGATTGGAAGATACTGACTGATGAGGTGTCATTGGTGCAGTCTGACATTGATAAGTCCACCTTGTGGCACAAAAGATTTGGTCATTTGAGTAGTCAAGGGCTGGAGGAGTTAAGGAAACAAGACATCATTGACAATTTCAGGGTTAATGATGTTGGTTTCTGTGAGACTTGTGTTATGGGAAAGAAGAGTAGAGTAAAGTTCAGCAAGGGTAAGCATGTCACAAAAGGGATATTGGATTATGTACATTCAGATTTGTGGGGTCTTCCAATGGTAAATTCTTTGGGAGGAGAAATGTACTTTATGTCTATTATTGATGATTTCTCAACAAGAGTGTGGGTGTATGTACTCAAGTACAAGAATGATGCTTATCAGAAGTGTGTAGAATGGAAGAAACTTATGAAAACTCAAACAGAAAGGAAGGTGAAAAAGTTGAGAACTGACAATGAGCTGGAGTTTGCAATAAAGAATTTGATCAATTCTATAAAAACCATGGAATAGCTAGGCATTTGACCATTCTTGGTACACTTCAGTAGAATGGATTGGCTGAGAGGGTGGAGTAAGGTGTATGAGGTTGAATTCTGGATTACCAAAGTGTTTCTGGGGGGAGTTAGCAAGTACAACTGCTTATTTGATAAGTAGATCACCCTCTAGAGCTCTGAATGTGAGAACCCCAATAGAAATATGGTCAGGAGCAAAACCAGATTGCAATAGCTTGAGGGTAGTGGGGTCTGTGGCTTATGCACATATAAGTCAAGACAAACTTGGTCCCAGAGCTCAAAAGTGTATCATGCTTGGATATCCTGAAGGTGTGAAGGGATACCGGTTGTGGAGGTTGGATAATGGTAATCCCAAAGTGATTGTGAGCAGGAATGTGGAATTCCAAGAGAATACCTTTTATAAAGATGTGGTTGGTAATAAGTTTGCTTCGGAAGATAATTAACATGCTTTGGAAGATAGAAGATATGCTTCGGAAGCTAGAAGATATGATTCAGAAGATAGAAGGTATGCTTCGGAAGATAGAAGGTATGCTTCGGAAGATGAAAGATATACTTTGGAAGATAGCAAGAATGCTTTGGAAGAAAGCACATTGGCTTCGGAAGAGAATAAGCTTGCTTCGGAAGGAACTAGTTTTAGGAGAATTCACTTTGAGGTGGAGTCTTCCGAAGGGAACAGGGAAAAGAATATTCAAGTTGAAGCAAATGGAGAAGAAAGATTAAGTACAAGTGAAGGATCATCATCAAGGAATGACTATAGTATTGCTAAAGGAAGACCTAAGAGAACTATAGTGCAGCCTTTGAGATATAAAGATGAAAGCCACTTTTCTGCTGTTGCTTTCAGTATTGCAGAGCAGGAAAGTATCTTTGAACCACTTCATTATGATGAGGCAGTTAGATCAGATTAAAAGAGTTATGACAGGAGGACATGGAAGATGAGACAACTTTATTGATGAAGAATGACACATGGGAGCTGGTGGATAAGCCTTCAAATCAAAAAGTGGTGTCATGTAAGTGGCTTTATAAGATAAAATATGGGCTTCCAAGAAGTGATAAGCCTAGGTTCAAGGCCAGGTTCATGGCTAAAGGGTTTACACAGGTAGCTGGGATTGATTATACTGACATTTTCTCACCTGTGATAAGGCATACATCTATTAGAATTATATTGTCAATAACTGCTGCATTTGATTTGAAATTAGGGTAGTTAGATGTTAAAAACAACCTTTTTGCATGGCTACTTAGATGAAAAAATTTATATGTCTTAACCAAAGGGGTTTGTTAAAGCTGGTAATGAGGATAAAGTTTGCCTGTTGAAGAGATCTTTGTATGATCTTAAGCAATCCCCAAGACAGTGGTATAAAAGGTTTGATGATTTTATGGTAAATCATGGGTTTCTCAAAAGCTCCTTTGATAGTTGTGTGTATCATAAGGAGGATACAAATGGGAATTATGTGTACCTGTTACTGTATATTGATGACATGTTATTGGCTTGCAAGGACAAGGTGGAGATAGAGAGGGTGAAGAAATTGCTGATGTCAGATTTTGAAATGAAAGAGTTGGGTGAGGCTAAAAAGATACTTGGAATGGAAATAAAGAGGTGTAGAAGACAAAGGTTACTGTGGTTGTGTCTAAAGTTGTATGTAGATAAGCTTTTTAGGAATTACACTATGGAAGGTGTAAGGCAGTTAAGACTCCTTTGGCTGCACATTTCAAGTTGTCCTCACAAGACTCACCTCAAAATGAAGATGAAGAGAGATATATGGCTAAAGTGCCATATGCAAATTGTGTTGGTAGCCTCATGTACTTAATGGTGTGTACAAGGCCAGATTTGGCCTATGCTGCTACCTTGATAAGTAGATATGTAGCAGCACCTGGTAAGGCCCATTGGAATACTGTTAAGTGGGCTATGAGGTATCTCCAATGTACTAAAAATTATGGTTTAATTTTTGGTAAGAATGGTTAGGATACTGGTAAATCTATTGAATGATATGTTAATGTTGATTATGCAAAGGATCCTAGTAGATGGGTATGTTTTTAAGGTGCTGGGGAGTACAGTTAGTTGGAAAGCACAGTTGCAGTCAGTTGTTGCACTCTCAACTACTGAGGCTGAATATATAGCCTTAGGAGAGGTTGTGAAGGAAGCATTGTGGCTTCGAAGAATTGTAGCTGATTTGAGCATAGGTGATAATGGTGCTGTGATTATGTGTGATAATCAAGGGGCTGTGCAGTTAACTAAGAATACTAAGATCAATAATAGAACTAAGCATATCAAGGTGAAATGTCATTTTATCCGGGATGTGATAAGTGCCAAAGAAGTGATGGTTTAGCAGATTGGTACAGAAAGCAATCTTGCAGATATGTTCACTAAGGTTCTACCTGGTTCCAAGTTTGATTTTTGTGTTTCAGGATTGAGAATCGGATGAAGTTAAGTCATTGACTTTAATGTGGAGTATTGTGGAGGTTAAAGCCAATGTCTGCAAGTTTAAGGGCTGTTTCTGTAACTTGTTTGTTTTTGTTTGTATTTGTACTTTTAACAGAAGTTAAAGGGTGTAATGTGTCAAGTTGCATAAACTGGTTAACAGTTGTTAACGGTCCAATTTGGGGATAAATAGAGTGTTAGGGTTACTTTTTCTTTGTAATCGTATTCAATTCTTTCAATAAATCTTTCAAGAACTTCTTGTAGTTTTTTCAATCTTGTGTAATTTTAATTAGTTTACAACATTATCTATTGTGCAAGCCTATCATAAGCATTAATTCTTGATAAATTTATAGGCTTGTTGGCGTGAGATGCATATATTATTTCGTGTTTTGAAGTTTCTAAGTTGCAATTTGGTTGAACTAGGGTTGCTATATTGTTTAAGGTTTGCTTACTTTGTCTAAGGTGTTTGTGGATTAAAGATTATGGGATTATGAGCCTCTACCGTGGAGTTAATGTGTTCTAGCATTTGAACAAGATCGAATACTGATTCTTCATCGTAGTGGGAGTTATTGGTTTTTAATACCTTTATTTAACTTATTTACATAATAGTTTCTAATTAAAAATCACATGACTGTTTAGAAATCATCATGCGTCTAAATGAGAAATTTGCAATGTAAGAATAAGGAAGTTGAAATTGCTAAGATACAGTTGATGATACGATAAAATTGTAGATTGCTGGAAAAGTAACAATCGTTTAAACACAAACGATCCATATATATAAACCATGATAATGAACGTCCACACGTTTATACCAAAAGAAATATCGTAGAGTTTATATAGAAGTCCAATATTGGTAACTCTTAAGGTATAAAAATAAGTTCAAGTCTTATAAGTTTAAAAACCATTACACTAAAGAAAAAGTACGACTCGAGTGATGAAGTTGCTAGATCATCAAAGGCTGAGCACATCACTAGCGTATCTTTGGAGAAGGTTATCAACAATGATCCTGTAACCTTTTTCTGTGGGATGAAAACTATCCCAGAAAAGATACTTAGAGATATTTGCACAAGTCGGGCCAAACGCGTTACACAACCAGCTCACTTCTACCTTTCCCGTGCCACAACAACCTCGGTCCACAATCTCAAACCCTAAATCAATCACATTTACACAAACATAAACAGGCATGCTTCTTTGATACCACATGCTAACTGACACTAATACACAACTGGGTACTTGCGACCAAAAAAAATTCACAATTAACGACTAACTTTTGACTAAAATCACAATGGTCGCAAGTTAGCAACAACATCTTTTTTGGTTGCAAAATGGTCATAAAATTTGATACCTTTGAAATTGGGTCCGCAAAAAGTCTCAAAGTTTATGACCTCATATCAATTCAGTTGCAAAACAATCACAAAAAATAAAACTGAAATTAAAATTTATATTTGGTCGCTGACGGTTCACAAAGTTAGCCACGCGATTTGGTGACAAAGCAGTAGCTAAAAATCGGTTGCAAAATATAAAACTGAAATATCGGTTACTAAAAATGGTTGCAAAACATTCGTTCGTTGCAAAGTGGTCCCATATTTGGATCAGCCAAATGCATTTCAATTTTGTCAAATACCTAGTTTTCTAGTAGCGAAAAAAAAGAACGTAGAGTCATTAAAAGTGACGAATTACCGTAGGATTGTGGATTCTTGACTATGTCAAGTAAAGGGGTATAAATGTCGGCAAAAACTACTTTTACTGGCGGTTTTCTAGTTCTAAGAGATTGAAGCTCAGAAGATAGCTTCTTGTTGAAGAGTTTAGCTGATTTGTTGTGCATTGTTGAACATGATCTATTTTTGCCTCCATTAAAAGTTATTGAAGTTGGCATACACCCAACTGGAGGTAAACTAAGTACAACTACCCTTCGTGCTCCAAGTGAGTGTAGTCCCTATAATTAAAACAATAAAAACAAATATACATGTTCAAAAACCAATTTGTGATGATTATAAAAGAGTAAATGGTTTAACAAATTAAAGAGTAGTTAAAACTTCACCTGTATAAAAGTAGAAGCTTCGGACACAAGAAAATTAATGTAAGAGGATACATCATATTGAATTCTCCTCATGGGGTAGGTGAAGTAATCATCGACGAAATCATCACTTCCTGTTGCTACCAAAAACAAGCTGTTGTTTATGATATGGTTTGCTTGCTCTTTACCCACCAACACATTAAGTTTCCGAATGTAGTTTGAGAACATTTGTAGCTGATCCCCCATAGGTATCACCATCTGGTTTATATGGTCAGCAGAACATACATATCAGTATGCAAAACGCTGGAAAATATTGTTTAAATGCATATTAAACTGTATATCATGCGTACATTTATCGTTGATGTGAGAGGATCAAGTCCTGTGGCTCCTGAGGCAAAGCTTACACCCGTTATCAAATCTTCGTCTTCTATGAATGGGTCTAAGTATGGTGGCACATACTCCTTAACATTTATTTTCTCAGCTGAAATGAATTAGCAGAATAACTTAACATTAATTTACAGGTTTTATAGGTCGGTCGTGATGAAAAACAATAACATTGACCCAATTAAAAAGCCGACACGTGATAAAACACACAAGTAAAAGGTATCATGACTATTAGATGTCTTCTTTTAAAATGTGTGTTCTAGGTAAACTCACGAACTGTCAATACCCTGCTAACACATGATAAAACACAATTTTCAATTTTGAAATTTTAGTTGAATTTAGGAAAACACCATTCTATATAAAGGACCATCAAAAGAGTAAAAGATAATATGCATATAAATATCTCCCAAAACAATTGCGTTTTAGGTAAACTCATGAGCCCCTCAATACCCTGCTAATGAGATCAGATAAATTGCATATATTACGTCTTCAAGAGGTTTTGGCGAGAAATATAAGAAAGTAAGATTTAAACCAGAGACCTCTGTTAAATGGTAATCACGTGCTAAGCATAAAACCGCCCTTTAAAGGTTAACTTATACTATTATAGTTAACTTTCTTAACCAAAGATATAGAGAGAAATATTACCGATCAAGTCTACAGGCGTCTTTGCGTTGGAGAACCTTCCTGTTGCTCTTTCACCCAAAAAGTTCACCCCATATGGAGGGAAATTTGCTCTTATGAACGTTGGAATGTAGTTGTTATTTCCTTGATCCAAAATCGAGTCTCCAAACGCGATCACAGCTGGAATCGTCACGTCTTCAGGCAACTTGAACGTTGCAACACCAGAACCAACTAGTAGACTAACACAGGCACACAATAGAACAGCAGTTGCAGGAATTCTTGAAGGAATGAATTTGAAATCCATAATGGTTCTGATTAATGAGTAATTTGTAGAATGCTTCTGAATGTTTATGTTATTGTAATAACACTTAAAAATTGGTTTAATCTCAGAAATTAACAAGTGGTTGCATTTAGTAAAACACTCATCTCATGAAATATTTATGATAGTTGGTTTTAAAAACTGATCTCCTTAACTTATGCCGTGGTTAATTTTTACTGTTGGAATACACTAAGTTGTGATCAGTAAAACACTCACTTATGTTGTGGTCTTTTAACCCAACAACTATTATCTTATTATGACAACCGGTCACACATTGATTCAAATCTTTAATTCGGATTTAATTATATAATATATTACTGCCGGTTAGTGTAACCGTCATCAGATTTGATCCTGTCCGTCGAAAATAGCTGAAACTCGATCCGGACCGTCTAAAGTCGACGGTTACACCATTTTCGGAGCGGTTACGAACAGAAAGGCTTGATTTCACACGGATTGCCCACGTTTGCTTTCTCCCGGAATTAGCGCGTCCCCTCCCCACCATTTTCGGGCGCTCACAAGTTCCATATACCTACTAAAAAAACGCAACCTTCCTATTGACATCACCAATCCGTCGTGGTGGTATACATCTTTCTCTAACCTAAATCATATGCTTTATTCCTGTTTCATCCGAATTGTTTGTGAATTTTATTATGACGATGAATAATAGGTGGTTGGTCTGATTTCGGATCTGTGGGAATTGAATACTATGAAATTAATCAATCCTGTAAGTAGATTCTAAATCTTTCAAAGTGCGAAACAAAGTTATTCGAGTAAACAGAATGAAGACTCGAATTTGGGTGTTTTGGTTGCAACCTAATTTAGTTTGAGAAGGAGATGACCAGGAGCACAATTGGGTAGTCTTTGAGTACATTATTATGTATTGATTCACTAATGCACTCCAAGTGTTTGATAATATGCCTTCTTGAAAATGGTATATCTTTGAGCTTAAAAATGACTCATTTAAAAGGTGCTTCTACAATATAATTTCACCTTGAGATAACTGATTTCATTTTTATCGTATGTTATTATTTGTTATTTTATGAAGGGCTCGCAACAATCACTCACAAGTATGTAGGTGCTGATATCACATCCATGGTTACTCTACCAATGTCATTTTTAATCCAATGACAATGCTGCAGAGAATGGCATAGGTACGCCTTATATTAATTTATTTGTTTTAGTTGTTGATTTTGTATAAGTTTTTTTGTTAATAGTTAGTTTCTTCTACTATATATTATTTGTTGATGAAAAATTTCCACACACTAAAGCTAGCAAATGAATGTAAGAATCCATATATGCGATATATACAAGTAAGAATATCTTACTCATGCAACCGGACACACCCACACACACTCGTATAAGTCACATTTCTTTGTTTTCAAGAGTATAAATAGTTGATGAAATACATATTACAAAAAGCTATATTCTTATGATAATATTTTATATGATAGATTTGAGAGGTGACAAGCATTTGAATACATTTTCTACAACTATTGATTATTTTGTTTCTTTTAGTATCGAATCTCTTTGGTTTACATTTTTTTTCTTATATCAATAATTCATTAGATTTATAAGGGAATCCTGGAGGTGTCAAAATAGGTGGTTAAATGTATTGCTCTGATTCATTATCTATGGTGGCGATTTCAGGTATGCTTTTGAGAGCCGATTGATGTATGCAGAACATCTCCTTTATTGTGAAACGGTGCTGTGATCTGCTAGCTGATACGGGTATGTCTACATCCAGAGGTGGTTAGGGTCTTTCCTCCCGGGTGCGTACCGGTTACGATTCGTGGACAAGGGATGACATCGATGAAGGATCGTGTAGAAAGATGTGCAGAAGATGAGGATGTGGAGGAGTTTGAGAACCCTGAGTGTTATGTTTGTGCTGCATCGATCAACGTCGTTGTCACACTTTCACTGGAATCATATGATCGTGAATGACATGTATACGAGTATTTGTACTTACGTTTGCATTAAGAAATGTTTGTTCGTTTTATGTTTCTATTAATAGTACATGGAGTTTATTTTTGTTAGTGTTTAGTGTGTCTGTTTAGGTTGGTGTGGATGTGCAAGAGTTTCTCTCTTACATGACAATGTATTTGTTGGTCTTTGTATGACACTTCTAAATTTTGTTATTGTTATATGACAATACAAAAAAGAGCTACAATCTAAACGGTTCAACTGAGCCCATTGGGTTAAATGGGTGAAATGTCATCTTACGTGTACCAAATGAATCAACCTTTATTATATATTTCCATTTTAGCTTGTGAGGTGTAGTTAATCACCATTATCAGTTGACCTTTATAATATGATGCTAGGTTGACATGTATTCATTTCTAAAATCATAGCATAGAATCATATCAATGATCAACCATTTAACGGCAATAATTGTTTTGGCTATAGTTACTAATTTTCTTAAAACATAGAAATAAAATTATAGCCTTTTATAACAACTTTAAACATCATACTATCACATTTCAGTCGTTCAGTAGTTATTAATTTGTATTGTTTTGTTGTTTTTTAATGTAGTGATGCGGGCCCAAGTGTGGATGAGCAAGCTTTAGCCTTTTTGGAGGCCCAAGATCGCTTATCCAAGGGGGCTTCACTAAAATGGTCATAAGTTGGGCTAGAAGTCTCCGTTTTGGGCACACGACCAGTCAAAACGACCGTTGGACCGAGGAGCACGTTTTCACAAACGGTTTGGGTCATCGTTTCGGCCCAAAAACGGTTTATTTTAGGAGTTATTTCAATTTTTGTCTTATTTTTACATTTTGTTGGACTTTGTTTTTGGCCCAGTTTTTGGCCCGTTTATGTTTTGTGGCCCATTCGAATTTGGTTTTGTTTCTTTATATGATTGTAAGAGATGGGAGAAATATTATTGAAGTTAATTTGTTTTTCTCTCTATCACTGTGCGTGTAAGAGTGTAAACCCTGATTATCGGTATTCTTTGTGAATCAACGATAGTTAGAAGAATTGTTCCTGGTATTCTCGTTGAATCAACAGGTCAATTATCTATCTCTCTGTTTCCGACTGCATCATGTAGTTAGTTGTTTTTATACTAACAAGTTACATTAGTTTCAAAGAAAAAAGTGTTTTTTAATACATAAAGAGATAGTTAAGACATTATTATATGTAAGCACCCGGCCACCGGCCGGGTATAAAACTAGTTATATGTTTATGATAGCATGCTAATAATAAGTTTAGTTGAACGAGAGATTACTAGGACTGTAATTTTTTCAAAAATAACATTTTATTTAGCCCCTTAAACTATTTTAAATCAGGTCTGATAATATGTGAGATTTATAAAATTTTTGACTTTTTTTACTAAGCTATCAATTCAAATGACATTTACGCTATAGATCGGGAGCATTGAAGGTAACAACTTTTTAATATCTTTTTTTGGAGGCAAACTTTTACTTAGGTAGTGTTGTTTTTCTTCAAAAGCTCTTCCCCGCCTCTTCATCTGCGCGCACGCAGACGCGGGAAGAGGTTTTGAGTGCGCAGATTGTTTGTGTTTTGGAAGACGTTTCATTAAAAAACATCTTCCTGACGTATGCGTGGAGAAGACATGGACCTATCACTTCTGAGGTCTTCTAACCTCTTCTCAACTTTTCAATACATTCCCACCTCCCCCCCCCACCTCCCCCCACCGGCCGCCCCACCTTCCCCCACCGGCCGGACCACCGCCGCCCCACCTCCCCCCACCTGCGCCCGCCAGCCCACCTGCCACCGGTGAATCCACCATCATCTATGCTGAAACCCTAAGCATAATTTGTGTTTTGGTTTAAGGTTTCAGTTGATTTGTAGTTTATGTAGTATTATTTGGTTTAAGATTTTGTTTGATTTGTAATATTAGCAGTCTGCAGATGTTAAAAAACAAACGTCTTTTTTCTTGCAGACTGCAGACGTTTGATCCACCTCTTCTACTGCAGATGTTTGCAGATGTGGTCCGTAGACTGCAGAAGTTTTCCTGCAGAAAAAATAAACAGCACCTTAGTGTCATACTTTGAGATTTCATTTGGTATATTGATATCTCTACACCCCACTAAATATAGATTGGTTTTATAAGAAAGTTTATTGTAAGTGTTTAACATTTTGATCTCCAGAAAACAAGTAGAACCCAATTTAGCTAGAGTGAGCTCGAAACCAAGCCTTATACATATGTAATATATTATTTTGGCACTTAAAAACTACGCTGCGTGTACAATTATAATAGATATATACATACACACACAAATAAATATAGTAGAGCTCCTGTTGTGACGAAAAAGAATTCAAAAGCTTATAGAGCCGATTTGGTAATACGAATAGCTCTATTACCCATCATGATGCACAAAACTTTTTCCAAAAGCTTAGAGAGTGTTTTTTTTGGTAACATTAACCTAACACATTGAAAGTTTAAAAACTTATAGCAGCTGCTTTTAGGTAAAACTGATCGGGTAATACACGAGTTTCAATAACTTCATTTCCGTTCACCTTGTATAGGAAAAGGAAAAAAAATTGAACTTTCGAAAGTCATTTGAAAAAGACCATAATTGCATTATTATTTGAAGGTGTTAATCTTGAGTTTCATTAGTGAAACAAGTCACATATTAATGGTCCGGAATGGTTGGGCATAATGAGTGTCGCTCAGTGCTCCCTCTCCTTATAACAGTCAAGTTATATCTTTCTTTCAAGAAGCACGTGTGGAAGGGTAAAATTGTTAAGTCAACAGGTTGAAAAAGTGAGTGATTGCCAGATACGACATTGCCCTAAAATGAGATTAGTCCTCATATGCAAGATTCAACTTAGTCCGTTGTTGTTTGATCTTTTACTTGGACAAGTGCTACAACCATCGAGAGCTGAGGAGCGAGACTTGGGTCAGTCATTTTCTTGATCCTTCCTTTTAGTATCCTTAGCTAGATTAAATAAACATTCTCTGGTTTCTACTTATTCTCCTTTGAGATAGGGCAATCGCTCGTCCTAATCTAAACTAAAATACTAGTCAGAGTAACTAATTGTCTATGTACTAAAGTTATGGATCAATGATAAGAAAGCAGTTGGGATAAAAATGTATTGAGTAAGTTAAAGTTTGAAGATAAAGTTAGTTTGAGTTATTTGCTATTTATCTATTTGGTTGTTTGATATTTAGAGATAACTAAAGTATTGTTGTTATAATTCAATTTTGGATCACTTTATTCGGGGTTAACTGTTGGAGCTGGAAAATATAGTCTATATTATCAACACTATGAAAGTCAACAAAAGTCAACGTCACGGTCAAAGTCAACAAAAGTCAAACCCGACACGTTCAAGACGAAGAACCGAGTCGAGACGTTGAACATTTAGATGACTAGGAGTTTTATTGTAATAAATATATTTTGTGTGAACAAAATATATTTTATCTTGTTTCTAGTCATTTTTATGCTTAATATGTAATTTTGTATTAATTAGCCTAAGTCTAGGGGGTTAAGTGTAATTAGTGAAATTAGTCTAGACTATAAATAGGTTAATTGTCATTAGTGTTGGTTAATGGTTGAATGACCAATTGATTGGGTTTCCACTTTGTAAAAATCATATGCAATCAATATAGATCAAAGGGGGTTTTATTGTGATTATCATTGTTTGATCCATAATTCTTCATGTTATTTGATTCAAGTGTGTATCCTGGACTAACAATTTGGTATCAGAGCCTTATTGGATCAAATGCATTGAAGAATTGTTGCTGATTTTGAAGATGTTCATCAATTTTTAGAGAGAGAAACTGGGTTTCTAGAGAGAGAAAGTAGATCTGAAAATTCAAATCTCATCCCAAGCACAATCAATTCAGCAGATCTACAACAATTTACTACAAATTTGAAGATATACAACTGAAATTCATGATCTACAACATATTTTATACAAGAAATTGAAAGAAAAATTCAGATCTGAAGACGTTTCTCTCACACACACTAGTGTGTGTGTTCTTGGTGTTCTTGGAGCTTCAACATCTTCATCCAGCGAATTTAGCACCATTCTGAACGAAAGTTCAAATTTTCCGGCGAAAATACAGTTTCGTCCGGCGAAACTCCGGTGAAGTTCCGGCGAAACTGCAACTCCGGCGAAACTATTCCGGCGAAACAACAGATTCCGGCGAAATTGCTCTTTTTCCGGCGAAACTACAAAATTTTCAACGAAATTAAGAATTATTTCAGCGAAATTATAAAAAAAAGGGGCTGCGATATTATTAAAACCATTCTGCGAAAATAAGAACTTAAAAAAAAACTCAATCTTCACCATTACATGATTATCCAAAACTAGAATACCCAAACACATCACCAACCTAGATCCACCTTAAATTTTTTTTGACAAAAAAACCAGTTCTATCATATACTTCAAGATTTAACTCAACAAAACCAAACATGTAATGTTCAAGCCAGAATGAATATCATTAACATTAAGCAGAGCACTAATTTGATGCACGAATGATGAACCCAGTAATATTAAGGAAGATCTTTCAAGTTTCAATCAATATCACAATGATCAAATTTATTACTCCAGATTTCCATACTTTTACACTTTCTGCGGACAGGATTCAAACACCGAACCCACCACCGATTAAACCCACCTGACCAAACCCACAACCACCTTCAAAACCACCTAAACGTCAAATCCCTCTGAAGAATCACGTTTTTCTTCAACCACTTGTCCATTTTCCACCACAATCCGTTGTATATCATGATGTTGTACTTCTAATTCTTTTTCAAGAACAGCAGGGTGAGGTGGGAGGCGACTAGGGCCGTGGTGCACAACAGGCATTGGGCCATCACGGGGTCCTCGAGGCATACGGCTTCTTCCAGACATATTGATGATCCAAGAGGCCTTCGGAGGAGTCAACCGAAGCGAAATCCTTCTCCCGCGATGAAAGAAGAAACCCTAAACGACACCATCACAGCCGCCTAAACAACATCACAGTTAACCACCACCATCGCTGCGATTCAAGAGGAACCGTCACCACCATCATGTTAGAACAGTGAGAGGAGTCGGGAGGGGTATCACAATCACCGGCCAACGTCAAACATATCACTAACGCCGTCGCCGGAGCTGTCACCGGAGCTGTCGCCGGAACCCTAGCGGTTCACTGCTCTCATCGGCCTCTCTCTCTTATTTTTTGTTTGAAATGTTTTGTGTTGTGTTTTGTTGTTAGAGTTAGGGTTAGGGTTTTTAGTTGTGGGAATTTTTTTTTGGGCTGGGTTTTTCTAGAGAAGTTTTAAAAGAGTGGGCTAATAATTAATGGGCTAAAAATTTGGTATTAAATTGGGTTTGGATCAAAAGTTTTGGGCTAACAATTTGGGCTAGTTAAAGGATTATAATTGGGCTAGCAATAACTTGGTAATTGGGTTGGGTTGTGTAAGATTGGAAGTTGTTATTGGGCTGGATCTTTCAAAGAAATTGGGCTAACAATTTAGTAAAATTGGGCTAACGAATTGGGCTACTAATTTGTATGAGTTTTAATAGTTGGGCTAATTACAAGTTTATAATTGGGTTGGATATATTTTTTTAAAACAAATCGTTGTGTGGGCTCATTAAACATAAAAAATAACAAAGTTGGGCTCATTAATAATCAAAGAAAGAATTCATTTTAAAAAAAAAAACAAACGCGATAAAGAAAATATTTCAAAAAAAATTATTTTTGACCCCAGTTGCTAAGATTTTCTAGCGTGACATTTTTTAAAAAAAAATATTTTTCCCGGGGGAGAATTATTTTACAATTTTTGGGAAAAATATATTTTTGGGGCGTTTAATTGTTCAAAATTTTTTAATAAAATGTCATTTATTGAAGACTTTAAATCAGATAATCTCACAACGGCACAAAGCCGGTTTGACTCTTTTGCAGGTACAAAGAAAGAAAAATTGTCAGATTTAATTGATCGATTTTTGAAAGTGGCAAATAATCTAAAGAAGCATGTTCCTGATCTCAGTAATCATGAACAGATTCAAAAGCTTCTTGACTCGCTTCCGTCTGCATGGAATCATCAAGTTAAAATGCTGAAGCAAGAAAGAGGTTATGTCGACACAAAACTTATGGATATGATCAACAAACTGAAAGAGATTGAGTTGGATATCAAACGTCGTGAGTACTATGAAGTGACATATCTAACTCCAAAGATCACTTCAAACTCCAAAAAGAAACCAGAAGAGAGATCAGATTCTGACACCAATTCCGACGGTTTACCAAAACCTGGAACAAAAGAGGTACAAGAGGAGCTTAAGCAGACATCAATGGGTAAAGGTGGAGCTGAGTTGAATGCTGAAGTTTGTGATGCTGAGAAGGTTGAAGAATGGAAGCGAAACACCAGAGTTTGCAACTGTGAGAAGGCTCTTACTGCTGAAAGAGTTATCCTGGATCTTCCATACGAGACAGTTCAGGATATGTGTTCTTCTGCTTGCAAAATTCGTTTATTTGGTGTGTATAAAGCTAATAGGTTACTTTTAGATAACCAAAAGGAGTTAACCACCATAAACGCAGAACTTAAAAAGAATGAAGCCAAGTATTTCATAAAATTAAATGAAGCTTTAAAAGAAAATGATCATTTAAAACGAACTCTTCTTGAAAGAAATGTTGAAATTAATCTTTTAAACGAAAGAGTCACTTTGGCTGAATTTGAAACAAGCAAGCTTAAAACAAAGCTTGATAGATGGACCATATCCGGAATGAAACAGGAAGAGCTACTGTGTAAATAGAGGGGAGCTAGGATTAAAACGGGAGTGGGTTGTGGTGAAAATCCATACGTCTATCCTCCTCCTAGCACCCATTGTTACTCTCCTATGCCTCAACCTCATCCATCTAATGATTTGATTGAAGCTGCAGAAACTAATAGTTTAAATGCAGGTTTAAGCAACGTTAATCTTAAAGAGGTTAGAGATGTGCAGGATCCTCCTGTAGGTTTAGGATTCCTCAGACAAGGGTCTGATAAGAAGATTAATGCCGATTCCACTTCTGATGCTCCAACACCAATTTCAGTTGCTTCTCCAACTTTCTTCAACAAATTCAAATCAGGTAACATTCCTTCGTTTGTTCCCGTCAGGTTTGTCAAAGAATGAACAATTGTTGAATCATCAAACAATCAGAATCCTATAAGCGAAGCCAACACAATAGGAGGTGTCAATCAAGATCCTTTGGAAGCAGATCTGTGTATACGAGACTAGATAAGCTCAGATGATGAATCAATCATAGAGGAGCGTGTTGGTTCCTCTCATATCAAGATATCTCCTGACAGTGTCAAGTCTCAAAAGCTTCCTAAAATTGAATCAAGACCGATACGGATCTCTTCTCCAACTGCAAAACAATCCAATCAACCAGTGAAGATCTCATTCCCTGTTTTGCAAATGAAACTTCAGAACAAGCAAGAATCTGCTACAAGCTCCAAGCAATCCTCATCACCACCTGCACAACACGAGACTACAAAGAATCAAAAGCCATTCAAGGCTTGTTTTGAGTGTGGAAAAGAAGGTCATGTGGTAAAGAAATGTCCTCAAAGACTTGTTTTGGATGGTAAAGGCAAACCGAATTGCTTCTCCGGATCACAGTCAACAAAGAATGTTTCAGTTGGTAAAGGCAACACGGGTTGCTTTTCTGGTTCAAAAGGTCAAAAGCAAACATCTTTGAATGGTTGGATGAAAAACCCTCCATCCAAACCTTTTCATGTGAAGCCGGTTTCACATGATACAAAGATGAAAATGACCAAAGGTTCAAAACCAAATTCTTTTCCTTCCGGTCTTAAACAGAAAATGATTTCCAAATTTAATTCATTCAAATCCAAGCTAATTGAACCGAAACAAATTTGGCAAATTAAAAAGAAGGATACAATAATCCCCGATTGTTTAAATGGTTGTGTGCAGAAGCTTGTTACTTATCTTGATGAAAAAGGAACTTCCAGGACTACGATGGCCTGGGTTTCCCTTTCTAACTAATTTGTTAATGAGTGCAGGAACAATTCAGGAGGACTGTTAGTAATCCGGTTTACTGACAGAGATTGTTCTTGATTCAAATTTGAGGCGGAACAAACAGGTTAAGGTCATGGTATTTTATCCACAATCTGGATATTTATATGCACAATCACCGTTCTCACTTCACAATCACTGCATATTTCTTGAGAATTCATTTCTTATCATCATATCAGTGTAGTTTGGAAGACCTTCTTTGATAAATTTTTATTTTTGTACAGTTTAAAAAAAAATTTAAAAAAAAATAAAAAAAATAAAAAAAAAATTAAAAATAATAATAAAAAATAAAAAAAAATAAAAAAAATAAATACAAAATAATAAAAAATTGTAAAAATAAAAATTTAGGGGGAGAGTATAAGTAAATAAAAATGAAAAGAGAACTGAGAACTTGATTTGAGATGATTGAGAAATGATTGTATATCTTCTTGCAATGCTTGTTTTTGCATGACTTGCGCTTTTAAAATGAGAAATGATAGTAACTGATGCTGTTATCTGATTGACATCTTATTTTAATTAAAAATAATAGAAAAACAAACAGATTCTTTAATGATATGCTTGGTAGACTCAGCCTGAAGAATAAAGTAGACAGTAGTATGATGATTTAAATTAAAATATATGCTTAAGAATATCTGGATTTACCCAATCATTTTGGCCTGCACAAAAACTGAGTCCTGACAAAAATTGGATTGAGAATTGATCTTTCTCCCACCATGTTACAAATCATATGTGCCATATCTTTGAGCCGTGATTGGTGTATTTATGTGTTTTGTGTTTGTGCTAATCTCCTCTGCTGTACGGAAGTACTGACCTGGAGTGATGATCTCCTCTGCTGTACGATAGTACTGACCTGGAGCTCTCATCGGCACATGATTAAATGGTCATCTCCTTTGTTATACGTGAGTATAGACCTGGAGCTCTCACCATTTTGGTCTAAGTAGTGTCAAATTATCTAAATGATGAATTCATCACAGAATGCAATATTCTGTCGATAATCACTTGCACACTAATGTACAAGCCTTGCTCTGTAAAGATCGTTACAAAATTCAAGAAATCCTGAGGTTGGGTGAGGGTTTTTGCCAAATTATTATGGGGTCCTAGCATTCTAAAGCATTTAATCGAACCTTAATGAATCATCTTCTGCTTGTTGAAAAAGATAGGGCATGAGTTTAAGTGGACAAACATACCAGCAATCGTTATTGATCTGTTTGACAATTTCAAAAGTCATTCAAAGATTGTTATTAGATTCAGTTATCAGTGTGATCTCATTGCTTGTCGATGATTAAATTCATCTTTATGCTAAAGTATATCTTGAGGATGTGATCTCATGATCGATTCAGTTCTCGGTTATAAAAAAAAAATTATAGATAAAAAAAATGTTATAATAAATGTATATAATAAAAATAAAAAATATAATAAATTTTTGTTCAAAATTTCTTTTAGGTCTTCCATATTATGTTGTTACAATTTTATCATTTTCATGCATTTCACGGAAATTACGCACAAACGAACACGGGTTCGCTTGTTTTCCACACACTAAATAAACACGGGTTTATTTTGCTAAAATAAAATGATCTAATTAGAAATGTCGAGATTGTGTTTGTGAATGTGTTTCAGATTTTGTTTTAAGTGATGGTCGATCATCAGTTAAGCAGTGTACCTGATCAGAGAGCATGTTCCTCAAGTTTGCAGAAGATACCGAGCTAGGAATCCTCCTTCTACATCTTCTGAAGCACTCAAGAGTAAAGATTTGGGAAACCTGTTTCAATATCCTTGTAAAGCTTGCACTCGAAAAGGGGGAGCATATAAATAGGGGGAGCTTATAAGATGAATAACTTTTCTCATCAGATTCAGAAAGATTCAAATTGAAGATCTTTCTATTGTTGACTTCTCGATGCTGAATTCGTATGAAGACGTTGATAATGATAGACTAAGGGGGAGTATTGTTGGAGCTGGAAAATATAGTCTATATTATCAACACTATGAAAGTCAACAAAAGTCAACGTCAAGGTCAAAGTCAACAAAAGTCAAACCCGACACGTTCAAGACGAAGAACCGAGTCGAGACGTTGAACATTTAGATGACTAGGAGTTTTATTGTAATAAATATATTTTGTGTGAACAAAATATATTTTATCTTGTTTCTAGTCATTTTTATGCTTAATATGTAATTTTGTATTAATTAGCCTAAGTCTAGGGGGTTAAATGTAATTAGTGAAATTAGTCTAGACTATAAATAGGTTAATTGTCATTAGTGTTGGTTAATGGTTGAATGACCAATTGATTGGGTTTCCACTTTGTAAAAATCATATGCAATCAATATAGATCAAAGGGGGTTTTATTGTGATTATCATTGTTTGATCCATAATTCTTCATGTTATTTGATTCAAGTGTGTATCCTGGACTAACATTAACCCAAGCTTCTTTCCCATGCATTACTTAGGGCTTTCGTGTATGCTACATCGTATTCCATGCTTACGTTGGATGGAATGCCTTTAGTAGTTTTGTGCATCTCGTCGCAAGGCTCATTTTGAGTTTCCCTTTTAATTTAAGTATTTGTGTTTGTTTTCATTATAAGATAACAAGATAATTCGGAATATGAATCTCCTCAGGAATAAGATGATTGGTTGAATACCTAGGGCTGCTAGGAAGGTTGCCAAGAGTTTGTGACCACCTCTTTCTGGCATTTGATGGAAATTCTCTCGATTGATTAGTTTTTCTACTCCTAAGCTTGTCATCCATAAGAAGAGCATTCTTGAGAAATATCAAGAAGAAGAGAATCAACCTATTGTTTCCATCTATGTATATAGGATATTTTAAGAAGTGACTCCTTGCTTCCAGTCCGTGCTTGTTGTCATGCTGGCAAAACCGAGTCTTTCAAGTTGTCCAATAAGGTTTCCCAAAGTTCGGACAATGGGCGCACTGAGCAAGGGCCTACTTCTTCTTAGCGCACGAGACTCACTTTAGCCTTACTTATTTGCTCACATTCTGGGCGAAGGTTATAATTTGCAATAGTTTCACTCTTATCTTGGTTGCTACCGACGTGGGATATAATCTTAATGGAGGCTAGTTTATTTATTTATTCAGTCACCAACCCAAACTATAGAATCTCATTATTTACTCTATCAGCTACTATAATTTTCAGTTGGGCATAGGTTGATAGTTTTCGAGGTTGTCTTACGGTTGAAAGAAAGTAGTAAACCAGTCAGCTAGCTGATAGTTTTCAAGGCTACTTCCTGAGCTACATATTCATATTCCTCTCTTGCTCCACTTTGACTACCCTTGACTATCGCAGCAAAGCCAGGAGATTCCTAAATAGTCTGCTTGGGTATCATTCATTTCTTTTATCTCACTCGCTATATAGGGCTTGATGTACCAAATTTGCTTCCCTGTAAAGTGTTAAGCCATCTAGAGGAAAGTTTTATTTTAATGTTTTCATTTTGCCCAGAATAGATGCAAATGTCCCATGATGATGCTCTTGACTGAACCAGTAGATTTCCAACCTTCAAAGCAACTGCTTTTATGCTCAAATACAAATGAAATTCATGCTCAGTTCAAGTCAACAACATTTTTCTTTTATGTAAGGTTTATTGAAGAAGGTTACGTATTATTTCAATCTATATCCCGAGTGACCAGACTGAACATAAATGTAGCCACTTAACACTTGACTAGTAAAAAGTCCTTGTACTAAAAATAAATAAATAAAGTAACGCGCTACTACTTAAACTACTTATGTTTATTCTACTTACACTAAAAACAATAAAGGGAGTCCCCATGATTCGATAGTTCCATTTTCCATTGATGCGGGTTGATTGAGATCTTAGCCTCGTGTCTACTGGCTGGGCGAATCTTAGTTCCCTTTTGATCAAGTGTTCACCCAATACCACTCTATCAACAACAAGAAATAAAATAGCAATATCATTTCAAATGATGTCCGATGGTTGAAAGAAAGTAGTTGTACTAGTACAAAAATAGACCAGATCCTTGTACATTAGAAAACCATCAAGTCGGATAGGAGAGAAGCTTTTTAAAGTGAAGCTTTTCCTTTATACTTTACTTGAATATATTTTTATGCTATTAGCTATTCTATTGATCTTTTTCCAAATAGAAACCACCGTTTTACAAATTTATTGACCACATAACTTAGTGACCGGTGCCAAATCTTTCTATGGATTGCTTGACTACGGTAAGTAATTCACTCAAACTGATGGACTCATTGAACTATGAGAAACTTATACCTTCCAATACCGATAGTAGCTCCCGTTAAAGCAATTGTAGCAGCTTTGGTTTATTCTAGCCAATGAATTAGCTCTGTCTACTCAAATGGGGCTTGGTTCGTGGGCTGAAAAAATCATAGAGACATACCAATACAATAGGGCTTTGATTAGTATGGTATTCTATTCTTATTGCTTCATTCTTGTCTATCTCAATCTATCAAAATAGACCCTCTTTAAATGGAAAAAATATCAGTCCATATAACTAGATTTGAAAAATTCACATACATGAAGGGTGAGTCTACTATCTATTACAAAAGTAGAGTCACAAAAAGGTTAGTGATAGGGGAGGTCAGGCTAGAGGAAAGGAGAAAACTCTTTGGTTGTAGTTAACATAATGACCGATGAATTCTCCATATCATACTTAAGCAATACTTATTAGGTTTAAGCTTCGTTCATTCATCGATTCTTTACTTTATTTTTTCTTTTGAGCCTGCAAGGATACAAAAATCCTACATGGGTGAGCTAGCAATAAATTACTGAGCTTATATCAGGTGCGTATACATAAGGTATAACTCTTATTAGGGTGGACAATGCAATAAGGTAAGCCTCCTATCAGGTGAGCGTGTACAAGAAACGACTTCTATTGTACGAGAGTGTATGAGTCAAAGCTCATATCTAGGTGAGATGGTACAAGGCACATCTACTATAAGGTTGAGCAGTGCATGATGCAAGACTACTATCAGAGAGATAATGCAATATATGCTAACATCTATCAGTGGTTGCAAGACTCCTATACGATGGTATCACATGTGAACTTTAACATTTGGGTCTATTTACATTATTTAAGTACTAGTATCTTTCTTTATATTTTATTTTCACTTAATATAAGAGTAGTTATCATTCAACCCTCTTTTTTTCTTTATTATACATGCTTTATCATATATATTTTACATTCTCTATAAAATAAATACTTTTATTATACTTATAAACAAAATAGTCATATTATGTAATCCTCTATAACACTGATCACAATACTTGGGCTACTACAACAAAACTGAATACATCAACTAGGTCGAGTACTAGCAAGGCTGAGTACTCCTGCCTAGTCGAGTACCCCTGCCTAGCCGAGTATCCAATCATCAGCCGATAACTTTCATATACCTGAGTACTATATGAACGCCAAGAACTTAAGTTGCATACTATATCATGTGAGAACTTTACCGATTAATATAGCTTGCAAGAAATATATCGGGTACTATAACAAGCGAGAACTATACCGATTACCCTACCATGCGAGTACTCTGTCAAGTATTATACTATACACGAACTATAGATAATACCATCATGCGAGTACTATCTCGAGTACTACACTATACGAGAACTATATAGATCTAAGGTTTTGAATCAAAATGTATTGTTCAATTGAATCTATTATAAAATGCTATCTTTTCTATCAAAACCATGAAGTTTTGAGTAAATAACTTCCTATATATAGCTCAAACATATGCACAGTACTATTAACTAAAATACCTGACATTATACTATTACATCAGAGAATATTTACAACTCAAAAGTAAAAAGAAAGTTGTTCATCCACATTAGAATTTTCAACCGCGTCTGACTTTTGTGTATCTACAACTGACTTGCCTTAGTTGAATTATGTCAGATGCGAATGATTGTTTCTTCATTCATATCTCGTTTACTGATCCATAGCTCAACTTCCTTCATCAGCATCTTGCTTTACTTCATCCACATTACATTTGGTCATCCGTATCTGAGATGTCTTCAACTGCAACTTAGTTAAGTTAGTGCATCCGCATATGAAATATCACATTCGCATGTGATAGGAGTTGGTCAGAATTTCACACGAGATATTTTCACCCGCATCTCCAAAGCTTATCCGCATATGACTATACTTGTTTGATTATTCCAAACTAACAACAAGCATATCATCACAAGTGTTAGCAAGCATGATCCATTCAAAGTCCAACACACATAAAATATGTTGGTTACTTCCTATCCTTACTAAGCCTTTTTCTCCTTTTATATTACTCTAGCTAAAAGATACGTGTTTGAATTATTTGGTATATGAAATTAAATGTATGGTACAGACACATATTTTTAAGCTGCTCATTTAGCAAATAATATTATATGATCATGCACTAACCGTTCTGATGCATGCGACACCAAAATGTGTTGTTCGTTTGTTCCATAAATACTTTCCTACAACTGTTCTTCATTGTGCTTGAGCTTTATTTTTTTTATAATTTCTTAAATTTGAATCATACGATATATATGAAATTAATTACACATCTATTTATTGTTAATTTTTTTCTTAAAAATGTTCTAGTAACACAATACTCTAGTTTTCAAACAAATCTTTCACTAGATCCGATAGAATAAGATTAACAAATATGTCACTTCCTTTCTCTGTTGGATGGAGACTATCCCAGAAAAGAAATTTTGAGTCGTTTCGACATATCTTGCTGAGTTTATTACATGAAAAACTCATTTCTATTAATCCGGTTCCACAACAGCCTCTGTTTGTAACTTCCAAGCCTAAGTAAACAACAAAAAAGGAAACTTATTGAATTGACAAATTTTAAATAGTATAAAAGAAATTTATTCGCCAGATTTCAAAACTAATTGGTCGTAGGTAGCCTTTTATGGATGATTTGCAACACAAATACTGGTGGTAATACTCATGGGTAATCATGTTCATATGCAACTTTGTGACTGTGGATATTTTGTGAGGGGTTTTAACAACTGAAATGTTGGTCTCAGTCATTATGACCGGATATTAGCGACCACTATACGACTGAATATTTGTGACAAGTTTGCAACTGCCATTCACAACCGCTATCTTCCAACATGTGTTTGGCGACAAATTTGAGACAATATATAGCAGGACGTTAAAAAATTGCATATTTTGCAACTGAATCAGTTTTGGTCGCTAAAAGCCACAAATTGGTCTCAACTTTTATCGCGAATCGCCCTTGTCTAGTAGAATTAAGTGATATATTGAATCTAGTTAATACCATATTGGTGAGGGTTTTCAATGATGCTTATAAGAGGATTGTAGAAATCAGCTAAGACAACCCTTGTCTCAGGAAGACTACTTGTAAGAAACTGGATCTCTTGTTTAAGCTTGCTATTGAACATTTGTGCTGCTTTATTGTACTTGTCTACACATCTTCTATGTACTCCTCCGGCTATCGTTCTCTCAATCGGTATACAACCATACGGGGGCGCACTAAAGACGACTATCCTTCTTGCTCCAAGTTTGTGTATTTCCTTAGCAAATTTTAAAAAATAGTTGTAAGTACTTAACCTCATTAAATATCAGTTATTTTTTAGTTTCTGTATGCATAAATTTAAATGTTCATTTATCTCTATAACTTATCCTTATACAACTTATTTATACTTGTTGTAGTATCTACAAATACGTGTGCTAGAATTTGTTCTAAAAGACATGTACATAGTTTTAGTAAAAGTAAAATAGTTTTGTTACCTGTATATATTGTGAAGCCAACTTTACCAGCTTATTACCAAACCCCGGGACATCATATTGTAATCTTCTGAAGGGGTAGATAAAGTAATTCGTAAGAAAATCGTTGCTGCTTGATGAAACAAAAACGACGCTATTGGTGATTATCTTTTTGGCGGCTTCTTCCCCAACTTTCATCTTGATCTTTGAAATGTACTTTCTGAACATATCCAACTGAACTGATAGCGGTATAACAGACTGATAGTGTCCTCAAAGAAATGAAACAAATAAGAAGAAAATATATGCATATCTACTTGAAGCACAAGGTGTATTATCAATTATGAAATGTGTTGGTAGGAATTAATGACTATAATTAAAAGAAGATCAGTATGCATACCGCTAGTTTGGATGTTAGGGGATCATATCCGGTGCCACCAGAAGCAAAACTTACACCCGTTAGAAGATCGTTGTCTTTTGTGTGAGGGTCTAGATATGCTGGAAGATATTCCTTCACTCCTAATGCCTTGGCTTAGATATTGAAATCAAATGTTGCATTCTGTGAGTTGAATTTACTACAAAGTACGAAATGCATGTATTATATATTTATATGACTCAGATCCCTCTAGATTTTTATATTAACTATGTACAATGAACGAATTTCCATTTTATTTAGAAAGCATCACATCCTTAATTTGATGGAGATAATGCTAAATTTGGATCACGTGTGAAAGGTTAGTTTGGTTAAATCTTGAAAGATGAAGCATTGAAAGACAACCATTATGGAAGATTTTATTAGTTAAGGCCCTGTAACACACAAACACACACTAAACACTCATGATGAGAAGAGTTTTCCACTTCAATTATCTACATTTTATTCAAATTCTAAAAACAAATATATAGCAAATGCAAATGCTTGCGTCGTCTAAATTAATCAAACAAACCCACTGGTCTACATTTGACTCCAATGAACTAAATTATATTGAATCAAATCCAAGCATATAAGAAGTGGCTTAGAGAACATTTTTTGGATATTTGATAATCTAAAAGGCAACTAGTGCTATCTGAGGAGATAGACTTGGGCTTGTTTTCGGATGAGATGGGGAGCCTTTTTCCTTCTTAGTAACGGTCTTACTCTATAAAATGACTTTTAATAAGATTTAAGGTTAAGAATTGACGAAGAGGTTCTGAAAGTGAATCAAATCTAGGCTGATCGGTGGAGTTGTGCAAGAGAAGTTGGTGCCCTAGTCGAAAGTTGAAGCGGTAAGTAAGAAGTTCTTTCGTGACTAAATAAACCATTTGCTGCGAATCGTTTGACTTGTTTAAAGATATTAATCCCTCACATCTTAAGTACAAGGGTCTTAGTCTAAATAGTTAACATTATTTTTATCATGTATTTAGAATGTTTGTGAAAGTCTATGGTATCTTTTGTCATATTGAAAGTCACCAACCATGAAATTGAAGTGTCCATCAAATATTGATTACGAATTACCACCACCAACGAATCCTAACCCTTCATATGACATTTCATGACGAATTGGGCATGTACACATAGGTTTCATGGTCCAAGAGTTTGTAACACAATTCTCAATCTTTGTAAAGTTTTGTTAATTTGATTTCTCATTTATCATTGTTTATGATAATCAAGTTTATGAATCTATGAAAGAATTAGTATAGAACCTTAAGCTCTTATAATGAAAATTTGGGGACAACAATCACAAGTGCAAAATATATTTGGAGGGGGGGTTGTGTCATCAGTATTTTGGTTGTGTGAGGTTTGATTAAATTCAAAGGATAGGATCAAGGTTGGTTCAAGGGTGTGTTTGAATCGGGATAAAGAGCAAAGATAAGGATTTTCTTGATTTCTTCAGGGTGTAGGTAAATTCTTAGAAGGTGTAATTCGATGACAAAGGGTGATTGTGTTTAAATCACAAATGAAGTTTGAGAAGGGAAAAAATTGAAATCGAAGAAAGAGGAATCAAGATTCAAGACAAGTTCATTAGTTCTAGGTTTTTTTTCCAAAACTGGAACCTTGGAATTCTGATATTGATTGTATAGTCTAGAAAAAGAAACTGTATGTTGGTAAAGATTACAAGTCACCAATCTGGTCTCTGTCTTATTACCAACGTCCAATCCTACAACCTACAAACTATATGGTATGGGCTATACATGTTTAAACTAAAATAGAAGCAAACACACTTTCATAGACGTATGAACCTTTAAATTGAATGCAACCAAACATATAGAAGACAAGGTCTGTTGGGACATATAAGGCTGGTGCAACCAAAACAACACTTGGAATAATTTTTGGTGCAACTAATAAAGACTTCCAAAGGCAAAGCTGTAATTCCGAAGATAAAGTATAAGAACTTCCGAAGAAGGAACTCTGTCTTTCGAAGACAAAGTGAAGCCATCTTCCGAAGACAAACACTTGGAAGACTTCAAGGCAAAAGACTTCCGAAGTATGAAGACCTGGAGATTAGCAGAAGTCTCGGAAGAAGTGCACTCTTCTAAAGTATAAGTGGCTTTGGATGAACTTATTCTTTCGAAGCCAGTTAACCTTCGGAAGAACCTACTATAAACCAGTGGATATTAGTATGGTTTCTGATAAGCCGTTGCAACCTATGATAATACTACATGGCAATTTTCCACGCCCATGTAGTTGACCATACTTTATTTACTGTTCATTTTTTATTAGTTAGTACAGTTACTAACTTTAGTTGGTAACAAAAAGGTAAGTCATGAACCTGTCTTGACTACCTTATCTAAGATAGTATTTTATCTTAGATACCTTACTACTACATTTGTTTAGTAGTAATTTCCCAGCTGGTAATCTTAGTATAACCGGCTGTATATAGTAGTATATATAGTTCTTATTGTAAACTCATTTGTATGCTTGTGAGTCTTGTAACTTTAAGTTGAGAAGTAATATATACAAGTATCTTGAAAACTATTTCTTGTGTTTGTTTACTTAGTATATTATTATCAACTCTTAAGGGATTCTGCTTCATCAATCCGAGTGTGACCTTGTGAGTTTGAGAGAGAACACTTGTGTTGAGTAACCTAAACCAATCCTGCAAGGTGGTAGTTACATACCTGTTCCACGCAATACTAGAAGATGTGATACCACAATGGCAAGTTTTAAGACCAATAGGAAATCAGGAACACATTAAAAAGAAGGCACATTGGTGTAGATTAATTACAGAAGTCACATTTACATACACTCATGATAGAATTTGAGTTATTCTAAATGAACGATGATGATATGATAAACTCTTTCTTTACAAAGGTAAATAGTATGGTCATAAGGGAAAGCGATCTGGGAACAATTCTAAATCAATTGACTCTAGAACAAAAACTCTTAAAAACCGTACCAAATAGATTCATTCACATTGTCACTTCCTTAGAACAATATTCTAATCTAGATACAATGACTTTAGAAGAAGCAAGCAGGAGACTAAAGCAGTTTGAGAGAAGGAATAAGTTAATGAAAGGAAGCCAAAATTAAAGGCCAATATAGATTATTGTTCAAACATCATGACAATAACTCGAGCACATGAAGATAATTCTAAACCACAGACGAGGCACGTTTAGTCCATCGTATCGAAACTTGTAGAATGACAAACATAAGAAATGTGTGAGAAATAAAAGCTCATAACATAAAGCCAGTGTAACATCTCATATTTTTCTGTTAATTAAAAGTTAACTGTGTTAATTCTTATATGGTTATTTATGCTAATTATGAAACGTGGTGGACTTTTTATGACTTCATGTTTAATTTTAAGTTTATAAGTTAATGAAATAATAATGATTATAACAATAATAATATTAACAATGTTAATCATATTAATAATCATAAAAATAATGATGATAATAATAATATTATCAACCATAATAATAATAATAATAATAATAATAATAATAATAATAATAATAATAATAATAACTAAAATAGTAGTAATATTACTAATAGTAGTACTAAAAATAATAATAATAATTTATAGAAGTTATTCAACTTGATATGATTAAAACTTAAAGTTAATTGAAGTCCAGGGGTTAAATTGTTAATTTTAAAACTTCAAAAGATGACTTTGTGCATAAAATAACAAAGTACAAAAACACAGGGACTAAAAGTGTGAAACACCCAAAACCAACCCCCCTACTCCCTTTCCCCGTCGACAGTCGGCCAAGGAGGGTCCGGCGACCCTCCGGCCACCCCTTAATCACCAAATTTTTGGTCGATTCAGGGCCCAAATTGTCTCGATTGAATGCCTGGTACGTTTCGAACCGTAAAGACACATTAATTTGGTATTTAAGATGACAATGGGCACCGGTTGAGCTCGACGACCGTTGAGCCCAAATCAATAACCGTTCGAACATTAAACTTCAATAATAACAAAATTAACTTAACCTAATCAATCATCTATCTGTCCTTAATCGATTACAACTATCAATTGCATCTGAAACACTCAAAATCACCAAAAACAAACTTCGTCTTCATCGAAACCTGCAACTCAACCAAATCCATCTTCTGAGCGTTTTGAATCTCAATTGATTGAGGGCTTTTGATCAAGATCATCACTCGAAGCAGTCCACGAAGTTAATTTGATTATCATCCTCATTTGCTCATCCAAACAAACACACATTGGTCGCGGTCTTTTATTCAATTGTTCATCATCAATCCGTTTGAAATCTAGGTAATCAAACATTGTTACATACTCGGTTTCATGTAGGGAATAAAAGCCCTAAGCTTAATCCGGATGAAACACTTGAATCGACCTTCAATTGGGATCAAATCGTTCTAGGGTTTATTTGGATTTGGGGGGTTTGTTGAACAAGTGTATTTGTTAATTAAAAACCCAAATGAACCGCGGCTGGAAGTCTTGGTTCACTGGTTAGAACACTACCCCACATACATGAGGTCCCGGGTTCGAACCCGGGCACCCTCATGTAATTTTTTTGAAGGCTTTTTGCCTTAAAATTAATTCTAGAAAATTTTTAAAATGTATAAAAATAACTTTTATAAATTTCAAATATTTTTAAAGTTATCTAAACATTTCTTAAAAATTTATTCTTGTAAAATCTTTTAATATTTTAATATAAAAATTATTTACAAATGTTATAATTAAACATTTTCATAAAATTAGATTGTTATATAATACTTAGAGATATTAAATTAATATTAGACCTTATGTTATCTTTGTTTAAGGATTTATCATGTAGGATATAAATATAATTTTTATTTACAAAGAATCAATTTCCTAAACAAAAATAATAATAATAATAAATCTTATAGATTTCATAAAAGGTATTTCTATAAGAATTTATTAACTTTGTAAAAATCCCCAAATTCTAATACCCTAGTTCATGTTAACTCGTTAATCTTGTTATTAGCCTAAATCTTGTTATATTTATATATTTAGGTGCATTGTGACGTGTTATCTTGGAACGACATACATTATTCTTATTTAACTTCATTCTATACTTATTTGATACGTGAGTTTTCCTTGTCCCCTTTTTATAATTTCACACATATTTGGGGTGAAACATGATGCTTATATTACATACACGTTTAAACTTTTGAGACTTGTAATGCACATGCAATTCTACTTATTATTTGGTCATGGTTATTTGTGTTTTGTAAGTGTTTATATGAGATACATAGTTTGTTTACAATCATTAACTATTGCTAGCCTGGCGACGTCTTAGATCTTTGGGCCTGACAAGCCTATTTGGTGCTAAAGTCGAGGTATTGCCGACTCCTAGGGGCCGTACGCTTGTGCACTAGGGAACCAAATACACTTAGCCAATCTTATATACTTGTAATCAAGTCGAGGTTTGGTTGTAACGATATGTGTTCTATAACCTTACTAGCTTATAATCCATGACATGAATTGCTACTTGTAATCTTATTATGTATGAAAACTTGGAAACTCACCAACTATTTTTAGTTGACTCTTTATTTTCATCATGTTTCAGGAAATCCCCAAGTCTAAAGTGGACATTTGAAGCTTGCAATAAAACTAGGATTTGGACCTAGTTAAATAAACAAAAAAACATTATGTTATGTTTGAGTTATGTTGAACTTATTTCCTTTGTGACTTATGGTTGTATTTCATTTTAATACTTATGATAATAATATTTGCAATTTAAATATAGCGTTATGTGGCTGTGAACAATCTTAACCCTCACATCTCGACGTTTCCGCCGTCAAGGTTGGGGTGTGACAGATTGGTATCAGAGCCCATAACTATAGGGATTTAGGTTATTAGAAATGGTGACCTAGACTATAGCTTATGCATGAACCTCTTAGAATAATATTTATATTCTTTGAAATATACATATTGTTACATGCTACATAATGCTATACCTTACTTATGTGCAACTTGATGCCTTAGCATAGGTTTGCCTTGTAATTGTTTAAACTTAGTTACTTGTCTCCCTAAACTTACCTTTGACACTTTGACTCTCCCCGAAAAATGAAACTTCTTAATCTTATTCTCGTTGACACGTGGAATTGTATACTTATGCTTATGACTTGAATCCTTAGACTTATGTCTAATCTATGTAAAATCTCATCAAGGTTTTGATTTCATGAACCTAAGATATTTGTGTGACACATAGACACCTGTATTCTGGATTTCCTGGCAAAAGGCCCTCGGGCTAAGGCAAGCATATCGCATAAATCCTACGGGACTAGTTATGCTTACCTGGGGATTTCTGGGATGAGTGATAAACTATGGTCAACATACACAAATTTCTAAGGCAAGTGGGTCAACTTACCTTGACGTGTCAACGTTTCCAAATGGTAATGCGTTACCAAATGGAACCATTCCATGTGCCTTACAACTATTGCCTTATCCTTGTTGAACTATGATCCTTGTTATTCCAATTCTCGTATCTAACTCATTTTGTATATTCCAGCATGTCTCGTCATCATGGAAAGCGTGGAAGTTCCGATCGAAAGTTAGCCGCCATGATTGCTCGCCAAATGGCTGCTGTCATCCCGACCATGGTTGCTGAACTTAATAGCACCTTACTGACCAATGGTAGCAACAATGGTAATGGTCATGGAGAGAACAGCAACAACCAAAATGGGAACAACCAAAACGGGAACAATCGAACTTGCACCTTCAAACACTTTAGTTCTTGCAAGCGCACTAGTTTTAGTGGCAAGGAAGGAGCCACTGGTCTTCTTGAGTGGTTCGAAAGCATGGAGAATACCTTTATCAATTGTGAGTGTCCCGAGACGCTCAAGGTTCGTTATGCTACTAGTGTGCTCCAACAAAGGGCACTTACCTGGTGGAATAGCGAGAAGAGGAACCGTGGACCCGAAGCTGTGCAAGCACTTACCTGGGAGGAGTTCAAGAACATCGCTATCGCGAAGTTCTGCCCACGAAGTGAGTTGCAAAAGTTGGAGGAAGAATTTTGGAACTTGAAGCAAAATGATGGTGATCATTTGGCCTACTCAACTAGGCATCATGAGTTGAGCTTACTGCTGACTCACATGGTCGACACTGTTCCCCGCAACATCGAGAAGTTCATTAAGGGTGTACCACCCCAAATTCAAGATGCTGTGGTGGGTAGCCGACCCACAACTTTGGAAGAAGCCATTACTATCACCGCTCAACTCACCGAGAACCATATACGAGCGGGCACCATGTCTGTGAAGGGTGCAAAGAAAGAAGAGAAGACGGCTACCGAGGCTGTTAAAGAAACCAAAGCTGAACCGTCTTACAACAACAACAACAACAACAAGAAGCGCAAGTTCACACCGGCGCGCAACTATGCTGTGGCTGCACCTAAACAACCTCAAAGACAACTTGTACCTGCGGCTGCACCTGTGGCACAAGTGCCTGGGGCTAGGGCTTATGCTGGTCCCCAGCCTATGTGCAACATTTGTAGGTACCATCACCCGGGAAATCAACCATGCCGTATTTGTACTTTATGCGGTAAATATGGTCACTTGGTGGCGACTTGTCACCGTGCACCTAACAATGCCGCCGTGGTCACGAACCGTGTTTGCTACAATTGTGGGGAACCCGGTCATTTCCGCCCACAATGCCCTCGTATTGTGGGTAATGTTCCACAAGCCCGAGGACGTGCTTTCAACATCAACGCAAATCAAGCACAAGCAAACAACGATGTGGTGAATGGTATGTTCACTTACCTTTAACTTTTGTGACCTAATTCTTTTCGTGTGTTACCTATGTCGTTAAATACCTTTAAAATTGAACAGGTATGTTCCTTATTAATAAAACTTATGCCTATGTCCTATTTGATTCTGGAGCCGATAAGAGTTTTGTTTCGTTAGAGTTTGAACCCATACTTTCTAAGCCACATACGAAACTAGGAAGACCTCTTACCGTTGAAGTTGCCGATGGAGAACCGATCACCGTTGATGTCGTTATTCGTGATTGCATCTTAAGTCTTGACACGCATGATTTTCTTATCGATCTTATTCCTATGAAACTTGGAAGCTTTGACGTCATCATTGGTATGGATTGGTTAGCCAAACACCATGCCGAGATCATTTGTTTCGAGAAGTGCATTCGTATACCGTTACCCTCTGGAGATACTTTGAAAGTGTTCGGTGAAAAATCTTCCAAAGGGCTTAAACTCATGTCTTGCACTCAAGCCCGAAAGTGCTTAAGCAAGAAGTATATGGCCTTCTTGGCTTACGTGGTCAACACGAAAGTCAAAGGGAAAGAACTTAAGGATGTCCCTATCGTACGAGACTTTCCTGAAGTATTTCCCGATGACCTTAGTGGTTTACCTCCCGTGCGTGAAGTCGAGTTTAAAATTGACTTGATACCGGGAGCAAACCCCGTGGCTAAGTCACCATATCGACTTGCACCATCGGAAATGCAAGAACTCTCTAGTCAACTTCAAGAGTTATCCGAGAAGGGCTTCATCCGTCCTAGTTCTTCGCCTTGGGGTGCACCTGTTCTGTTCGTGAAGAAGAAAGATGGAACGTTTCGTATGTGCATCGATTATCGTGAGCTTAACAAGCTTACCATCAAGAACCGTTATCCTCTTCCTCGTATCGATGATTTGTTTGACCAACTTCAAGGAGCTGCTATTTTCTCGAAGATCGACTTACGTTCTGGCTATCATCAATTACGAGTCCATGATGATGATATCCCAAAGACCGCTTTTCGTACTCGTTATGGGCACTACGAGTTTATGGTGATGCCTTTTGGTTTAACCAATGCTCCTGCTGTCTTCATGGATCTCATGAACCGAGTATGCAAGCCTTATCTAGACAAGTTTGTGATCGTCTTCATTGATGACATACTTATCTATTCCAAGTCCAACACCGATCATGAACTGCATTTGAGATTGGTTCTTGAGTTGTTAAAGAAAGAGCAATTGTACGCGAAGTTCTCGAAGTGTGACTTCTGGCTCGAGGAAGTTCAATTTCTAGGACACGTGGTGAATAGCCAAGGAATTCACGTTGATCCTGCAAAGGTGGAAGCTGTGAAAAATTGGTGTGTTCCTACAACTCCTACCGAAGTTCGTTCTTTTCTTGGTCTTGCTGGTTATTATCGGCGATTCATTGCCAACTTCTCGAAGATCGCGAAACCGCTCACTACTTTGACACAAAAGAATAAACCATTTGAGTGGGGTCCCGAAGAAGAAGAAGCTTTTGAAGCGTTAAAGCACAAGTTGTGCAATGCTCCTATCTTGACCCTACCCGATGGAAACGACGATTTCACCGTGTATTGTGATGCATCTAAACAAGGCCTTGGTTGTGTTCTCATGCAACGAGGGAAGGTCATAGCTTATGCATCGAGACAATTGAAGGTTCACGAGGTGAATTACACAACACACGATCTCGAGCTTGGTGCTGTTGTCTTTGCTTTGAAGATTTGGAGACACTACTTGTATGGTACGCAATGTATAGTCTACACCGATCACAAAAGCCTTCAACACGTTTTCAATCAAAAAGATCTCAATATGAGACAACGTCGTTGGGTGGAGTTGATTAGTGATTACGATTGTGACATTCGTTACCATTCTGGTAGAGCAAACGTTGTAGCCGATGCACTAAGTCGAAAGATTCACAACAAGATGATCTCATTCCAAGAAATTCGCGATCGACGTCAATGGTTTGACACTTTGGGTGAGTTCGATACTGAGATCCGACTTGATGTCAACGAGACCACCGTATTACTACAAAACCTGAGGATAGATAGTGACATCGAGTCTAGTATCCTGGAGGCTCAACAAATGGTACAACGAGAATGAAGAATGAAGGATGAATTGTAGCATAATCTTCTAACCCGATTGGAAACGAAACCCAATGGGTTGATGTACTTCGCCAATCGAATTTGGATTCCAAATCGCGACAACCTCCGTACCTTCATCATGAACGAAGCTCATCAAACTCGTTATTCTATTCATCCTGGCTCCGATAAGATGTATATGGACCTACGTGGTCAATATTGGTGGCCTGGAATGAAGAAAGACATAGCGACTTATGTAGCTAAGTGCCTCACATGTACGAAGGTTAAAGCCGAACATCAACGTCCAAGTGGATTACTTGAGCAACCCGAGATCCCTATGTGGAAGTGGGAACACATATCCATGGACTTCATAACAAAGCTACCCCGAACCTCCCGAGGACATGATAGCATATGGGTGATCGTTGACCGATTGACCAAGTCGGCACATTTTATACCCATACGTGACACTTACAAGACATCAAAGTTAGCTCGTATATACGTTGATGAGATTGTAAGTCGTCATGGGGTACCTCTGCACATCATATCCGACCGAGATGCTCGTTTCACTTCACACTTTTGGTCGTCTATGCAAGAACTCTTGGGTACGCAACTAGATCTAAGCACGGCTTACCATCCTCAAACTGATGGTCAAACCGAGCGAACGATCCAAACCTTGGAGGATTTGCTACGCCTTTGCGTTTTGGACTTTAGTGGCGATTGGGATACGCATCTACCGCTCGCGGAATTTTCGTATAACAATAGTTACCACTCGAGTATCAAGATGGCACCGTTTGAGGCACTTTATGGTCGAAAATGTCGTTCACCGATCTGTTGGACCGACATTGGTGAAAATTTCATCACTGGTCCTGAACTTATACAAGAGACGACCGATAAAGTTTCTATCATTCGCAAGAACCTTGAAGTGGCGAGAAGTCGTCAAAAGAGCTATGCTGACAAGCGACGTAAGCCATTGGAATTTCAAGTTGGGGAGATGGTTCTTCTTAAGGTTTCACCGTGGAAAGGTGTGGTTCGCTTTGGAAAGAAGGGCAAACTGGCTCCAAGATTTGTAGGGCCTTTCAAAATCCTGAAAAGGATTGGGAAAGTGGCTTATAAACTGGAACTACCTTCCGACCTTAGTGGAGTTCATCCTGTGTTCCACGTCTCCAATTTGAGAAAGTGTTTGGCCGATGAAAGTCTGTATGTTCCGTTGGAAGACATTCAGATTGACGAGTCCTTACATTTTGTTGAGAAACCTGTTGAAATCATGGACCGTATAATGAAGAAGACGAGAACCACAACAACCCCAATTGTCAAGGTTCGTTGGGAAAATAAACGTGGCGCCGAATTTACTTGGGAACGTGAGGAGCATATGAAGAAGAAATATCCGTTCTTATTTGTATAGTTTCATTTCTTTTAATTTTGCGACGAAATTCTTTTAAGTTGGGGAGACTGTAACATCTCATATTTTTCTGTTAATTAAAAGTTAACTGTGTTAATTCTTATATGGTTATTTATGCTAATTATGAAACGTGGTGGACTTTTTATGACTTCATGTTTAATTTTAAGTTTATAAGTTAATGAAATAATATTGATTATAACAATAATAATATTAACTAAAAAAATGATGATAATAATAATATTATCAACCATAATAATAATAATAATAATAATAATAATAATAATAATAATAATAATAATAATAATAATAATAATAATAATAATAATAATAATAATAATAATAATAATAATAACTAAAATAGTAGTAATATTACTAATAGTAGTACTAAAAATAATAATAATAATTTATAGAAGTTATTCAACTTGATATGATTAAAACCTAAAGTTAATTGAAGTCCAGGGGTTAAATTGTTAATTTTAAAACTTCAAAAGATGACTTTGTGCATAAAATAACAAAGTACAAAAACACAGGGACTAAAAGTGTGAAACACCCAAAACCAACCCCCCTACTCCATTTCCCCGTCGACAGTCGGCCAAGGAGGGTCCGGCGACCCTCCGGCCACCCCTTAATCACCAAATTTTTGGTCGATTCAGGGCCCAAATTGTCTCGATTGAATGCCTGGTACGTTTCGAACCGTAAAGACACATTAATTTGGTATTTAATATGACAATGGGCACCGGTTGAGCTCGACGACCGTTGAGCCCAAATCAATAACCGTTCGAACATTAAACTTCAATAATAACAAAATTAACTTAACCTAATCAATCATCTATCTGTCCTTAATCGATTACAACTATCAATTGCATCTGAAACACTCAAAATCACCAAAAACAAACTTCGTCTTCATCGAAACCTGCAACTCAACCAAATCCATCTTCTGAGCATTTTGAATCTCAATTGATTGAGGGATTTTGATCAAGATCATCACTCGAAGCAGTCCACGAACTTAATTTGATTATCATCCTCATTTGCTCATCCAAACAAACACACATTGGTCGCGGTCTTTTATTCGATTGTTCATCATCAATCCGTTTGAAATCTAGGTAATCAAACATTGTTACATACTCGGTTTCATGTAGGGAATAAAAGCCCTAAGCTTAATCCGGATGAAACACTTGAATCGACCTTCAATTGGGATCAAATCGTTCTAGGGTTTATTTGGATTTGGGGGGTTTGTTGAACAAGTGTATTTGTTAATTAAAAACCCAAATGAACCGCGGCTAGAAGCCTTGGTTCACTGGTTAGAACACTACCCCACATACATGAGGTCCCGGGTTCGAACCCGGGCACCCTCATGTAATTTTTTTGAAGGCTTTTTGCCTTAAAATTAATTCTAGAAAATTTTTAAAATGTATAAAAATAACTTTTATAAATTTCAAATATTTTTAAAGTTATCTAAACATTTCTTAAAAATTTATTCTTGTAAAATCTTTTAATATTTTAATATAAAAATTATTTACAAATGTTATAATTAAACATTTTCATAAAATTAGATTGTTATATAATACTTAGAGATATTAAATTAATATTAGACCTTATGTTATCTTTGTTTAAGGATTTATCATGTAGGATATAAATATAATTTTTATTTACAAAGAATCAATTTCCTAAACAAAAATAATAATAATAATAAATCTTATAGATTTCATAAAAGGTATTTCTATAAGAATTTATTAACTTTGTAAAAATCCCCAAATTCTAATACCCTAGTTCATGTTAACTCGTTAATCTTGTTATTAGCCTAAATCTTGTTATATTTATATATTTAGGTGCATTGTGACGTGTTATCTTGGAACGACATACATTATTCTTATTTAACTTCATTCTATACTTATTTGATACGTGAGTTTTCCTTGTCCCCTTTTTATAATTTCACACATATTTGGGGTGAAACATGATGCTTATATTACATACACGTTTAAACTTTTGAGACTTGTAATGCACATGCAATTCTACTTATTATTTGGTCATGGTTATTTGTGTTTTGTAAGTGTTTATATGAGATACATAGTTTGTTTACAATCATTAACTATTGCTAGCCTGGCGACGTCTTAGATCTTTGGGCCTGACAAGCCTATTTGGTGCTAAAGTCGAGGTATTGCCGACTCCTAGGGGCCGTACGCTTGTGCACTAGGGAACCAAATACACTTAGCCAATTTTATATACTTGTAATCAAGTCGAGGTTTGGTTGTAACGATATGTGTTCTATAACCTTACTAGCTTATAATCCATGACATGAATTGCTACTTGTAATCTTATTATGTATGAAAACTTGGAAACTCACCAACTATTTTTAGTTGACTCTTTATTTTCATCATGTTTCGGGAAATCCCCAAGTCTAAAGTGGACATTTGAAGCTTGCAATAAAACTAGGATTTGGACCTAGTTAAATAAAAAAAAAACATTATGTTATGTTTGAGTTATGTTGAACTTATTTCCTTTTGTGACTTATGGTTGTATTTCATTTTAATACTTATGATAATAATATTTGCAATTTAAATATAGCGTTATGTGGCTGTGAACAATCTTAACCCTCACATCTCGACGTTTCCGCCGTCAAGGTTGGGGTGTGACAGCCAGGTCCCCAAATAGAAGATGGATCAAGTTTATTAAGAACGTAGATAGGGTTTAGTGCCACAAGTGTTAGAAGTTTGGACACTTTAAAAAGGATTACCCTTAGAAAGTAGACATAACAATCTATTTTTGTACAAGAAAATGAAAAACCAACGCTACTAATGACGGTTACTGAAGATAAGGGTGATCAAGAGAAAGTTCTTTTGAATCAAGGTCTAATAGAATAAGGGAAGTATGCTACAAAAGATGAAAACCTATTTTTTATCTATGCTGTTGGAATGAAAGAATCATGAACATAGAATTATTTCTTAAGTTGATCCATCTATGTTCTTTTTGGATATATGGTGTATAGTGCCACAAATGAAAGAATTAAAAAGAACGTAGATAGGGTTTAGTGAACATAGAACGTAGATAGGGTTTAGTGTCACAAATGAAAGAATCAAGGTCTAATAGAATAAGGGAAGTATGACATTCTAAATTTGAAAAATAATATATTAAGATGTGGATAACTAATAAATATATGGTGTATAGTGATCATGAAGTGAGATCTATACATGATTAAAATCATAGTTTGCTGATGAGGGTCGAGAAATCAAAGAATAGGTTATGCAACATCATGTTGTGGATTGGAACGCCAATTTGCCTTTTATCAGATACTAAAGATCAAACATGGTTATGGCATGCAAGGTTAGGCCATTTATTTGATGTTATTAGGTATATGACCTAAAACAATTTGGTTCAAGGGATTCCGAAAATAAGTTATGCTAGTCAAGTCTGTGATACATGCTTACTAGGAAGATATAATAGAACACCGGTTTCCAGTCATGCTAAGTTCAGGTCCTTAAATCCTTTAGACTTGGTCAATAGAGATCCTCGTGGCCCTATATCCCTACATACACATGCATGTAGGGAAGAAAAGCATATTCATGCTTGGAAACAACTATACATGTTACATGTTTTTATATTTTCTCACTTCCAAAGATTAAGCATTTCTACATTTCAAGGAGTTCAAAGAAATGGTGGAGATAGAAACAAGAACTAAGTTAAAGATACTAAGGAATTTTAGGGGAGGAGAACTACTTCTAATGATTTCTTGCAATGTTGTAATGATAGTCGCATAACAACACAACTTACAGCACCATGCTCACCATATGAGAGCTGAGTACACCATATGAGAGCTGAGTAGTTAAAAGAAGGAACAAAACAAAGACGATGTTTTCTACTATGTGAAGCATGTTATAAAAATTTTTGGGAGAAGAAGTATGTCACGCTATATACGTAGTTCTATATAAAGGAGCTAATGTTTAAGGTACTGGAAAATGTATTTTTCTTTAGATATTTTTCTTATTATTATTTTGGATAAAATTTTTGGGATGTACATGACTCCTAATTTATAAATACTTTGTAAATAGACATACAGATAAATTGGTAAGTTCGCCATGGAAATGTAAATATGATGAAAATAGTATTGGTTGTGTAAATTATTGGCTATTGGAATATTGGATTGTTTATTACCACTTGTTAGTTGGTAGACCATTTGTCTTAACATTTCGTAAAAGGTATCTTCGGTGGGCAAAGGTAGAAGGATGGAGGACAAAACTAGTTGGGAGAAGGTGGAATCTATTACTGAAATTCAAGTGTAATAAATAAAATATTAGAAAATAAGAGATTATTTAGCTACTAACCTACTAAGATGCATTTAGGAATAGAACTATATGAATACAACTTGTTGAACTCTAGGATAGTGCCTAAGATTTAGTGACTCGATCATAGCTAGCTTCATCTAGTTTAGGTTAACATCAATTGGGGTGTATCCCATGCTTCTTTTATTGATCCTTTTTTGATAGCATAGTTAGCACTTCTTCCAAGACTGCTTGATAGTTCGCATCTAGTGTAAGACAATCTAATATCTCTTTAATGTCCTAATGTCATGTTGCAATCCATGCTCTTTGTGCTTGTAAGTTTATCCCCATCTTCAAAGCTCATATTGAGTAATTAGACTTTTTAGGCATCGTGTAATGCTAGGTGACACTACGCTTCTCACCGAAACTTTCTACTTTTCCTTCTATTTTTGAACCATTTGGGATGTGAGCTTGACATGATTAGCCTCTATGTCGCAAAGTGGTTACTTTGATACTACTTGTTGGCTTTTGGATCATGTACCTTTTGGTTCATGGAATGCTATTTTGACCCTTCGGAGAAGGTAGAAGGATGAAGAACGAAACTAGTCGAGAGAGTGGGGAAGCGATTAATGAAAACTAACTAGCATAATGTGGAAATTACCATACTAAAAATGAACGCTTATTTGGTTATATTAATATAGTGAGATGCATACATAACTGGAAATCTACTACTATAAACACAAAGAATATGTAATTTGAACTCGATAATGGGGAAGTAACTATATTCCCACCATTTACTTACAGACTTAACTAAGTCAATAACAACTTGTTAAAGACTATGAAATTGCACAACACTTTGATAACTTGATCAAAGCTTCTTCACATATTGGTTCACCCCTTCAGATTTTGTTTATACTTTACATCAATGTCTTTAATACCGGACCAGAAATCAAACTGAACTACTTGCTAGTTCACTGGCCGGACCAATTCAAGCAAATTTGAAACGGGGTTGAAGATAATTTAATATTAAATTATTGGCATACATAGAAATAAAAAATATGACTAGTATAATACAATTGTAGTTACACTACAACCGGATAGTATACAACTTTAGGGGGAAATACAAATTGTTTGACCGATTATTAAAGGCGGTCCTTTCTTCTTTCAGATTTACTATCAAATATCTATTGTTCCTCTTATTAGATATTTAAGTATAATTAGATTGACTAATAAACAATACGTTCATAATATCCATCAAATAAGTTGGTAGGTACAGAGTGCACTATTGTTTGGGTTTATTATGATCTTCGATACATGGATCAACTCAACCTCTTATAATACTACATGGCAATTTCTCACGCCCATGTAGTTGACCATACTTTATTCACTGATTGTTTTTTATTAGTTAGTATAGTTACTAACTTTTGTTGGTAACAAAAAGGTAAGTCATGGACCTGTCATGACTACCTTATCTAAGATAGTATTTTATCTTAGATACCTTACTACTAGCAATGTAGTATTTGTTTAGTACTAATTTTCCAGCTGGTAATCTTAGCATAACCGGCTGTAGATAGTAGTATATATAGTTCTCATTGTAAACTCATTTGTATGCTTGTAAGAGTCTTGTAACTATAAGTTGAGAAATAATATATACAAGTATTATGAAAACTATTTTTTGTGTTTGTTTACTTAGTATATTATTATAAACTCTTAAGGGATTCTGCTTCATCAATCCGAGTGTGACCTTGTGAGTTTGAGAGAGAACACTTGTGTTGAGTAACCTAACCGATCCTGCAAGGTGGTAGTTGCATACTTGTTCCACGCAATACTAGAAGATGTGATTCCACAAATGGCAAGTTTTAAGACCAACAGGAAATCAGGAACACATTAAAAACAAGGCATATTGGTGTAGATTAATTATAGAAGTCACATTTACATACACTCATGATAGAATTTGAGTTATTCCAAATGAACAATGATCATATGATAAACTCTTTCTTTACAAAGGTAAATAGTACGTTCATAAGGGAAAGCGAGCTGGGAACAATTCTAAATCAATTGACTCTAGCAGAAAACTCTTAAAAACCGTGCCAAATAGATTCATTCACACTGTCACTTCCTTAGAACAATATCTTAATCTAGATACAATGACTTTAGAAGAAGCAAGCAGGAGACTAAAGCAGTTTGAGAGAAGGAATAAGTTAATGAAAGGAAGCCAAGATAAAGGCCAATATAGATTATTGTTCAAACATCATGACAACAACTCAAGCACATGAAGATAACTTGTAAACCACAGTCGAGGCACATTTAGTCCATCATATTGAAACTTGTAGAATGACAACATAAGAGAAGTGTGAGAAATAAAAGCTCCTAACATAAAGCCAGGTCCCCAAATAGAAGATGGATCAAGTTTAAAAAGAACGTTGATAGGGTTTAGTGCCATAAGTGTTAGAAGTTTGGACACTTTGAAAAGGATTACCCTTAGAAAGTAGACATTACAATCTATTTTTGTACAAGAAAATGAAAAACCAACCCTACTAATGACAGTTACTGAAGATAAGGGTGATCAAGAGAAATTTCTTTTGAATCAAGGTCTAATAGAATAAGGGAAGTATGCTACAAAAGATGAAAACCTATTTTTTTATCTCTACTGTTGGAATGAAAGAATCATGAACATAGAATAATTTCTTAAGTTGATCCATCTACGTTCTTTTTGAATATATGGTGTATAGTGCCACAAATGAAAGAATTAAAAAGAACGTAGATAGGGTTTAGTGAACATAGAACGTAGATAGGGTTTAGTGCCACAAATGAAAGAATCAAGGTCTAATAGAATAAGGGAAGTATGACATTCTAAATTTGAAAAATAATATATTAAGATGTGATTAACTAATGAATATATGGTGTATAGTGATCATGAAGTGAGATGTATACATGATTAAAATCATAGTTTGCTGATGAGGGTCAAAAGATCAAAGAATAGGTTGTGCAATATCATGTTGTGGATTGGAACGCCAATTTGCCTTTCATCAGATACTAAAGATCAAACATGGTTATGGCATGCAAGGTTAGGCCATTTATTTTATGTTATTAGGTATATGACCTAAAACAATTTGGTTCAAGGGATTCCGAAAATAAGTTATGCTAGTCAAGTCTGTGATACATGCTTACTAGGAAGATATAATAGAACTCCGGTTTCCAGTCATGCTAAGTTCAGGTCCTTAAACCCTTTAGACTTGATCAATAAAGATCTTCGTGGCCCTATATCCCCACATACACATGCATGTAGGGAAGAAAAGCATATTCATGCTTGGAAACAACTATACATGTTACATGTTTGTATATTTTCTCACTTCCAAAGATTAAGCATTCTACATTTCAAGGAGTTCAAAGAAATGGTGGAGATAGAAACAAGAACTAAGTTAAATATACTAAGAAATTTTAGGGGAGGAGAAGTACTTCTAATGATTTCTTGCAATGTTGTAATAATAGTCGCATAACAACACAATTTACCTCACCATACTCCCCATATGAGAGTTGAGTACATCATATGAGAGCTGAGTAGTTGAAAGAAGGAACAAAACAAAGACGATGTTATCTACTATGTGAAGCATGTCATAAAATTTTTTGGGAGAAGTGTCACGCTATATACGTAGTTCTATATAAAGGAGCTAATGTTTAAGGTATTGGAAGATATGTTTTTCTTTAGATATTTTTCTTATTATTATTTTGGATAAAATTTTGGGATGTACCATGAATCTTTATTTATAAATACTTTGTAAATAGACATACACATAAATTGGTAAGTTCTCCATGTAAATGTAAATATGATGAAATAGTATTGGTTGTGTATATTATTGGCTATTGGAATATTGGATTGTTTATTACCACTTGTTAGTTGGTAGACCATTTGTCTTAACATTTCGTGAAAGGTATCTTCGGTGGGCAAAGGTAGAAGGATGGAGGACAAAACTAGTGGGGAGAAGGTGGAATTTATTACTAAAATTCAAGTGTAATAAATAAAATATTAGAAAATAAGAGATTGTTTAGCTACTAACCTACTAAGATGCATTTAGGAGTAGAACTATGTGAATACAACTTGTTGAACTCTAGGATAGTGCCTACGATTTAGTGACCCGATCATAGCTAGCTTCATCTAGTTTAGGTTAACATCAATTGGGGTGTATCCCATGCTTTTTTTATTGAATCCTTTTTTGAGAGCATAGTTAGCACTTTTTCCAAGACTGCTTGATAGTTCGCATCTAGTGTAAGACAATCTAATCTCTCTTTAATGTCCTAATGTCATGTTGCAATCCATGCTCTTTATGCTTGTAAGTTTATCCCCATCTTCAAAGCTCATATTGAGTAATTAGACTTTTTAGGCATTGTGTAATGCTAAAAATGAACGAAACTAGTCGAGAGAGTGGGGAAGCGATTAATGAAAACTAACTAGCATAATGTGGAGATTACCATACTAAAAATGAACGCTTATTTGGTTATATTAATCTGGTGAGATGCATACATAACTAGAAATCTACTACTATAAAGACAAAGAATATGTAATTTGAACTCGTTAATGGGGAAGTAACTATATTCCCACCATTTACTTACAGACTTAACTTAGTCAATAACAACTTGTTAAAGACTATGAAATTGCACAACACTTTAATAACTTGATCAAAGCTTCTTCACATATTGGTTCACCCCTTCAGATTTTGTTTATACTTCACATCAATGTCTTTAATACCGGACCGGAAATCAAACTGAACTACTTGCTAGTTCACTGGCCGGACCAATTCAAGCAAATTTCAAACGGGATTGAAGATAATTTAATATTAAATTATTGGCATACATAGAAATAAAAAATATGACTAGTATAATACAATTGTAGTTACACTACAACCGGATAGTATACAACTTTAGGGGGGAAATACAAAATGTTTGACCGATTATTAAAGGCGGTCCTTTCTTCTTTCAGATTTACTATCTATTATCTATTGTTTCTCTTATTAGATATTTTAGTATAATTAGATTGACTAATAAACAATATGTTCATAATATCCATCAAACAAGTTGGGAGGTACAAAGTGCACGATTGTTTGAGTTTATTATGATCTTCGATACATAATACCTCCTAAATAGTGAGGGTTCAAAGGGGGCAACGCCCCCTTGTCGAGGTTCCGGGGGCAGCGCCTCTGGTAGCGGGATCCAGTGGGCGGGAGTCCCTGGCGGGTTCCAAGGAGCAGAGCCCCTGGCTGGGGTAGAGCTGATTTTTCTCGGTTCACAATCTTGACACACACAAGAAGTCATACTTTGATTTCTTAACACTTTGATTTCTGAACATTTTGATTTTTAAACTTGAGTTTTATCTGATTGAACATTTGATGTGAACCCAAATAGTTTCAATCTGAAAACGAATTTGCAACTCTCAAATTTTCCAAGTTATCGATCATCTTGTTACGATTCATGTACATCCCTCTCTACAAGAAGATCCCACTGAAGAATAGGCCCTTGTTTTTCCGTTGAACACATGTTAAGCGTTGAAGATTCTGGTTTTTATCTATTTCTCTATACTAGTTCTTTATTTTCTTTTTTATATTTCTTTCAAACAATAACAGGACAAGTTACTGCTCTTCTTTGTTAGATTCATCAATATCCGGTCCGCTCGTGGTCACTGGCTGTCCGGCCCACTCACAACCGTCGGAACCGGCCGGTTTTTTAGAAACGACTCTAAGAAGCATATATTATTGTTATAAACATTTTAAGGACTACTTCAACATATCCATGGTGAGCGCCTACCTCGTTTTACATGGAAAAGGTGGTTAATTAAGTGGACGTTATTTTTAGATAATATGAACATATAATTAATCACACAAGCGAAAACGAAAGAAACTAAGTAAAAGAATAGGTACCCAAAAGATCGCCTAATGTTTTCCCGTTGGTAAATCTTCCGGTTGGTTTTCCACCCATAAAATCCTTTCCATAAGGGCGGAAATTAGCTTTAGTAAGAGTCTTGAGATAGTTATTGTTCCCGGTATCTAATAAGGAGTCCCCGAACGCTAGGATCGCTGGCACAAAAACGTCATCTGGTAGATTGGTTGTTCCTTCGTTGCCATGTAAGTAGATCGAAGCCAATATGCAAATCAAAATGACTTTCATAACTAAACGAAGAATTGAGGAAGAATACGAAGAACATTAAGAACATGTAACAAGAAGTAGCTAGCTCGATCTTTCTATAAAAACAATGTTATGTTTTACAAACTATGAGCTATATGTTCGAACGATTTATCTCACTATTCCAGAATTAAATGGCTATATATTGCACATATATATTTCTTTAATGTATAAGGTTGGTTAGTTTATTGATAGTCTTTTTCTAAATTGCCTATACGTTTGATTTTGAATAACTTTGATGTCCCGGTGTAGTTTCTATATCTATACGTTGTTGGTACGTGACTGCTTTCTTCGACCATTTAGCGACTGGAATTTTACGTTCGTTTTGCAACCACGCAATGTTCTTATTTATAAAATTATTTATGATTGATGAATGTACGACCGGTGTGCGACCAATATAAAATTTTTATTTTTTTATTTATTTTAGTGACATATTTGCGATCAAATCTAATATTTGCGACCGTTTTAACAGTTCTAAATTTAGGTTGCAAATGTTAGTTTTGTAATTGTGTTACCTATAATGTAAAAATTAAATTATACTGCTTGGAGTTTGAAAGTTAGATTATTAACTACTATAAGCCCCCTTGTATTACGAGGGGGCGTAAAACCATGACAAGTAGCACCAATGTCATACTACCACATTAGTGTTCAACAACACCAGAAAGCGTAATTGAATTTCAACAAGAGACAACACCAAAAACAATCTCTAATCAGAAACTCTAAAGGGTTAACCTATTGTGTCACCGGAAATAAAATCGGAAACCAAGACGAAACTATACCGGAAAGCCATAGAGGGTTAACCGGAGTAATATATAAGTTGATCTAGGACCGGGCATTGCATTGGAGCAATTAAACGGGAAAAAAAATTGTGTAAAAATGTTGAACCACACACATAAATTGCAGGGTGTAACTCGTAAAATTTAGAACGTAACGTTACAAAGAAAATTCGTAAAAGATGAAAAGCAAGGTGATCAAATTTGAAAGTGAACTTGAGGTTAAAATTTAATAAAGATATAAAAGTTAAAGAAAAACAAATAGTAAATACAACTTAATATAGCACAATATACATATCATAAAACAAATAAAGTTGATAATTAATATTATATTAAACGAACCTTATTAAAAATTAATGTAAGAAACTAGATTCTTATTTTGGACGAGTCTCGTGTAGCCTTTAGGTGAAAAGTTTAGCTCATTTATTAAAGTGGTTAAGCTGGTATATGTCTCCATCAAAATTAGTTTTGTTATAGCAACCGATATGATATGAATTGCTTATAAAAGATCTTATGTCTTAACGTTGTTGATGCAGTCAAAAACAGAGAGATAGATAATTGAACCTGTTGATTCAGCGAGAATACCAGGAACAATTCTTCTAACTATCGTTGATTCACAGAAAATACCGATAATCAGGGTTTACACTAACACACACATTGATAAAGAGAAAAACAGATTTTCATAAACTTCAATAATCATTTCACCCATGTCTTACAAGCATATAAGAAACAAAACTAAATTCGAATGGGCCACAAACATAAACGGGCAAAAAACTGGGCCAAATGTAAAGTCTAAAAAAATGTAAAAATAAGATAAAAATTGAAATAACTCCTAAAATAAGCCTTTTTTGGGCCGAAACGATGACCCAAACCGCCTATGGCTGTTTGTGAAAATGGGCTCCTCGGTCCGACGGTCGTTTTGACTGGTCGAAGTCCCAAAACGGAGACTTCTAGCCCAAGTTATGCCCGTTTCAGTGAAGCCTCTTTTGATAAGCGATCTTAATCCACACTTGACCCACATCAGCTGTTTATAATCATCAAAGCCCATCGTAATATTTATATGAACTTAAGGTAGTAAAGTCTTGCGCGTTGCAACGGAACACTCTGCTCCTTTGAATAAAATTTATGTCAGTCGACATTCGGAATTACATTTTGTTGCGGCACATTAAATTGTGGAATATATTAACGTATTCAAAGCTATATAGGCGCTTCTAGTATTCAAAGTTTTATATGAATAAAAAAAATTTGTTATAAAATTCACGGGAAAAGTTGGTAAAATCGAATATGTCGCTGCCGCCTAAAGAATTAAAAAACAAACCGAAATTTAACATTGAAACGTCGTTACAAATAAGCACGCCACAACAATAAATTATGTTCCGATTTTATAAGATATTTGAAAACGGAAAACATAAAAAAAATGTAAATAGGTTGAAACCTTTAAGCAAATTTGATAACTTGTAAGTTTATGTTTCGGTAACTTGTAAAAGATGATTCACAACCACGTTTCAAATGAAATTTACACGCAAACGTAAAGGAAAATAAACATACCACACTAGTATATTTAAAATTTTATAAAATCAGATAAAATTGTTATAAAAGAAAAATAAACTATAGTTGAAAATAATTATAATCTTGAATTACAAAAAATGGAAAAAATGATGGTATAACATCAAATCTAAAAACTCTATAAGAGAAAAACAGAAGATGATCGAATATAATAATAATCTTAAGTAGCTAAAAATGAAAAGTAATCTAAGTAGAAAACATAAAAACCATCATACACTTTAAATCAAAAGCTACATACTCATGGAAACGTGTTGTCGGAAATATCAATGAAAAAAAAACATCGTACACATGGAAGTTGATGAGTGGGATATTTTTCCAACTGAAAACGTGACACAAAACCTTATGCTCACCACTACCTTCCCTAACCTACATCTAACTCTTGCCAAAGTAATGTTCACCAATGTGGTATAACATCAAAATTTTATAATTGAATAAATTACTATTTCATTCTTATGATTTTTTTAAAATAAATATTTTCATTCAAAAATTTAAAAATAATTATTTTAGTCATATAGTTTTAATTAGCAATTTTTATCCATTCTATTAACATCATTCATGAATTCCATTAAAAGTCCCCCATGTGCCCTTCACATGATGAGTATTTTAATCAAAATAACTAGAAAAATAATCTTTTTTGGTTCACACCTCCCATGCTCGACACCTACAATCGATTGACTTCACAAACTGCAATCATCTGTCGATTGGCTTCACAAGTTGCGACTACTCATCGATTAACTTCACAACCACGACTCCTCTATTCTAAACCACTAATAAAAAAGAGACAAATGGGCATATGTATAAAAAAAATTAAATTGAATATATTATATAAAGATAATCAAATAGAAAGTAAAGATAATCAAATAGAAAGGATAAATAGGGTTCACAAGCCACGACTCCTTATTGATTCGGCTTCACAAACCTGCGACTCCTCTATTGGTCCTTCAAAGAACCCTCCATCATAGTTTTCTTTGTTACGTTTCAAAACAAGATTATTGGCTTGATCCATACTAGGTTTATGATGAGTTTGCATTATTTTTCTTTCAAATTCCTATGCATTGCCATACTTGTTATATGTTATGGTTGTTTGATTTTAACCGGGACAAAATTTATTTTTTCATCATGAAGGCTTCTTCACTGCATTTGTTTGCTGTATTTTTATTTGACTGCATTTAGTTTTATGGATTTAATTGATAAAAACAAAACATCTTACATAAAAAAAGTTTTTTTAAGTTAAATTGACTAAAATGTCCCTCGTGTGATGGAAACATGGTGGACTATTAACGAAATTCATGAATGATGTTAACAGAGTGGATGAAAATTATTTTTTAATTGAAACTATTAGATTAAATGGTTAGAATAAATTAATATTTTGGTCCATTTGGTTTGGTCATATTATCACTTGAGTCCAAAAAATATGGCTTGATTTGTTAGAAAATTATATTTTGGACTCGGATGATTAAAATGATCAAACTAGAAGGACCAAAATAGTAATTTACTCAAATGATTATTTTTAAACTTTTGAATGAAAAAATTATTTTTAACAAACTTTAGGGATGAAAATAATAATTACCCTATCTATTTAAAGACAAGGACAATGAACAGTAAATATTGGAATTGTGACCGTTGAATTAATATCTACGGTCATCATGTTGCCACCGCCAACTTCTTTCGAAAGCCACACGTGGATCCCTATTCTCTTTGCAAGAGAACTCCTAGCTGCTTAACAGATATGATTGAAAATAATTACTTAATAACAAAAAATAGAAAATAAAAACCTAGTGGTGAACATACACGTAACTCTGGACTTTTATCAAAGTATTATTCACAAGAGTTAATCACACAAATGATACTTAGTGCTAAGGTTCATTTTTAAATCTAATTCTTAGATATCATTTATTATAAATCTTCACACTAACTATGTCAACACATAACAAAATTGCCTCTAGTCTGAAACAACATTAACATGTCTGTTAATTTTTTTAGAAATGACCAAACTACCATTGAACTAAAAAAATAATAGGAAAATCTAAGCACTCCCATCTCTTGCTTTCAAACAAGATTTGATATAAAATTAATTGACCCTTTTATCTTCACTATCTCACCTCCCATCATCATGTAATCTTTTAAGAACGTTCATATTGTCACAACCAAACCGATGACGGAATTATCGAGGCGAACAAATGTGAATCATTTGCTTATAGCATATGGTATTTGATAAATTGAATTGATTTTAAATGTAATTTTCATTAATAATAACTAGTCAAATATTTTATTACAATCAAACATAAACTCAAAACGAACATAACAATTGTTTTTTTTTGTTTTTTTTTAAGTCGAAGTCCTAATGTAAGCATGTATAAGCCTACTAAGCTGCATTCTTATAATCATGTGTAAAATAACAAGCCAACTAAAGAACTAGATGATAAGTAATCACAGGTTTGCATACATAGATATATTGAATAAAATAATTTAAACAATTTCATTCTTATGAAAATTCATGACTTATAATGCAATATTGTAATATAAAAGAAAAACTGAACAGAATCAAACCTAATGAATGTATTGACTCGGTCCATTGAATAAGCCTTATGGTTATCGTAGTTTGTATAAATATATAATCGTGTTAACTTCTAGTTTATCTAACTTTAAATATATAATTGCAAGTAATAACATAGTATGATTACAACTGAATTTTAAATATAAAAACAATAATTAACAATTGATTGTATAAGTGTTAGATGATTTCTCTAAATAATTAACACATAAAAATGAGCTAAAACTACTCACTTGATAGATGTAAGTTATTTGACTACGAATAGACACCAAAAGTTTTCTCTTAAATTAATTTAAGAAAAAGTGTCTAAATAATATGATTTGAACACTAGATATTGATTAGGGTTTAAAACTAGATATTGATTAGGGTTTAAATTAGGATTCGAATTTTAAAAAATAACTTAAAATAATGTCCTTGATTTAATATATAACTTGATTAAATCAATAAAATTATTTGATAAGATTTAAAAATAGTAATGAAAATGAATGAAATAAAATTATTAAATATAATTTATATATTTAATTTATAATGATTGATAAAATAGAGTCTGAATATTAAAGTGTGAATAGTAATTAGTTTAAAAATTAATTATTTAATTAAATTGTATTTGAAATAAATTTTGATTTAAAGTAATTTGAAACATTTGATGTAGAAGAATTTTATAGTTTATAAAACTTATAAATAAATTTTATTTTATTTTATAACATTTATAATATTTAAAAACTAAAAACGTATGAAACTAAAACTTTTAAAGTTTTCAACAATTTAATAATAATTTCTAGGTCAATATTATTTAACAAAATAATTTTTATATTAATATAATAATATATTAATTATTTTCTGAATTAAAATTATTTAAAAAATATGATTTAAAAACAAGTGTGGGTGCCGAGTGTCGAGCCTGGGTCTCCCCTATGATGCGCGTGTGTGTTAACCAGTTAGGCAGAAGCTAAGAATCGAATTTAGTTCAGATTTAGATAAACTTACATACAAGATAAACTTAGTCCTCAATTCGCATAAACCCTAATCCCAGATTAATTCAATTGCACATGAAATTGATATTTTTAATCAGATTAACCCTAGGAATTTTGTTAAGCATACTTATACAAGTGAGTAGGTGAAAATAATTACCTGATTTGGTATAGATTTGATAAAAATAAAGTTAATAATAACTGTGACTGAGATTGATTGAGTTCAAGAAGATGATGATGATTTGATTCGATTGGTGACTTGCGAAGCTTCAAGATTGGTGACTTGCAAAGCTTCAATAGGTGATATTGAGTAGAATTCCTCAGTCAATTTTAGTTTAATATGTGAAGAGGATTGATCTCGACTTAGTTGCAGGTCTAAAAGAAGATGATGATCAAGAATCGTGTGAGAGAGTGTTTTGAGAGAAATTGGATGCTCGAATAGGTTCAAGGAATCAAATTTAGTGTTTGTTGTTGTTTATATAGTCTCAATTGTGTTTGTTTCATATGAAATGAGTTATGAGTTAGATTGGGGTGTTTCAATCCGAGTTATGAATGATTTAAGCGTTGAAGGGCACGATTGATTGGATTATTACTATCACCATGATTACAATTGTCTTTTAGATCGGTTGTTTGATTTATTTGACTAAATTTTGAATTAAAATGGATTTTGATTTGAATAGAGATTCGGTTACGAGTTTTTGATTCAACTTTTAACCGGTCAAGTTCGAATCATAAAAGCCATTTCTCATCTTCGTCGATCGCCATTATCACTCGCCACCCTCTCACTAAGAACAAAAACCATCTCGCTATCATCATCTCACCAACTTCACCATCTCACCACCATATTTCATATCAAAAACCAATTTAGGGGTTCTTCTTATCGTTATGCATAACCACTTTACCATCATCGACACTATAACGCACAAAGTGATGATCATAGATGACAAGGAAAGAAGGGGAGACACGGGTGGAGGAGTTTATGGTTGTGCTGATGTGGTGACTTGATGATAATGTTTTACAAAAAGATGATCGGAAGAGTGAGTGGGTTTGGCCGAAAACAATGGCATAATAGTTATTTAGTAACAGAGAAGTAAAGTTGGTTGGTCGTGTGACCCTATTTAATTTATTAACTTTTCATTGAAGGTATAATTGTTATTCTACACATGTTGAATAGACAACATTACCTCCATTCAAGTCACAGAATTGTTTTGGTATAACTTGACGTACTTGATAATAAAACTTGTAAAAATGGTACTTGTGGACTAATCGTGTAACGGGCCATGCCACAGTGACCATTTTGTAATAAACTTTTAATACCTATACTAATTTCTAGTTTTATTTGGCTCTAAGACAAATAAAAACATGAGTATATATGAAAAACTAGTATTAAGAATCATGCGTTGCTATGGGAGCATAAAATCATGGAAAACACTACGTAGAAACGTTGGTATGACCCCACGTGCCGAAGTGCATGTTAATAACTTGTATGACTTTATATAATAAAAGCGAAACTTAGACGTTGTTAATAATTCGAAACTTTATATAAAAAATAAAACACAACGTGATAGGAAAGTAAAATCTTAAAATAAACTAATGTCAAAATGTTGGCGCGAACCAGAACGTTGAAGGGTGTGTTAATAACACACGTAACTTGATATAATAAAAATGAAAAGTAGACGTCATTGACAAAGTTTTATTATATAAAAAGATTGAAATGTCACATAACTTGACGTTGCAGCGATGATATTATCATTAATGATGCTTAGAACTTTTTTAAAAAAAGAACCTGTACCTGAATTCAAAATTAGGTATCTAATGTTTTGATTCGGAATCGAGAATTTTGAGTCGTGTTGGATGCTAAACAGGTAATTGATGCGTAGACACAATGGCGGAGCTTGAACCACACTATAGTCGGGCGGGGGAGAAACTAAACCGTTTTAGGAGAGACAGACTCTATATATAATAAAAAATTTACATTAACAACCTAAAGAACACTAATGACAAGAGGCCCCCCATCCCACCCACTAAGCTTCGCTAATGCGTAGACGGTGGTGCATTGACGACTCAACGGGAAAGAAGAGGCTGATTTTATGGTTGCGGCGTGGTGGTACGGTTGTTCATGTTGGTCACACGGTTGGTGGGTTGCGGAGAGTGATATGAAAGAATAATTGAGGTGCGATTGAGAGGCAGAGGGTATAAATTATTGGAATGAACGGTGGTTGAAGTGAGAACTATTATCCCCGTCCTCTCAGAAGTTAGTTTGTGAAGATAAGAATGTGAAAAAGAGCGGTCAATCAAGGGAATTAGGTCAACATTTATTTAAGTAGTCTTATATCATGTTTTCTCTTCTTTGATTCCAAATAAAACTGTGCTTCTCATTTAATTTAGAGATAATTACAAAAATAGTCCATGTGGTTTGATCATATTGCAAGTTTGGCCCTCAAATTTTAAATATTGAAAATTTAGTCCAAACATTTGAAAGTTTGTTTCAAATTTAGTCCACACCATTAGTGTCCATTATTTTTTAACGATCTAGGGACTAAATATGCAATATGGCAAACCATAGAGACCAATTGCGTAATTTTCTCAAAAAATTAGAAAAACTAAAAATAATCATATAAAAATTAAAAATTAAAAAATTAAAATTTAAAAGATTCAAATAAACTTTAATAAAGAAATTCAATAATCATTAAAAATATAATAAGGCTTAAAAATTAAACCAAATTTAAAAAGTAAACAAAAGTAATAATAAAATTATATAAAAATAGAAAAGAAGAAAATAAGAAGTATGCTTAAAAATTATTTTTATCATAATTATTTTTGATGAAGTTCATATGTCATGTTTAAATCAAAGAATACAAAAGCTATAAATCCAAAAAACAAAAAATAAAATTTAACCATTTTTTTATTTTATTAACTTTAATATTTTTTTTTCAATATTTATTTTGAATTTTATAAATGTTTATTTAATTGTATTTTTAATTTTTATTTGGTTGTTATTTAATTTCCTTTTACTTTAATCACATACTTCTTTTTTAATACTTCTCGTTTTTTACATACGTTTTATTTTTACTTTTATTTAGTTTTGAATTTAATTTGATTTTCTAACATTCATGGTATTTTTTTTAAATTACTGAAATTCATTATTTATGTTTATCTGAATTTCTTATGATTGATTTTAATTTCTTTTAAATATTATTTGCTTTTTAAATTCTTTGAGCAAATTACACAATTAGTCCCTATGGTTTGATCATATTGCATATTTAGTCCCTAGATCGTTAAAAACTAACGGATACTAACAGTGATGACTAAATTTGCAAAAAACTTCTAAATGTTTAGACTAAATTTACAATTTTTAAAATCTGGGGACCAAACTTACAATATGATTAAACCAGAGAGACTATTTTTGCAATTTTTTGTTTAATTTATTTATAGATATATTTAACCTTAATTTTCTTTTTTTATTTTACAATAACTCATGTTAAATACATAACATGTACTTATATTGTTATTTTTATTATTTTGATTATTATTTATTGATTTACTTATTTATTCTTTCTTGAGTAAATTACAAATTATGTCATTTATTAATACATGAAATTACATCGTGTGTCCTTTAGTTTCAATAGTTACACCGCATGTATTTTTTATATAAAGTTTGCTCACATATTGTCCTTTACACTAACATTCGTCAAACTTTACAGTTAAGTCATGCATGCGCCCTCACATGAGGAGCATTTAAGTAATTTACATGGCTACAATGAGTCAAAAATATTTTTATGTCGTTTCATTCCCATCGCTTTCATGTTAAGTGTTCCAAGTTTGATGTTTGAAATTTTTGGATAGTAGAAATCACTATTAGTATTTGGATATCTGAAATTCAGATATTCGAAATTTCGGATATAGACATAGATAGCGATTTGAATATCTGAACTTCTTTTTTTTTAATAATTAGATATATGTTATTATAAAAATAATAGAAAAACAATAACATAAAAAAGTCCTAATATATACTAATAAGTCCCAAAAAAAATGTTAAAGATTTTGAAAAATAACAAAGAGAATTTTAAGTTTTTGGATAATTTTGAAAATATCGTGTGTTATAGTTTTTAAAGTGTTAAAAGTTTTTTTTATTTTTGGTTGAGACTTGTTACTGTATATTGAAACTTTTGTTAACATGTATTGTTTTTAACATTATTTTTATAATTACAATTATATAATAATTCCAAAAAACGAAGAAGAAATTCAGATGTCCGAATCGTTATCTGTATCCGTATCCAAAATTTCGGATATCTGAATTTTAGATATCCGAAATTTCAGATACGGATATGGATACGGATAGTGATTTCAACTATCCGAAAATTTTAAATATTCAACGTTGGACACTCTAATATGAAGGCGACGGGAATAAGCAACGTGAAACTATTTTTGGCTCATTGTAGGCATGCAATATATATAAATGTTCTCATGTGAGTAACACATGCATGACTTATTTGTGAATTTGGATAAATGTTAGTTTAAAAGACGATAGATGTGCAAATTATTTTAAAAAAAGACATTCTATGTAATTACTAAAACTAAAAGACATAACATGCAATTTTATATATTAATAAAGGACATAATTTGTAATTTACTCTTCTTTCTTTTATCATGTATTATAATATTAATCTCTAAACTTTTGAGAAAACTAACCAAAATCAACACAACAAATACTAATAAGTTTTACAACATCACTGTAATAGAAAGTAGCAGTTTTAGTTTTTTGTTAATCAGTCCAATTCGATCCAGAAACAAACTTTCAACCTTCTGAGGTATTCTTTCACTCAATTAAACCAAAGACTACTTCAATTAGCTCCAAGACCAAATGAATTCATAACCAAAAATGATCTAAGCATCCATTGTTTATCCTACTCCATAAACAAAGAGCTAAATCAATACAATTCGCATCAAACACCAAACCAAGTCACACTAGAACTCACTATAAACCTTCGCAATCCATAGTTCACCTAAACTACCATCAACTAATTAACACCTCAATGACCTTCCATTCATGTTTCTTCATCTTTCACATCCATTGATTGAGCACCATACCAATTGTGAAGGACCAAATTTCATCTAAATCACTCGAGGTCAATTGAGTTATGAATTATAAACAGGAATAAATGCAACACGTCGTTTAAAAATGAATTCTGAAATCAAACTAAAGAATGTAGCATAACACACTAGAGTAAATAAAGTTTTTTGATTATTATGTACTTAGGTGTGATTGCATCAATTATAAACAAACTGAATGACAATTATTATAAATTACACAAAAAAACAACTTTTTATACTAGTTACATAATTATTTGCACGTATAGTTTTCGCATCAAAAGTTCTTGCAAACACAATAGCTCTCGTATGATCTTGAAGTTCTTGCATCATCTTGAAGTTCTCGCAAATCTGGAAGGTTTCACATACACCAAAATATGATTTCCGACCCTCAAATTGTGACATCTACAATTATAAAGATTATTGTGTTAAAATATTTTGCTAAAGTTAAAACTAGAACTCATTCAACAACTATAACTTTTGTATACATATTAGTTTGACATGTTTCAAGAATGAATAAACATGTTATAAGCTTGGCATGGAATGAGAAGCTACCTAGGTAGGTTGAAGGAATAGATCAAGGTATGATGGTAAAAGCTCTTTTATGCCAAGTTAGTCAACTAAAAAACCAAAGAAAATTTATTAATTTTCTTGGAAATAGAAAAAAGTTCAAGGCAATGCAATAATTAATGATAAAACCTAATCGTAAATAATTTATTAAAAGTATTTAATTAGACTTTTTTATGATTAAAAACCCACTGAAATATTGAAACTTCTTATGAAATATGATACAATTTCCCAGATATACTAAACGTACCCCTCTCTATGTTCACTTTGGCATCACTTATTCAACTTGTGGCATCACTTGTTTGACTTGTCAGATTAGGGATATTGTCTTAGAATAAATTTCTCTTTTGGCCCATTTGACGAGTTGAACTGTTTTGGTTCATAAAAATTTTTTTGACATATAAAATGCTAAAGTTGTAAATTATAATGGGTTTGATCCCTAATACTAACTCTATTTCTTTGGTACTTGTATATTTTTGCCTCTAGTTGATTATCAATATTATTTTTCAAAATAATTAAAGTTGAATTTTATTGATGGAAAAAATACAGACATAAACAAGTTACATGACATGCATAATTACCTTTTTAACATCACATCATTCAACAAACACTTTGCTAATCACTTTTCAAACATCAATCATTTCTTAAACATCAAAAAGCAAGCTTTTAAATAGAATACAAACTTTTATTGTTTGGCTAAATAAAACATCAATATGAAATCAAAATAAATCACTAAAGAATTGTCGTTTCATTTGATTTACAAGGATGTTGTATCCTTTATTTGTAGGATGATAGCTATCCCAGAAGAGGTACTTTGAATCATCAAGACATGTAGGTTTCAAATGGTTACATAAAACAGCAACCTCTACATTGCCGGTGCCACAACAACCTCTATCCACAACTTCTAGTCCTGAAGTATGAGAAAGTGAACTTGTTAAACCAAGTAAAAGATAATTAAAAAAATATGACTACCATGATTAAATTTATAGATATAATATACCATATTGGAGTGGGTTTTCAATAACTGCAAGTAACGGATTGTATATGTCTACTAACACGATCCTGGATTGCGCAAGAGTGCTTTTAAGGTATTCAAGTTCTTGTTGCAACTTGTTGTTATATATTTGTGCTGCTTGGTTGTACTCTTCTACACACATTCTAAGACTACCACCACCACGAGTTCTTTGTGACGGCAAACAACCTATTGGTGGTGCACCAAAGACCCCGATTCTTCGTGCTCCAAGTTCGTATATATCCTTCAATGTTGTAAAAACAGAAAAAATAGTCTTGAATTGAAAACATAAGTGTGAATACCATTAAAATAGAAACTAAACACCACTACCTGTATAAACTTGGATGCAGATGATACCATAAGATCAGCATAAGATGGTATATCATATTGTGATCTCCTAATGCCAATAGTGAAGTAAGTATTAGCAAGATCATCACTACCTGCAACCACCAAGAATAAGCTATTTTCTAATATGAATCTTGTTTTTTCTCCAACTATAATCTTGACTTTCTCAATGTATTCTTTGAATTGTTGTAGTTGATCCGCAAATGACAAAACAGCCTGATTCATAAGATGTAGATAAACTAAATTAAAGGACACCAACACAAGATGGTACTCATATAAATTAACAATGGTATTAAGTTCAAATACAAACTTCATAAAGTTTCATTGCTAACACTAGAAAACATAGGGTTTACAACCACATATAAATCCTTGACAAAAACCATGGATTGCTTGAGAGGCAAATCTTCTAAGAACTTAATGGTGTTTACCACTATCTTTGGAGTTTGAGGATCGTATCCTGAGCCGCCAGAAGCAAAACTTACACCAGTTAGCAACTCTTTATCATCAAGGGATGGATCAAGGTATGCTGGTAAAAACTCTTTTATTCCAAGTTCGTCAACTGAAAAACCAAAGAAAATTTTACTAATTTGTGGAAATAGAACACGAGTAAAAATTTTTACTATTTTTTGGAAAAGAACTCGATTCGAAAAACACCAATTCAAAATTCGATACGATTCGAAGTTTTTTATCAAATTCGAATTGAATTTTGAATTTGTGATCTTTGATTCAGGATTCAAATTAAAAATATACATACAGTGTTATACATATACATATAATGTAGTTAATTGTATTATATTATATATATATGAATTATGTATACACATATTTATTAAACTTGTTTTCTTCTTTAGTTATTTCATATATTAAAGGATATTAGTATAGAAAATAAATAAAAATAATTCAAATTTGATTCGCTTTCCGTTCGAATTTGACAATCAAATTCGAATCAAATTGAATTCGAATATGCTATTGAATTCGAATTCGAATATGAATCGAATCCTTCAAAACTAATTCGAATTAGAATCTAGTGTCCCAAATCAATATTCGAATAATTTGATTCAGTTAATTCGAGAATTCAAAATTGATTCGTTGAAAACCCCTAAACGTACCCCTCTCTATGTTCACTTGTGGCATAATTTATTCAACTTGTCAAATTAGTGATATTTCTTATATAAATTTCTATTTTGGTTGATGAGGTTTGGTGAGTTTAACTCTTCCGGTCCACAAAAGAATCTTCTGACATATTAGATATTAAACGTTGTAAAGTGTAACGGTTTTGGTCCTTAATACTAACTATATTTGTTCATCTACTAATTGTAAGGGTAATTCAGTCATTTTACTCTTAATGGACTATCAGTGTGAAGATGGGCTACTACAACAACACCTTAGTTTGTTTTTGTTTTTGCTTATCATGTTCACCATCAAGTTCATGATCTTGATTTGAATGATAGTATGAAAGGTTAGGGTTTAATGATTCGGATTTAGTATTTTTTTGGGTTTGATGAGGTTTGAAGATTAGAGTTTTTTATATTTTAATTTATCACTATTTTTAATAGCCCATAAACTATTAATTATGCTATGTAATTTACATATATATATCCCCTTAAAAGTAAAATGGCTGAAACACATTTACACTTAGTAAAAAAATTTAATAGCATTAATATCAGGGATTAAAATCGTTACAAAAATTAAACTTTAGTGTCTAATAAGTCAAATGATTTTTTCCGGACCGAAAGAGCTAATTAGACAAAACCACAAGGGCCAAAACTATAATTTACTCATTTTCTTATGCATACACTAAAAGAGAATAAATTTTCTTAAGTTGATATTTTTATACGGTACAATGAAAATTTAAAAAGGCATATTTAGCCAACCTCTTCCTTAATATTTTTAAGAGTAAATTACTATTTTGGTCCGTGTGGTTTGGTGATTATAACCATTTTCATCCAATAGTTTAAAAACGTCCGGTTCAACCACTATGGTTTAAGATTTGTCACAATTGAATCCGGATCACTAACCCCCATCCATTTATTCTGTTAATTGTATGTAAAAAGACAAAAGTACTCTTGGACTTAAATTGTTACTTTAATATTGATAGACATACATACATACATATATGTATAAGTATACGTACGTGTATATATATATATATATATATATATATATATATATATATATATATACACACTCCTTATTCATATGTTTCTATTCTCTCTCTCTCTCTCTAAAAATATCACCGCTGCACAACCACCTTCACATAGCCACCGCACCCGCCTACACCACCACGACCACCTCGCAGGCACCGCCGCACTTGGGGAATGAAAAAGATCGTATTTCTAAAAACTTAAGGAACAGGCTTAGTCAGAGATTCAAAGAGAGCCACCGCACCCACTGGCAAACCACCACGACCACCTCACAAGCACCACCACACACCACCACGACCACTTCACAACCACCACCATCGGCAGCCTCGCTCATCCAAATCATTTGCCTTAAACCCATGACCACCACACCATCAACTACCACCATCGGCAACCTCTCTATGTACGACAGAAAGGATTCAGATTTGCTCCATCTCATCTTTAGCCGACAACCCCAAACTGCAACCACCGCACCACCACGATTGGGTAGTGGAGGCCGCCGACCACCAGCGATTTCACATCTGTTATGGTAAAATCAGGTGAATCCGCTAGGTTTCTAACACGATTACAGGCGGTTTGAAAGAGGTTTCGGGTCGCTAACCACGCTGTTGGCTAGTCGAGGTTGGCCGAGGGAGGTGACGATGTGGTGTAGTCAAAGAGGAAACGGGTGGGGTTTAGGGTTTGGTTTAGATCCTAAGAGAGTGCCGGTGGTGGTTTCCAGCGAGTGTTGGGTGGTGGCGGTGTGGTTGCCGGAGAGTGGTGGGTGATGGCTATATGGTTGTCGGCGTGTGGTGGGTGGTGGTCGTGGAAGTGGTTCAGATGTGTTCAAACAAGAAAAGAAATGGGTTAGGTTGTAATATAATAACACTTTTAGTCTAAGGGTAGTTCTGTCTTTTTACAAATCTAACGGAGATCAATGGTTGAGAACAAGTTATAGAAAATAAGTATATTAGAGTGGTACGTTAGACATAGTCAATTTTATTGACTTTTTCTGAGTTCTTTCATTTTTTAAATGTTCACTTTTATACAAGTCTTTTTTTATATAAAATTACACTATAAAAGAAAATATTGTTTATCTTTAAAACAAATACAATTTTATTATATAAAAATATAAAAATTAAGTTTTCAGCTCATGGTGTGTTATGTAGAGGTGTTTCCCGTTTATCGTTTTGTTTGTCATATTTTGTTTAGTGTAGTTCACTATGTTTCTATTTATTATTGTGCTTTTGTGTAGCAAAATTGTGTGTTATGTAGAGGAGTTTCTCATGACATGTAAATAAAGGGGAAGTCATGGGTTCAAGTCTCACTCTAAGCAAAAAATGCTCAGAGTTAAGCAAGGGGGTTTTTTCAGCAATGATTTTCCTTCTAAGGGGGTTGGAGGTGCGATCCCGACTGAGAAACGGATATGTGTGCACGATTAAGATATCACCTATCATCCGAAGCAAGGTAATACATTTGCCTTTCAAAAAAAAATGTAGAGGAGTTTCTCGTTTATCGGAACGGTAAGGTGACGTAAGGTGGTTAGGTTTGGTTTGATGGTGGATATTGAAGGCGAGCAGGTCTTTATTGATGGTGATGCCAACTATTCCACTATCATGTTTTTATAAAATAATGAATTAAAAAAACAAAAATAGTTAATTAACACTATTATGTAGTTTTATTATGTAAACACAATGAAAAAAATAACAATTAATTAATCTAATACACTAAAAACAATAGCAAATAACACAAAGTAATATTGTATTTTTCTCTACTCGTTATTGAGTCTTCCTAAATACTGTGAGTTTTTAAAAACACATTGATGAAATAGCATCATTGTGTATTTATAATCGTAACACACAATGATAAAATAACACCAAATATATGTAATGTATAAAAAACAATAACAAAAATAGCACGAAATGATTTAAAACGTACAACATAATGATGAATACATATAAAAATGATGAATAATATTTGACACAATGACCCGATATATTTAACACAATGACCTAACGTATTAGACACAATAAGATAATGTATATGACACAATGACTAAAATGTCCTCCCTTTAAAAATTATAGTAGGGCACATGTCAAGCGTAAAATCCTTTTTAAGCTTTTTATATGAATATCATTTTACTATAATCCAACCAAAATAATTAAGGTAGTCAAATTTATAAATAAATAAAAAACAATTTTAACCATTTAAAACTTCAAAAATTAATGTAGAATGACAATATAACTGATCTTCTTATATGTATTATAATATAGTATGGGGAGAGGATGATGTGAGAACTAGTTTTAATTTGGAGTAAACTTCACTTTTGCTCCCTGTGGTTTGGTCCAAATAACGGTTTTCATCCAAACGTTACAAAATTGTGATTTTGCTGCTTGTGGTTTGCAATTTTTCTCAGTTTAACTCCAACGCACTAACTCTGTTAAATAGTTCCATTAATTAGAAGGGCATTTTTGTCTTTTTACATATAAAGACTATTTTTGTAAATTTCTTAGGACTAATTTTGTAAATTATAACCCAACTTGCATTTCACCACAACCTTATCCCTGACCACCCCCACCACAACCCCTCCCTTCCGACCATAACCCTCCCTCTAGCACCGCCACAGCCACAACACCAGCACAACCACCGCCACCGCTACAACTCCAACACCACCACTACAGCACAGCATCCCAACACCACGCCCCAAACACCACCGCGCCAACACCACCACAACCAACACCACTGCCCCCTCAAGACCACCTCTGTCACCACCAACAAACCACCATCGCTACCCTTCTACCTGCGACCAAGAACCCCCCAAAAGAACCTTCGATTGAATCCTAATCCACCTTCGATCTTTCACCACCATCATAGCCCAACCAAATCTGAAATCAACCATTTTCAGATCTGAAATCAACCGAAGGGACAGGGGGAGGTGGGTTGCCGGCGGTGTCGTCGAATCATGTTTGGTGGTGGTGGCCCGATGGCACCTTGAGAAAGAGAGAGAGAGAGAGAGAAGAGATTAGAGAGAGGGAGGAGATATCAAAGGGCGATGGTGGTGGTGGTGGTGATGATGGTGATGGTGGTGGTGGTGGTGGTGGTGGGTGCGGGTGGTGTTGTGGTGGCACTGGTGATGGGGCGCCGGCGGTGTCGAGGTGTTTGGTGGATGATGGTGGTGTATGGATAGATGAGGGAGAAAGAGATGATGATGATGATAATGGAATAGAGAGAGAGAGAAAAGATGTACATATTTGGTCTTTGTTTTTTTCAAAAACAAGAAAGCTTGAATAAATTACATTTTTAGCCCCTATTACTAAAATGACGAAAATGTCCTTCTAATTAACAGGACTATTTAACAGAGTTAGTGCGTTGGAGTTAAACTGAGAAAAATTGCAAACCACAAGGAGCAAAATCACGATTTTAAAACGTTTGGATGAAAACCGTTATTTGGACAAAACCAAAGGGAGCAAAAGCGAAGTTTACTCTATAATTTGAGAACTTCAAAACTAACTGGATCTTTTCTTTAAATACTAATAACTTTCTCATATGATTTTATTTAAAAAAACCAAAAAACTTGCATCATAATATCAAGAATTAATTTTTTATATTTAATTTTGGTATAATATTCATGTATTACATATGTCTTGCATATATGTATAATATCAAACTACATATGTGTTATACATCATATTATTTTATGCTGTATTGTGATACTACATATATATTTACATAGAGTATTGACATATTTTTCTTTCTTTTTAAATTAGCAATATTATACTCAAATCAAAGGCAAAAAATTTTGCGATTTAATGATGCCATCAATTTTTAATTGGTTTATACCCGACATAAATATGAATTCAGTCTATGTTAATGCATTTTTTCTCTATACGAAATATGAGAATATATCTAGGACTTTTTAACATCTAAAAGTTGAGGGCATAAAGGTGTGTCGTTTACAAGAAGTATGATAAGATCTCTAGATTTTTCTATGATCTTGAGATGGATGTTGAGTCTATATATGTGTGTATATGGGCATAAGATTATGTTACACCTAAAGTACCGGTTGTGCTTACCAAGATCTACAATATTAGGTAAGCCTACTTAATCTTCAAATTGAATATATTAAATAACCCGTATTAAAGTTACATGAGTAATGATACACATGGGCTTTAGTCTTTAGATATGTCCACTACTCTCCATGTTAGATAAATATTTTACATATTATTGCATTTTCCTAAATTTTCTTTTTATTTTGTCATGTGCCTCCAACTACTTATTAAATATATTTTAAACCGAAAGCAGTCTATACCCCAAGCTATTTGAATAGTCATGTGATCAAAAGACTCGTTTTTCTTGTGAAAAGTAGTTGAGCTAGAATTTCCAATGTTTCCTCAATTGTAAACACCTTAAGTTTTTATATCTTATTTTAGTAGACATACGAATATCACTCTCATGTTTATATTCAAACAATCAAATCTAACTTCTGTACCCCCCAAAAGCATAGATTGTGAGGCTAAATTTTAATTTTGTATATATAAACATTTTAAAGGGCTATACAAGTGAATGGTTGGTCTTACTAGTTAACTGAATGTTTTAACTTTCAAGCAAAGCATATGTTTGAAGATAAAATTGGAAGTTGCAAGAGAGACAAAATGAAATTTTAGTTAATTTACTAGACTTAACGGGTATATTTAAGTATTAGTTTGGTAAACTAGTTCAAAAGTAAGCAACGTTTTGAGAGAAAAATAGAAACTAAAAAAGGATATATTTTAAATACACCCCCTTACTGTATTATATGTATCTTATTAATAAAAGTAAGCAACATTTTGAGAGAAAAATAGAAACTAAAAAAGGATATATTTTAAATAAACCCCCTTACTGTATTATATGTATCTTATTAATATGAGATACTATCTTTAGTAAACATGTGTAATACACGAGTTGAAACTATAAAACTATATAATTGATAGAGGTATAAATATTTCGTATGATTAAGTTGTGGTATTTACTACTACAAATAATAGACAAAGACAAAAATTTATAAGTTATAAGTATTCGAATATTTTTTTGAATAATATAACCCAGTTGTTTTAAAATCACACTAAACTAAAATATATTAATACATCAATAAATACTTTTTGTCTTTTTATATTTTTTAAATTGAATCTTTTTTGGCTATAAAAATATGTATAGTTCAAAATAATATGATTACACAATTAAGTTGATAATATAAAAAATTAAATTCTAAACAAAATGAATTATTACTATTAATTTAGTTTCTTAAAATAAAAACTTGACTAAAATAATATAAATTTAGGTGGAAATATTTTTCCGAGGAGTAACATGAGAACGTCATGTGGCATCTTAGTTACTCTTTTATTATATACTATAGACTATAGATTTTGAATAATATAACCCAGTTGTCTTAAAATCACACTAAACTAAAATATATTAATACATCAATAAATATTTTTTTGTCTTTTTATATTTTTTATATTGAATCTTATTTGGCTATAAAAATATGTATAGTTCAAAATAATATGATTACAAAATTAAGTTGATAATATAAAAAATTAAATTCAAAACAAAATGAATTATTACTATTAATTTAGTTTATTAAAATAAAAACTTGACTAAAATAATATATTAATTTAGGTGGGAAAATTTTTTCGAGGAGTAACATGAGAATGCCATGTGACATCTTAGTTTCTCTTTTATTATATACTATAGACTATAGATGTCACAGCCGACCCTGAGGAGGGGCTGGCTAGACAACCGTCCAAGGCCCACTCGCTCAGGGGCCCAAAAAAATCTAAAATTTTGTTTTATTTTTTATTTTTTTTATTATTATATATGTTTTTTTAAATTGTAATAGCCCGTTTAACACAATTAAAATGTTTAACCTAAATATCTTTTAACCCAAATACAATTCTTAAGGCCCATTTTTATTAAATAAACTTGTTATTTATAACTAATTTTCATCAACCCAACTAGAAGCCTCTTTCCAAAGAAAACCAAATCTCAATTTTTGGCCAACTAGGGATAAAGGAAAAAAAATCCAATTTAGATAGGCGCTAGCAACGAGTTTGAAAAGAAAGATTTATCGGTTAGCTATTACGTTATGTTATTCTAATATTATGATCCTGTTACGTTTATTGCTAAAACGTTTATTTTTGTTTTAAAAAACTAGTTTATATATTTTAATTCGTTAGGGCCTAGGGGCCTTTTTTCTCAGCCCGTCCAGGGCACTAAAATTCTTAGAACCGGCCTTGATAGATGTATATAGGAATATAACATATAAAATGACCTAAAAGCGATAGATGTAGTGAAAACCCGTTTAAAAGGGCACGTACCCTAGCAAGCTATAGATATAGTGGAAACCCTAAAAAGCTACAAAAGCACTTTAGCCCATTTTTTTAAAATTTTTCGAACGGCACCTTAGCAAAAAGTTAATAATGGAGAAACAAAAAGAGAAATGCCCATCAACTACTCAGGTCAAATTAAATAGATATGAATTGAAGGTGTAAATGTATCCATGCAAAGTTAACATATAAAGATGTTGATTACGAAAACTTTACCTATCATGTCTGCCGGAGTCTTGTTATTGGTAAATCTTCCAGTTGGTTTACCGGCAATGAAATCTTTTCCATAGGGTCGAAAATTTGCTTTAATCAAAGTCTTTAGATTGTTGTTGGCCCCTTGATCCACCACCGAGTCACCAAACGCTATAACTGCTGGCACAGTCACATTTTTCGGTAGTGTAATTCGTGCTAGGCCATGATCACCGAGCAAAAGAAAAGAGAGCAAGAAAATAATTATTGAAGATGATGAGTACATGTTAAGAAAAAAGTTACAAGAAAAGAAAATTGAAGACTTATTGGAGTTAAGCAATCGATCTATAAGTTAATATATGATATATATACACACATAAACTGATACACATATAGCGTTGCATAGATATCGCAAAGTGTAACATTTAATGAATTAAGTGTTATATTAAAATGTTATAATGAAAGCTTAACAAGACATCATAAAAGACAAAATTAAATACTCAGCTAACAGTTTATACTTATTGCTGGTAAATGGACTTAATCACACATCAAACCTTCTTACTACGAATTAAAGTGATATTGAGCTGGAAGTTATATTTCTACTCTTTAGAGGTATAATTATGAATCTTTAAACAATTTTAAATATATGCCTAACAAAACAGAGTTATATTTATCAATTAGTCTATTCAGTTCTAACAATATTTAAATTCAACCTTTATGTTTTTTATGAACTACCAACGAATTCTATAAGCCCGGTCACCCTGGTAAACCCAACGGCAAAAGGTCACCCGTACCTGCGAACACAGAAATCTCTAGTAACCCGGCCCGTCCATCATTTCAGGGGAAGCCCACCACTTAAAGGCCCATTGTGTAAAACCCAATGCTTACTTGAAGCATATTGTAACAAGTGAAATTTGAACTTATAAACTCCACTTTGGAAAACAATGAGATGCATATTCGCAAATCAACTGATTTAAGGCTTATTGGCTCAACCTTTATGTTATGTGTAGATTTATGTATATTTTTATCTTTCATCCATATATTTTCACATTTTTCATGTAATATATCTGTAATCTAGCTTTTTTTATATTATAATATAGCGCAATTATATATTAAAAACGTATTAAGAATTATTTTTCTAATAATCCATGTTTTAATAGTCTTTTTTATACGACGGCATTTTATTAAAACCGACAAGCAACTCGTTAGATGGCCATAAAAGACAAAATATACAAGTGGATTTTGAAGCCACTCTATTCACTCCCCACTATTGCATTTATGATTCTACCGTTAGTACGACAATAATGAAAAATAAATAGGGTGTGGATATTAAAACATTTTAAAATTATAAATTAACATCTAAATTTCTATACGGGTCGTATAGCCCCACACGTATCGTATAGGGGGTCGTATAGCCCTATAAGGGGCGTATAACCCCTCTAACAGCCCCTTGAATTTTTCATTGTGTCAGTGTCGAAATTTGCTATACGCGTCGTATATCCCTATATGTGTTGTATATGGGGGTCGTATAGGGCTATATGGAGCGTATAACTCTCTGACAGCCCCCCCTGAATTTTCCTCGTTTTCAGTGTAGTCGACTCTATACGCCGCATTGTCAATTTATTGTAAGGCCCCGTTTCCGGAACGCTTACAGTCGGACAATCATTGCACAACATAATTAAAAATAAATAAATTTTCATTTAAACAACGCAATGAAATAATATAACAAAAATCATTTCATATATTAATAATTGCTTTTGCCAGATAATACAATATTGTTAACATTACAAAACATCGTTTGGTTGCATTACAACACAAAAACATCTTTGTTACATAAAATGGATGTCATCCAAAATTTGCCAAGTAGCTTCACCCCGTGCCATCCTTAGCAACATTTACCTGCCAACTGAAAATGCATAAAAGTCAGCGTTGCTGAGTGAGTTCTAGTTTTATAAAAATATTTATATTACCTTCCATTCGTTAAAACATTTTCTTACTTTCGCACATGATCATACATCGTACATACATCAAGGTAATATTTATTATCTTCCGTCATCGTTCATTTCGTTCGTATCGCACGTTTCGTACACTTCGCACTTTACATTATCTTTCACTTCTATCCAGATCCTGTCATATGCTAAACCCCCCCTGTTGGGCACGAAGCCAACTTATCTAGGGTTAAGCGACAAGGATCCCACACCAAGACTGACTCCCCTGTGTGTGAACCCTCACGGTTTAGCCAAGATCGCACGCTGTATGACACACAGTTGAGCTAACAACTCTCATTGAGTTGTGAACCTCCTTACATTTCGCTTGCAAGACTTTCATTTGTTCATTCATTATGTTCCACTTTCATTATCTTAGATCTTTCGTTTCGTTAAGATAATACTTTACATTCAAAAACATAATCACACCACGTAAAGCCACGTAATAATACGTAATAAGGAACATAAAGAAAGCAAGCCATAAACATGCACCACATCATCAACATACATCATCATACATCATACTAGAAACATTCCAAGTCGTAGCCTAAAAATCATTTTTCCCAAAATTTCAGAATATTTTCTAAGTCCTTTGGGCGCATGGGCACTATGCAGGCGCATGGCCACTATGTGGGCGCATGACTGCTTAGGCGCATGGGAACACTTAAGCACATGGGAAAACTTAGGCGCATGGGCACTATGCAGGCGTATGAGCATTATGTAGGCGTATGGCCTACACTTAGGCGTTTGGGCAAATTTTTGGGCGCATGAGTACTATGCAGGCGCATGAGTCTGACTTAGACGCATGGGCACTTAGGCGTTTGGGCAGACTTAGGCGCATGGGAACACTTAGGCGCTTGGGCATAATTCTAGGCACATGGACACTATTTGGGCGCATGGGTAACTGATTTCTTAACTAACATCATTTTTCAGACCCAAAATCCGTTTCTAACCGGTTCCAAGCCTAGTTCTAACATACCAAGCATCAAAACAAGCATACAACATGAACATAATCAAAATCTTTCCCAAACATACACCCACCCTACAGGGCACACACATAAACATACGGGTAGACACCCAACATTAATAAAAAAACGTTACAACATGCATTTCTAGCCCCAAAACAAGTTAAAACATTTAAAATCGGGGATCTTGAACTCACCTTTTGAAACTTTCGAGTAAGATTTCTTCAAACCCGAATGCTTATGAGTTCAAACACCTAAAAGATACCAAAAACACACAACCGAACACATACAAACACATAAGCACATACCCTAGGATGAAAATCAACCAAGAACAACCAAAAACACAAGAAAGTAACCTTAAAAACCGATCTTCTCTTCTTCTTCTCTCTAAAACCGGAAGAACTTGCTTTTTTCTCTTTCTAAAACCAAAAGAAAGATGGTACAGGGGTTATGGGCGGTCATGTCCACCTTTTTGAACATAGTTATAATAAACTTTTCCCCATGTACGACTTTAACCCCTCAACTTGGGTTATTTGGCTTTTCTTTCTTTTTATTCACTTTTTCTCTTCTTTTCTTTTCTTTTAAAATTTCCGGGTGTTACAATTATCCGGGTGGGTGTCCCTATATTAGGACCCAATAAATAACATCTTCAAACAGAGTGCTTTGAATGCTGGTCCTTAGAAAATTCCATATCATTTCGAAGATGCCATATCGACCACCGAACGACATAAATAATCAATCAAATCAGCACCATCTTTTATCGAATCTTCAAGCTAATCAATGACATCAGTTGGGAGTTGGATGAAAGAAATCACCACCCACAACCAAGCGGAAACCAACCCTCAAGGTCTAACCAAGATACTACAATCATACATGATTCCAAATTATCATTGCACATTGGATAAGAATTGTTTGGACATCAACTCTTTTTCTTTTATCACATAGATTTAGACGAATAGGAATTCTGATTACCATGACTCTCCAAGCAGAAATATTATCCTTATGTGAGATCCTTTTAACCACAAAGTGTGAGTCGACCCATGATTTAGTATGAAACCATCTTCATGCTCCCAAACTACTTTAACTGAGAAATTAACTAATTGGGGCCATTAAGCTTTCAAACCTAAGCATCATCCGGTGTAGGAAACTTATATATTGAATAATACTGGCAAGCCTATCTAAGTGAACTTGTTCAAGACCCCTCGAATGACACACCTCCAGTTAATCCCAAGACACTATTCCATCTTTGTGATTCCCAGCAATGTTTATCCGTCTCCAAAGCACATAACCTTAGAAATCGATCCACTAGGTCCTGATATTACCCCAACAATCCTTCTAAACCATTACACGATCCCCTCACCCAACTCTCCTAGATTTAGAAGAAATAGGATTCATAATCGATTCATTTTGATTAAAGGCTAAACGAACTGTATATGACCCCGTTTTGGCCTAAGGCTAAACGATGTTATTCTTTTTGTTTCTAATATCAAAGTATAAGACAACCAAAAAAACAAGGAAATTACTCACTTACGATGACATGTCATCAACATATGATTCCCATATAGCGCCTAATTTTACCACCGCCCCCTAATATCGCGATGACATGCTATAGGGTTTAATCAGTCAAACATTTGGAAACCTTATAACGAAGACATGTCATTGCCATAGGCTCCCTTATCCTAGGGACAACTATCATTGTTATAGTCATCTTCTTTATAGGGTCAAATACTTGTAGTGATATAAGCCATTATGGTGGTGTAATGAGCAAACGTAACATGATGTATTGGCATACCCTCCCTTAAACCCAACATACCTTATAAAAACTAGCATAGGGTATGCCATTCCCCTACTGTATATGGTAAAATTAACGTCGTATTCAAAATTACAAAGCAATGTAATTTACGCTGATTTTGGCATAATTTACCCCAAGCTGATTTTTCACTTTATGGTTGTGACTTGCATTTTGTTTGGGCCTTTCATTCGGAAGTCAATACACAATTGAATTGAATAATAGAGATTTCGTTAGTTTGTGATTGAACTCCACGTGTAGGCATGTAAACGAATCGAACGAACATGAACACTTAATCGAACATGAATTTTTGTTCATGTTTGTTCATTAAGAAAACGCAAATATTCTTGTCCGCTCATTTTCGTTTGTTTAAAATCTAAACAAATAGTTCACAAACATAAACGGAGAAAAATTAACATGCATAATTAAGCAAACATAAACAAACACAGATAAACATAGATGAACATTAATAAACACAAACAAACAAGTTTAATACAACATATTCATCCATAAATACATGAAAACAAACAGATATAAATAAGTAATATATATGAATGTAAATAAATGAAGATAAAGAAACATAAGTGAACAAATGTAAACAAATGTTCACGAACATAAATGTGTTGGGTATCGTGCATTGGTTTTCAACAATAAAGCCATTAACTTTTGATTAAAGATCACATCTTTATCAATTTTATAGCAGAAGTGTTTTGACACGAAAATAAAATTTAGCCAGTCAGACATCCTTACACGATTTTTAAACAATTTATAATCACAACCATAGGATGTTCACAGCTTTTACCTTTGTTCATCAACCAAAAGCTTTGCACTTTGGAATCAACAACATCTCGCTAATTGATGTTGTTCACAAAACGTGGCTTGCAGTGATTGTAACACGAAACAATAACCGATGGTCGCGTTAGCGACGACAACGACTAAGGGCAGTGTGGTTGCGGCAAGAGGGAGCAAGGGGAGGGGGTCTCTATGGCTTCTTTGGGTAATTAAGGTTAGGGATTAGGAAATCCCTAATCCCTTATGTACATACATTCGTATTTACACTTTAAACCCCGTAATTTACATTCAGTAATTAACATGTAGAGTTAATTACACGATTGGTCCCTATGGTTTGCTCATATTGTAATATTGGTCCCAACTTTTGAGAAATTACAGGTTTGGTCCTTACTATTTACTAAACAGTAACACAATTGGTTCCTAACACTAACTTCTGTTAACTTTCTCAGTTAAGTGGATGTGAAAAGACCAAACTACCCCTTATTATTAAAATATATAATAAACTCTATATATTAATTTATGTAGGGCCCTCTTTTTTAATTAATTATATTACATGTATATATATACACACATGAACTGCAGCATCGTCTTCAACATCTTGACACCACCGTCGCCGCCCCTTGCCTGCGCAACACCCTCGTTTCCCAGCAAGTAAAAGCACCCACCAAACCAGATCCGAACCACCAGCATTGTCCTCAATTTTGATTGGGTCGTGATTGCAGGTGGGCGACGAATCAAACGCCATCCGAACCACCACAGTCAACTGGCAGCTGCTTGGGACGGTGCAGGTCGTGATTGCAGGTTGAAGGACTATTGAAGGGGGTCAATGCAATAGTTTCACAGTGAGGAGAGACTTAGAACACTTAACAGATCAAATAGGGAACCAGGTTTATATTGATGATACTAAGAATACAAGTAAATATGAGACAGAACAAGAACAAGAACAAGATAATATTTGGTTTTCAAGAATACTGTATATTGCTCTTAAGTTCTATTACAAGTGTTACAAAGCATAAAGATAAAGACAAATATTTGAGACACTTTATACTCTACAGCCAACTATACTTGGAAAGCCAGCTGGAAACACTAATCTAGACAACAAGATCAATGTATAGTCAAAAGACAGATTGCCTTTTGACTTATGACTATGACATGCCATAGCTCACATCCTAATATATTACAACAAGAATAAAAGGTACAAAATTAGAAAGTTACAGACCAATGACTTTAATCTACAGTTGACAAAAGTGTGGACCTTTTCACCAACTTAGATAAGTTGGTGAGTCATCACAGGTGGCAACGACAAAGTTGTTTAGCTTTTATCAAAAGGTGATAAGAGAAAGCATGTCATCTCTGTCTTTGGAAGAAATCAGTCTTTGGTTTCGGAAGACCTTGTCTCTAAAGCTTCTGAAGACTTCATCTTTGGCTTCAGAAGATTTGGTCATTTGGCTTCGGAAGATTTTACACTTAGCATATTTTTACTGAGTTTTGTAAAACTTATGAAGTAACTTTCCTTTGTACTTCATGCATGCATGTTGAGAGCTCTTTGGTTACTTTGGTTGCATCAGCCTTTAACTATAGACCTTACGAACTCGCCCTAGGCTGATGCTACCAAAACAGAAGAGATTACTCATCTATTGACAGTCCTCATCAGGATCAAGACCACTCCTTTCTTCATCATTTGGTTAGGATCCCTCAGACTCTCATAGTATCTCCTCATTTCATAGAGATCATGCAAAGGAAGGTCAAGTATATCTTTCCAGAAATAGATGTCTTGAACTCCTTGGTCTCTAATGACATACCATCTGTCTGGATTAGCAGCAAAGGTCTAGGAAAAGATGGGTCTCCCAGCAGCAAGAGGCTCTACATTGGTTGGACTTGGTCGAGCAACCTCTTCTTGAGTATCCTCAGAATGCTCTAACTCATCTTGAGGTGTAGAGGTGGATGCCTTGGACTTCTTCCTCTTCTTACTGTCCCTTTTCATGGCCATCCTTTTGTTCCTCTTTCCAGATTTCAACTGAGAAGACTGGCCTTCAGCACCAGGTTGTTCTTGTATGTCTTTCTTAGTTGGATCATGTTCCCTAACAGGTTTAGAAGGAGAGGGATCAGGACCCTACTAAGGATCAAAAGATGAAGCTGGCTGTGGTCCAGCACTAGGTCTAGGTTGTGTTGTCTTTTGTGGTTCAACCTTGACCTTAACTTCAAGTGAAGCCTGACTTGGTGGAGAATGCAAGTCAATGAGCTCACCCTTTTAATCTTCTTCTTGATCACCTTAATGTGCTCATCCATGGTGGATAGAGACATTAGACCAAGACTCATTCTAGAGAATCCATACAGCTTCAAGAAGCTCACCATCTTCTGCCTATCAGTGAATTTCAGCAGACTTGCTTTGATGGTGGCTCTTGACTTTGCAGCTTCTTCCCTCATCTTCCTCTTAGCAGCCTTTTGTTCTTTTATCACTTATTGATCAAGCTGCTTGAGGTACTCAAACTATATGTACTCATAGGACAAGGGAAGAAGTGCAGATGCCTGATAGAGGCATGTGGCACTCAGGTAGTTGATCGTATTTTGTCTATCTGCTTCTTTGTCTACCTGAGGTTGTTGCTCAGTTGCAACAGCATCTGTCTCAGGGCTTTCTTGAACTGGGGAGACAGTAGGAGCATGCTTGTAGAGTCTTTTCCTCCTTCTTTCTTCTTTGTTCTTGAGGAGTAGTTCTGTATCCTCTACCTCCTTTCTCTCCTTTGACAGCTCGGTGTCAGCCAGTTCATTTAACTCTTCTAAGGGAAGAGAGATGAGTTCATTAATGTTATAGTTTTTGGTCCCCAAGTAGTTCAATCTGGCTGCGCTTAACTTATCATCTTGAGTGTTTGGCCTGGGGGCAGCCCTGATTGTAGCTTCCATGAAGCCTGGGGACCCACTTGAACTCTCTCCCCTTAGCTTCCTTTTCCTCTCTCTTTTCTCCTCCTCAATCTCCTTAGGAGTCGACTTTCTTTTCCCTTTGTCACTCATAGGCTTTGGTGACTTAGGGTGAAGAGAGGTTTGGCCTTCATTGCTTGGTTCAACACTTGAGCTCTGGCCAGAGAGACGTTGGGAAGCACCTTCACTAGCTGGTGCCTCACTGAGGGTAGAGGATGTTAAAGTAGTTTCTGTCTCAAGGTTATAGGTTCTATCACTGGGCCTTCAGTCAGGTTTCTCCTTTGAAGCTAATCTTAGGGTCCACCTCAATGTCAAGTTGACCAATGACATTGCCTATTTGCCTTTGTCTTCTTCTTAATTTGAACTCTTCAACAATCCTGTCTTGGATCCTTTGAGCTAGTCTGTCAGCTTGCCTGTTTCAACTTGGGTGGGAAAGTGACATGTGAACTAGAGGAAGACTCTCACAGTATGTTAGGGTCAGAAAATTGAAGACTTCTTGCTGCCCTTGAAGTCTATAGAGTATTAGGGCTCTCCTGTCAGCATCATACCTCCACCCTAGTGTTTCATTTTCAGCATCATAGGGTGAGGTAGGCATAGCCCTTGGAATACCCTCCCCAAACAGACTTTGTTTGAGTGAGTCCATATCAATGTAGACTTAAGGAGATTGCTGAGTATGGACAAGTGCAAGTGAGGGTGGTTAATCCTCTATGTCCATACTCTGAGAAGAATTCCCAAGTTTTGTGATTGCATGTAGCACTTTCTCCCTATTTTTGGTAGCACCACCTTCTTGCATAGGTGAGGTAGAGGTCAGATCCACCACATCCATAGGTTCTTGTGGCCCTGGTTGAGTCCTCCTTAGTGGTCTCTCATCTAACTTGTCCTTGAGATCAGTGATCTTAAGTTGCTGGTCATTGACCCTCTTTTGTAAAGTAGTCACCTGAGTTTCCAGGTGACTAACCTTTGAGACTAAATAGAAGAATCATAAACAACTTCAGTTGAACTATCAATGGGTTGGGTTTCACGGGGGGATGAGAAAATAGGATCAAAGTCTTCTTCCTCATCACCAGCACTAAGTTCTTGCTGCTAGATTTCCCATGCACCATGACCACTTCAGTTGAAGTGTCAATAGGTTGGGTTGCCATGGTTAAGGTCCTAAAGATGTAATCACTTGTAGAAATGAGAGCCTCTTCCATATGGACCTCTTGAATTGGTTTAGGGTGATCCACCTTAGTTGTGGGTGGATGATGTGAGCTAGACATGGGTGAGTCAGGAGCACTCATCTCTCCTTGAGCAGGGGTGGAGAAGAGAGACTCATGGTACTCACTGAATCCTATTTCTTCATCATCATAGAATTCAAGGTTAGGAATTAGCTTGTTAAGATCAAAAGGCTGGGTATGGTAGCTTTCCCCTGAAGGTTGTTCACTGGAGTTTTGAGACTCTAAGTGAAGGCTTAAGGCTGTTGGGGTTGTGAGCTCATCAGGCTGAGCATGAGGAACCTCAACAGTGATCAATGAATGGATGGGAGTGGTTTGCTCCTTAGTAGAAGTGGGAGCTCTAGTGTCCACTACCTCCTACATGGGTGAGTATATAGGGGCCTGCACAACCTGAGTAGCTTGTATAGGGGTTCGTTTGGATCTTCTTGACTAGCTAAGGGTAATTTGTGGCTGTGTGGGTGGTTCAGATGTAGAAGGTGTGGGTTCAACACTAGCTGGTGCTGCTAGGTTGTCACCTTGATCAATAAGCTCTTAACACTAGGACTAGGGCTGTTTCTACCCCTGAGAAGCCCACAGTAGGCTTTCTCATTTTCTTGAAGATGCCGGCCTTCATCTGTCCCATTTTAAGAACATTACCTGTTCCCCTTAACTGTGAGCCCAGTTCACATTTAAGAATGTGTTGACATATCTAGGGAACATGTAATGTTTTAAGGAGTCTATGTTTGCAAGCAAATTTGTATATACAAATTGAGAGTACCTAAAATTGACACCTTGAACCATGACATGGACTATATAGAAAAGGTCCTTTGAAATTTGATCCCATCCTCCATGCTTGTTTGATAGATAGTGGATGATAACATGGAGGAGGTACTTCCACTACGAGGAGACTTTTCCTTTCTTTAAGGTTCTTACTAATTAATCACCCTCATAGCTCATCTCATCTGCCTGAAGGACTGGTTCATAATAGATTTTGGAAGTACAAATCGCCTTCTTTATCATTTAGCCTGAGATGGGTATTAATGGTGGCTGGAGTGATGAAAATTGTCCTCCCCTGCACTATGGCAAACAGTGCCTTCTCCCCATCCATAATGACCTCTTGACAGGTCCTCCAAAACTCCAAACGTTGATCTTCATATAGTGGAGGATCTATGGTGAGGGAAGTGAAGTAGTTTGATAGAGTCAAGAACCGGCAAACTTCTGAGAAACTAGGATCTTTCTCAGATGTTACTAGAGCAACCTGATTGTGTTGCCTGTGTAAATACGTGGAGAAATTTGGTTGGTTTCGTGGATCAGGGTTGGTCATTTGTAAGTAGCTTTGTGATAAAGAAAGATAAGAACAAAGGCGGTTTATAGGTGAATTTAGGTTAAAAAGATTTGCAGATGAAGAAGAAAGTGATAAAAGGGGAACCGTTTAAGGTGTATATATATGAAATGGATTTGAGACAAAGTTAATGCGAAAGAATAAACTTTGAAATACGAATGTTGGTCCCACCTTTGAAAAAACATCCAAAAATGTAGTTTTCTTGGAAGTCGAAAATCTTCCAAAGGTAATTTGTCTTTGGAAGTTTTATAAAAGCTTCCGAAGCCAATTTGACTTCAGAATATATTCTTGAGCTTTATGGAAATTTTACTTCGCAAAAAATAGTTAGAGTATTTTTGCTTCAAAGATATATTTGGTTTTGGAAGAGATTAAAACTAGAAATTTTATTCAAAAGAGAATAAATCTTCTGAGTGTTAATTGCTTTCGGAAGAAAATTGTCCTTCAAAAACATATAAGTACTTAGAAGCATATTTAAGTTTCGGAAGATATTTCAAAATTTATCCCAAAGGTAAATTTCTTATAAGTAGTTATTAATTTTGAATACATAATGTTCTTCTGAAGACAACTTAATGTCTTTTGAGAGAAAATATGTCTAAAATTTCTAAAATTCTATGGAATATCATTTATAAATCTACTTATAGGTAATTTAATCACATATTATCTCAAAATATTGGTTTGTTATTTTTGTTTTTGAAATACAAACTATATATTATTTTATTTATTTAACTTGTGTATTACACGAGATAATAAAATAGTATATTTAATATCTGAAAATGTAGTTACACTGACATCCCTCTCATTTGTAACTGAAACAATCACATTTAACCTTGGCAACTACCAATATCACAGATTGAGATTTTAAAACCATAATTTTCATACTTATAAAAAATTATAAGAAAGCACTGGCTAAATGTATCACATATTACTCATATGCCCTATGTTGATTTGATCTATTTTGATTTGTTGCGTAAAATGCAGGCATTCAACTTCTACATGCATGCAGTCAACTTGTAAATGCTCGTGTTTATCTTTATAGTCCCTATCATTCAACTTATATACATATGTAATTTGCTTTACGCCTGTATTCAAGGTTGAAAAGATAAAAATGATTAATGTAACAAGAAAAGGTGAATACGTTGCGTAAAACATAGGTGTGGATACGTTTAGCAACCTTTTAAAGAATTACATAAACACGTGTAAACAGTTACTGTTACTAATTTTTAAAATATAATAAATTTTAAACAAACATAATTATATAGATTGAATTGTAAGTTAAAAGAGAAAAAAAAATTACGATTATATTACTAGACTTAACCATTATATTACAGTTTTATTATGAAACTTCTTTTTAGAAAATGAAAAGACTTAAAAGAGAATTGAAATAACCATCACATAAAATGTAGGAAGCACTTAAATAAGTTAAGAAAGTAAAAAGAAAAAGATAAATACCCATCACCTATACATGTTAAATAAACATAAACTGAACACGTATACTCAAGAGGTAAATGCATCCATGCAAAGCAAACTCAAGAATATTGTAGACTTTACCGATCATATGCCGGATTCCTATTATTGGTAAATCTTCCGGTTGGTTTTCCGGCAACAAAATCTTTTCCATAGGGATGAAAATTTGCTTTAATTAAAGTGTTCAGATAATTGTTGGCCCCTTGATCCATCAACGAGTCTCCGAACGCCATTACTGCTGGTATAGTCACATTTCCCGGTAGGATGATTCGCGCTCCCCCATGATCACCGAGCATAAGGAGATCAGAGAACAAGAAAATAATCAACGAAGATGAAGAGAACATGTTAATAACACAGTGACCCACGAGTAGAAAAATGAAGAAGAAGTGGGAGTAAGTTTGAGTGATCCATCTACACCGGAATATATCAAGTATATATTCATACTCACATATAGCCTTTCTTCATTAATTGTCCTGAAAATGTAACATTTAATGAATTAATAGTTATATTAAAATATTATTTTGCTGTAAAATATTGAAACATTTTATAAGGAAAGTTTAACAACAGATCAGGTAAGACGAATTAAATATTTAGTTAAACTTATAAGTGATTTTGGACTTGACTGCTGGGCTATAGCGAGTCGTTTTGTTTTCTTAATTCTTTTTGAATCCCATATCAGTACCACATTATTTTTTCTCCTTTTGCCGGGTTTTGTTTTAACTTTTCTTCGTTTCTTCACGTTTTTCAAATTAACTTATTTTCTTAAAATTGTAATTATATTTTATATTTTATAATTTCATTTAACGAATACATATAAAATAGTAAGAAAGAAACGAAAATACCTAAAAAAAATACAAGACAATATTTTAATAATAAAATGAAATTAGAGGTTCATTTGGATCGATTGATACAAATATTTCAAATATTCGATATGATCCGCTTGTAGTCGTGAAAGTCTATCATATTCTACCGGTTCTTCATTTATAGGATCTTCTATGCAATCAAGAGATATTGGCGCACCATCAATCTTTAAAACCATGTTGTGTAGTAATACATCTGTATATGAATGTTCTACTTCTTCATGGATTTAGTTCCCTTACAGGTAGTTGAAGTGTATATCATTTACCTTTTAGGACCCCAAAAGTTCGTTTAGTGTCCATTATTGTCGTTTCTTACGCTCTCTTGAATCGTGTTGTTGTTTAAGATCGTTCTGCGGTGTGCACGACAACGTTTTATCTATAATTGTCTGAATTGTATATATCCTAGGGCTGTAAACGAGTCCAGTCGAGCCGATCCTAGCCAGGATGGGCTTGGACTAGGCTCAATTAAAAACCGAGCCGAGCCGGCTCGGCTCGTTAATTTAACGAGCTCAAAGTCTGAGCTCGGGCTAGACTCGTTTGTAAACAAATCGAGTCAAGCCAACTTGCGAGCTAACTTTTTTATTTTTTTAAACCTTTTTATGTTTTCGTGTATATATATATATATATATATATATATATATATATATATATATATATATATATATATATATATATATATATATATATATATATATATATATATATATATATATATATATATATATATATATATAATATTTCTTACATTTGTTTATCTTGATTCATCAAAAATACTTATAAAAAATTGTTATTTCAAGCAATATAATCATGTTTTTTATACTTTTATAATTAGTTTCTCATTATATAATATCAAAATAATCATATATTTATGGTATATTTTAAATAATATGTCATAATTTTTTATTTATAAATTATATAAAGTATAATTATATAAATTCTAATTATCAACCTATGGGTACACATTTCTATGCATGTAGTATAGCAATAAAATTCTTGTTGAAATAGAAATTGTGTAGTGCCCCAATACTATCACGTCCCGAAGAAACTGAAGCTTTTGTTGTCTATTGTTACGGATCTTATTATGGTATAGGATATGTACTCATGCAAATGGACAAAGTAATTGCCTACGCATCTAGACAATTGAAGAATCACGAAATAAACTACACTACCCGTGTTGTTCAACTTCATTGAAAACCACTGCATATCGAAGAAAAAAAGATTAAAAAGTTACGTAGAAATGAGATTTCACTCGTAATGTTCTAGTGGAATGCACGTCATGGACCTGATTAGACATGGGAATTAGCCACCAACATTTCCTCTGTTACTGTTAATCGAACTTGTTCTATCCCATCCGTATTGATGTAGTTTGTATATATTACTTTGTTCTTGGTATATCATGATGAAAGATGTTAAAATAATGTAAGCTGGGTAGTGCATATATACTACCCTTACTATATAGAACTTTAGATACATATTATCTATGAAAAGTTAATGATGATGTGTAATATATTATGGTAGTGATCGGGTGGTGAAAGTTCAATGTTTAACGACTTTATTTTCATGGTTTACATGTAAATTTATGAGAAATAGAGTTACTTTTGGGATTATTTTGTGGTTGTAGGTTAAACGTGAAGAATACGAAGAAATTGGAAGAAACGGGACGAGAATCGGAGCTCAAGAAGTAAAGATATGATAACCCGAAGTTGTACGACAACGGTATCTTAAAACAGGCATAACTTGAGTTAGGAAAAGAGTTACGGGACCCACGACCTATCAACGGAAAGGTATCGAAAAGTACACATGAAAATCAAGGTTTAACAGGGAGGTGCGCCACCAACGCCTCCATAGGCGCCACCGACGCCGGGGTCCAGGATTTTGTTGAGATTTTACCTAAATTGAAGGGGTTTAAAAAGGAAAAAACCCTAATTCGAATTACAACTTTTTCACAACAATTTTGGGACGAAAATTAGCAATCTTTGATCATTCTCAAGCTACTCCATCATCAAGATCATCAATTTTACAAGATTCACATGATCAAGTACAATTTTATTGAAGAATCGATGATGATGCAAGGCTAAATCAATTGTGATTCACTTCGGGGGACGGGTTTGTGCAAGTTTCTAATTTTCTTAGTTGTAACCTAGATTTGAGATTGGATCTTGAACCATTTAAGTTCTTTTGGATTCAATTTATGATTTTGATTATTTAAACGGTTTGATTATGTTTAGATCTAATGTTGATATTCTATGACTTTGGTTGTCTTTAATCATTGTGTGATTGAGTATTAAAATTAGGGTTTCATTATTCAAATTGGTAATTGTGTGAATAAGGTCCTTTAAACTCTAGTCCATGATTATCACTTAAATCATATCATGTATAAGTCACCATTAATGACTTCTCACTAGGTTTCATTCGAGAAAAATTGTAACTTTGCCAAACCTGAATCCTGAAGTGGGTTGCTTTTTCTCCAAGATTGTTAAAAACTTAAACTTTTATTTTGTTAATTTGATTCTTTCTCAATTCAATTAATCAAGCAATTTTCTTTTTAATGTTTAATAGTTTTAAATTAATCGTTGCTAGCACTTTCCTATGATTCCCTGTGGATTCGACACCCTGCTTACCCTTTACTATTAAGGGTGATTAGGTACTCTTTAATATATATTTTTGACCGACCACACGACATCGATCAAAATGGCGCCGTTGCCGGGGAATCGTTGCGCTTAGTGTTAGTAATAGTTATTTGTTTTCTTAAAAATCCATAAAAAAACAAAAAGATTTTCTTTTTCTTGTTTTGTTTTAGTTTATTTGTTCTTTTTGTCGTTCGGAATTACACGGGTATTTGTTTCTTGTGTGTAGGTAGTTCAAGACTCTTATGCATACGAGACGTTCCGGAAGAACTTCACCGTTACTTTTTGATCCTGATATTGAGAAAACAGCAAGAGACAACCGAGTCTTTCACAAAGCAAATCCTTCGACAGTTCCTATTCCACGAGGTACTTGGTCTGAAGAAGGAACTTCGTCTGCCAAAGCTAGTCAAATTTTACGAAGAATTTCCAAGACTCCAGAGAGCAATCCGTTCAACAATATGAATAACTCGGGTAATCAAGGTGTTTCGTCCAACCAACCTCCGCCACAAAGGGAACAACCTTTAGGAGATATTCCTCCCCCACTGTTCCCTCCACATAATGCTCCACCAACTCAGCAACAAGTTCCATCATTTAACCCAGTTCAAGGAAACCCTATACCTCAACCACCACAAGTCCCAATAGGTGAAAATACTCGTGTTTACCCACAACCCAATCCAACCATTCAGCAAGAATCGGCTAGAAACTATGAGGCTCCAAGAAATCCTTCAGTTCAGTTCAATCAATCCAATTCTAGTCGGAATGATGGTGTGCACGGTGATGAAGACATAAGGGATCGGGTATCGAATTGGGATGATGGAATCGAACATGACAATTCACATGTTGGTTATAGAGGGGGAGATGAAGATGGAGTTGGGTTTAACTATAGATATCAACATCCGGGAGGATATAATAATCACTTTAACCCAATCTTTCAAATGGGTAATCAAGGTCCTCCAAGAGGCATGAGGCAACCAATGAATCAACATCCTCAACCGGGTTTTCCTCAATATCATGATGGTCGACCACAAGTCCATCACCGTGCCCCAATTCGAGGAGTTGAAAGCCATTTCAGACCTCAAATTGCAGTCAACTCATCTCCAATAGTAAGCCCTGTTGCACATGGTAGATCCTTTGAAGTGAGACCTCAAGGCTTGAACATGTTGCCATCTTTTTATGGTAAAGGAACTGAAGAACCTTACCTTCATATTTCTGAATTTGAAGCAGTATGTGGCACAATTGGAGGACAAGGGTTTACACCGGACCAAGTTAAGCTAGTATTGTTTCAATTCACATTGAAGGATGCCGCAAAACAATGGTTTCTATCCTTGCCATCCGCAAGCATCTTCACGTGGGAGGATATGCAACAAGAATTCTTAGAAGAGTATTACACACCTCAACGAACAAGTGATGCAAGAGCTAATATTCGGAACTTCCAACAACAACCGGGTGAGCTTTTCTATGAAGCGTGGAAAAGATTTAAGCAATTATTAAGGAATTGTCCTCATCATGGCATTCCACAATGGAGTTGATCAATGCCTTCTATGATGGATTATCCACCGATGACATCCAGGATGTGAATTCCACTACGGGAGGAACATTTCTTTCCAATCATATCGAGGTGGATTGGGAATTCTTAGAAAAGATGGCGGTAAACTCAAAAAGGCAGGCTCAGTCTAATAGGAAGAAGAAACATGCCATTGTTAGATCCGCGGGAACTGTTAACGCAAATGAAATATTAGAACAATTGGAGAAAGCCAATCAAATGTTGGAACGTCAATTGGCGAGTCTGAATCTTAGTGGAGGAAATGTGACAACTCAAGGCGGTCCAGTTATCCCGGTGTGTGAAGGATGTGGCGACTTGGGACATGCCATTATGGAGTGCTCAATGCAAGTAGGTCGAGCGGAGGAAGAGGTTAACCAAGTATATGGTGATCGAAAGCAATATGATATGAATTCTAATACATATCATCCAGGTTTGCGTAATCATCCCAATTTTAAATATGGCAACACGTCTAACCAATCTAATCCTTATTTTCAGGTACCAAATCAAGGAGGTCAATCGTATCAGAACCGACAACCGATGTATAATAATCAAAACTACAATCAAGGGGGATACAATAAAGGATATCCAAGAAACTATCAACCTAATGTTGATCAAGGAGGCTCAAATAATCTATCAGAGGTCATGGACTTTCTCAGGGAGATTAAAAAAGACAATGAGGTACAGGATAAAACTGTAAACGCGTTAGCTAAGCAAGTCGGGCAAATTGCAGAGGAGATGGCACAATTGAGAAGAAATCCAGGAACATTACCTAGTGATACCACTATCAATCCTCAACATCAAACGTCCAGTGCCAAAAGCACAAACAGTGCAAACATCAATCAGGTAAGTATTCTTCGCTCTGGTAAAGTGTATGATAACAAAGTGGTATCTCCACCACCATTTCAAGACGGAGTGGTGGAGGATCTTGGTGAGGATGGGAAATGTGATGACGAGTGTGAACCGGACATACAATTAACTAGGAAACATAAAAAAGTAGCTTTTCAAGATACACAAAAACACGTGTTAAAGAAAGAGTCACCTAAGGTCAATGATAAGGATATGGAGGTTCGCAACATTCCTTATCCAAAAGCTTTAGAAAATCCTGAAAAGTCAAAGATTTCAAATAAACGAGGTCCTCAACAAAAGGAAATTTGGGAAATTTTCAAACAAGTAAAAATCAACATTCCCTTACTTGATGCAATTAAACAAGTGCCGGCTTATGCTAAATACCTTAAAGACATGTGTACTCAAAAACGAAATAATAAATTTCCAAAAATGCTTGATTTAACAGAAAAAGTGAGTGCTGTGTTGATGGGTTCCTTACCTCTGAAACTTCGGGATCCTGGAACGCCCTTGATACCAATTCAAGTTGGTGACTTTAAAATGGCAGGGGCGTTATTGGATCTTGGAGCAAGTGTAAGTATCCTTCCGGGGAGCTTATATGATCAATATGATTTCGGTCCACTTCGTAAGGCAGATACCACGATGGTATTAGCCGATTTAACACCTAAGCTTCCTAGAGGGATCGTCTATGATGTGATTGTTATGGTTGAAGATTTTTACTACCCGGTTGATTTCTTGGTTTTGGACTATGTGTCAAATGATAGAACAAAGCAACCTAATGTCATACTTGTAGACCATTCTTGGCCACCGCAAATGCTTTGATAAATTGTAGAACCGGTACAGTGGATATGACATTTGGTAATAGGAAATTGCGTTTAAATGTGTTTTCTAATACACCCAATTCTCTACCAAATGATGAATGCTTTATGGCGGACGTCATTGATGAGTGTTATCCTCACGAAAGTGAGGACGTCACCACAGAGACTTGCTTTGTTTGTGATGATGCAGGTTGGAATCATATGAAAGCTTTAGAGATGGAAGAACAAAAGTTGGACCTGATGGTTGTCGATGCCAGTAGACCACCATGGACATATCAAATTGAAAACTTGCCAGAGCACATAGACAAAAAGATGAAGCCCTCTTTGGAAAACCCACCGGAGTTAGAGTTAAAAGATCTTCCCAAGCACCTTAAATATGCATTTTTGGGGAAGGACAACACCTTGCCCGTAATCATCGCAGCCAATTTAGAAGAAGATCAAGAAGCCTCTTTGTTACAGGTTCTTCATACATACAAAGCAGCGATAGGGTGGACACTTGCTGATTTGAAAGGTATAAGTCCCTCAATTGTGATGCACAAGATCATAAGTGATGTCGATGCCAAACCGTCACGCGATACTCAAAGAAGGTTGAACCCAAACATGCAAGAAGTGGTGAAAAAAGAGGTACTTAAATGGTTGGATGCAGGAATAATCTACCCAATCTCTGACAGTACATGGGTAAGCCCAACGCAAACGGTACCGAAGAAAGCAGGTATACAGGTAGTCAAAAGTGAGAAAGGTGAACAAATTGCCACCCGGCCGGTAACCGGGTGGCGTGTTTGTATTGATTATAGGAAATTAAATGCTGCCACATCTAAAGATCACTTTCCACTTCCATTCATTGATCAAATCATTGAAAAATTGGCAGGTCAGAAGTTTTATTGTTTTCTAGATGGTTATTCAGGGTATAATCAAATTGCTATTCATCCTGAGGATCAACAAAAGACTACATTCACTTGCCCATATGGCACATTCGCTTTTAGGCGAATGTCATTTGGCTTGTGTAATGCCCCGACCACCTTTCAAAGGTGTATGATGAGTATCTTTTCAGATATGGTCGGGGAGTCCTTAGAAATTTTCATGGATGATTTTTCAATTTTTGGTGTTACCTTTGATAAGTGTTTACACGAATTAACCAAAGTTTTGAAACGATGCGTCGAAACGAATTTGGTCTTAAGTTGGGAGAAAAGTCATTTCATGGTTCAAGAGGGAACGATTTTAGGTCATGTCATATCTAATCGGGGAATTGAGGTAGATCGGGCCAAAATTACGGTAATTTCTACTCTACCTGCTCCGGTTAATGTTAAAGGTGTGTGGTCATTCTTAGGACACGCAGGGTTTTATAGACGGTTCATTAAGGGTTTTAGTGTCATAACTAAACCCTTATGTAATTTACTCTTAAAAGACGTACCCTTTGTGTTTGATAAAGAATGTTTGCACGCTTTCAACACTTTAAAAGATAAATTAGTGCAAGCCCCAATATTGCAATCACCTAACTGGTCACTTCCATTTGAAATCATGTGTGATGCAAGCGAATTCGCAATTGGGGCTGTTTTAGGTCAACGGGTGGAGAAAAACATGTTGCCATATACTAAGCAAACAAAACTTTAGCCTATGCATAATTGAATTATACAACAACCGAAAAGGAATTGCTTGCGGTAGTATATGCTTTAGATAAATTCCGATCATACATATGGGGAAGTAAAGTAATTGTTTATTCTGATCACAGTGCAGTCAGATACTTAATGGAGAAGAAGGATGCCAAACCTAGACTCATACGCTGGATCTTGTTACTACAAGAATTTGATGTGGAAATACGTGATAAGAAGGGAAGCGAGAACGTGGTAGCGGATCATCTATCAAGAGTTATGCATCATACCATTGATTCACAACAGGAGATTAATGAGACATTCCCAGATGAGCAATTACTATCCATATCGTCAGAACCATGGTATGCTAATTTTGCAAACTATTTGGCTGCAGGTACCATTCCCGATCATTGGAACAAAAGGAAGAGACAACAATTCATGTCCCAAGTGAAATACTATATATGGGATGAACCAGACTTGTTCAAAGTTGGAGCAGATCAAATTATCAGGCGATGCATTCCCGAATCCGAAATTCCGGATGTGTTAGAGCATGCACATTCATCCGCATGCGGGGGTCATTTTAGCGGACAGAAAACCGGTCACAAGATCCTATCTTGTGGACTCTTTTGGCCAACTATCTTCCGGGATTCTTATAATTTTGCCAAAAATTGCATAAAATGCCAACAAATGGGAAGCATATCGAAACGCAATGAGATGCCCATGCAACCAATTCTTGTGGTTGACATATTTGATGTGTGGGGAATTGATTTCATGGGCCCCTTCCCAAATTCGTTTGGCAATTTATATATTTTAGTGGCAGTCGATTATGTATCAAAATGGGTGGAAGCGATCGCCACTAAAACAAATGACCATAACGTTGTGTGTAAATTTGTTCAAAGTAATATTTTCTCTCGATTTGGTCTTCCCCGTGTGATCATAAGTGATGGGGGGTCACACTTTAAGAATTTTCACTTTGGTAAACTGTTGAAACGTTATGGCATAGACCACCGAATTGCAACACCGTACCACCCTCAAACGAGTGGTCAAGTGGAGGTATCCAATAGGCAAATTAAAGAAATCTTACAAAAAACGGTACGATCGGACCGTAAGGATTGGTCCACCAAGCTAAACGACGCCTTATGGGCCTATCGTACCGCTTTTAAAACGCCTATTGGCACGACCCCATATCGGTTGGTATACGGGAAAGGATGTCATTTACCTGTAGAACTAGCACATCGTGCTTTATGGGCAATTAAAAATGTTAATCTTGATTACACTGTTGCAGGAAATGCACGGAAGTTGAGTTTGAATGAATTGGAAGAATTAAGGAACGAGGCATACGAGACGTCAGCCGCATATAAGGCAAGGATGAAAGAAGTGCATGATGCCAAACTACGGAAGAAAACTTTTGAGGTAGGACAAAGGGTGTGGTTGTATAACTCGCGATTGAAAATGTTTCCCGGAAAGTTGAAAAGCAAATGGATGGGACCGTACATTGTGATTCGGGTTGGTAAATTTGGCGATGTTGAGATCGAAGACCTTAAGGATGGTGTGCGACACACGGTGAACGGGCATTGATTAAAACATTACGTGAACAGTAAGGATGTGAGCAGAAATGTCGACGAGTTGGTGAGCTTCTTGGTAAGTGCACCAACATACACGACCAATGAGTAAGGTTCAGGTAACGGTCTGGCTGAAGACCTAAAACTTAGCGCTTCCCGGGAGGCACCTCGGAGAACTTTGTGGGTATGTTCCCTAGAAACCCTCACGAGACTTCACTCGTCCACTCGGGGTTACCGAGGGGTTTAAAAGGCTTGTTGCATATGCTAAATGCAACCGTGATTCCTACGAAAGTGAGTTTAAGACTTATTTTTCTATGTATTTTTTATTTTTTATTTTAATTTCTCTTTCTTCTTTATGCACGACCATGCAAACACCCAAGTGTGAGGAGAATCTTGACTCATAAGGTATGTGAACACACCTATCCACGATTCGGGGCGAATCATAAATTTTTCGGTGGGGTGCGCGAAAGGTGGCACGATTTCAGAAAAACGAACAAAAATATTTAATTGATTGCTAAATATTATTATTATAGAGTTTTTTATTATTCTTATTCTTTTCTTTGTTATTTTACTTTACAATCAGTGGTAATATAAAAAAAAACCAAAATCACCGCCACCGACGCCATCCTCACCGCCACCGACGCCGACGGCGTCAGTCGCCCAGAAAGTTTCTGTCGGGCGGTGTGCACCGACGCTGGGCTGGGCGCCGGTCCACCGCCACCGACGCCAAAACCACCGCCACCGACGCCGCGGCCCAGGAGGGCGCGGGTCAACCCATTTTGAAGCAAATCATCCGAAATTTTTCACCCACAAACAATTAAAAACAGAAATAACCATGTAAGGGAGGATCAAACTTCATTTTTTCATCATCTTTCTTCATCTTTCTCTCTAGTATTCTCAAGAACACCCAAACCCTAAATTTCCAACTTCATCATTTCTCAACCAAATCAAGCAAACCTTAGGTGCATCTCGCTTAGTTTTTCGAGAGGATCACATCTCTCCGGTTAGTTTTGCAAGATTCCCACTCGTTTGCGAGATAACGGGAGTTGAAGTTCGTGAATTTTGGGGGTTTTTGTTGCAATTCACTTCATCCTTCTTCTCTTTCTTCTAAAAGTATCACATTGTGTGAAGGTATGATTTTGCTTACATAATTACATGTTTTTCTTCAATAATGCCATGGTATGCTCAAATTCATATGGAAAATCTTGATTTTTTTGCAAATGCTCTATCGATTCATGTACGTGTAGTTTGTATGTTGAATTGCTTTTACTTAGACCATATTGTGAGTACACACGAGTTGTGGGATAAATTGAAACATGATTACCTTAGGAATGTTGGTAAGAAGTAGAGAGGAAAGTGTTCATATGGATGATATGGTGTTAGTGCGTACTTGGACTTAAACCCCCCTTGCCATTGGATGATCCATCAACTCGAACGTTGTTATGACCATTTTTACCATTGTGAATTTTATGCTATATGTCCATAACAATGTGAAATCATGAGAAAGTACTTAATATAGGAGATTATAGGTTCATGATATATATCCTATCGTATATACTTAATTTGATGTCTATTTGCTTAAATAGGTTTCAATATCCTTATGGGCGATAGAACTCTTAACCAACACAACTGTTGTTTAATGGTGATGGTGACTAAATAGAGATATTGTTATTTGCAGGAACAATGCCACGCACCAAGGAATCAACCTCTAGAGGAAAAGGCAAAGCTGTTGCCTCATCTTCGGAACCCTCTGGAAAACGTTCAAGGCGAAGCACAAGCACCATCAGTGAAACAAGTTCGGACAATGGATGAATCCCGTCTGGACGGAGTACAAGAAACCACTGTCCAAATTCCCATGAGAGATGCAACCGCAACTGTATATGGATAAGTTCAAAGGCAAAAACGATCTTACAACACTCATGGTCTGTGAGAGACATATGGAACTACCAGAATTTCGAATGTTTGGCGTGGTTGAATGTTTTGAAAGATTGGGGTGTAGGGAAGTACTAACATTTGTCAAGATGGATCGCCCACATGTTTATGTGAATCAGATTATGGAATGGATGTCTACTTTGGTGAGAAAAGATGGATCAAACCCACCACATACCACCACATTAACTGGCAAAGTCGGGGGAAGACAATGGTTATATCGTTTCAAACAATCTCACAAGTAGCCAAGTTTGACACTGCACCCGGGCCTTATGAATATCTCCATGAAATCTCAATTCTAGAAATCCCAACTAGGGATTATCTACGAGAGTTATTGAATGATGTATTTGCTGTTCCTATCACTGCATTAGATTCTGACAACATGAACAGAAGCAACATGAAGATTTTACAAAAGCTGTTAACAGTGATCCTGAGCAAGAATGTGATTCCTAGAATTTCTGATAGAGGGAAGGTGAGACATTATGAGTTAAGAGTACTTCATGCTCTCCTCACCGGTAGACACATGTTGTCATACCGACAATTGGTAATGATGAACATTTCGGAAAGTCGTGAGAGTAGGGCCCGATTGATGATCCCACATTGTCGATTAATTACTATGTTGTTGCGTAAGCAAAAAGTTGTGTCCAATGATGCTTTAGCCATTCCAATTACTGTTCTGAAGTTCAAGCTTAATCGGTTGGGAGGACAATCGTGGGAATACAAGAATACCGCTACGCATTATGAACTACGGGACAAGGACAGTGGTCGAGTGTTGATGGTAAGACGAGATGATGTACCTCACTATGAGAATGCAGATGATGTAACTACGGGACAAGGTAGTGTGGGGCGCTTGAGGATATGGGTGCCGACACAAGGGCACGAACGGAGGAAGAAGAGATTCAGGAAGCAGTTGTCAGGGCTAGACCATTTGGATTTTCAGGATGGACCTTGGATCAGAGGCACATATATGATGAGCAGTCTCGCGAACGAGAAAGACAAAGAAGGTGGAGAGAGAGTTACGATAGGAGGGCGCAGGAGTATGAACAACAAAGGAGGGATGCATGGGCAGCACAAGAACAACGCGACAGAGAGCTACGTGATGATATGAGGATGTATGCGCGGGACGCCGCATATGCACGAGAACAATCTATTAATGACTATTTTTTGTATCAGGAGCAGGTTCGCCACTACAATGATTACCATGCAGGGCTGCCGTATCAAGCTCATCCACAACCGGTGGACTGGAATATGCTACCAGAATACATGCCAGCGCAACAATATGAGAGGTACCCACAAGCTCAACCGTCACAGTGGGTGCCAAGGGATACAGCACCTGATGGAAGCTCACACGCAACGGGAGAAGCCGGAAGCTTTGACATGCACGCCATGCACCAAAGTTTGATGGAATCTTTCTTTGGACCACCACTGCCCAGACCTCCATTTGGATAAGATCAGAACACTCTCTGATCACTTGATCAGGTCCATGTGTTTCTCCACTCTATCTGTGTCATGTTGAACACTTTATGTTTCGTTTATTTTCGTCGCTTTTCTTTTGGTGTGTTTAATCTGTGATTGGGGGGTCAAACAATAACAATGTATGTGGGAAGGTGTGCATCTATAGGTATGTCTGTTATGGTAAAAAACTTGAATGTTGATCTATGGTTGATGTTTCAAGGAAAGTTCAGTGTGCTTAGAAAACCAGAATTTTCAATACACGTTACTTGTTGTTTATTAAATAATTGATATAGATCGTAGGTCATGGCCATATGTTTTAAGTCTCGGGAACAAAAGTTTTCTAGCAGGTTATTTTTGCAAATGTGACGGATGCCTGGTTAGTATTAACAAGATTGTGATATAATAAACTCATGTGCATATCGGTAGCCTAAATTCCTACTTGGTGAGATTTTGAGCCTATTACTTAAAACACAATTATATATTCATTTGTTGAGAGTAGGTCATATACTACGTTTGTTACATATTTTTTGATGCATACCAAAACCATAAGCAAGATGTTTGCATATAAATGACAAAGGCAATTTAGGAACCCATTTACATGTTATCATGTGTTATTGTTTTCCATCCTAACCTTAGTAGCCATGTCGAGCCGTAAACCATTCTTTTGTTAAAACCGATAAATAAAGCCCATGTGTTAGTTGATAACCGATCGTTAAAAAAAAGGAAGTGAAAAGTAATGAAAAAAAAAGAGGTTGGAGAAAAAGCATTGTTCAAAAAGGATTAAAGTGAGTCGCTTTGTGATTCATGTTGATAACGATGGTTTAACGATTTGGTCTACATCTTTGGTTGCGTTAGTCATAAAAAAAAAAAAAAAAAAAAAAAAAAAAAAAAAAAAAACCTTCCTACCCGTATCTAAGCCCAAAAACCCGTAAGTCCTTTAGATGTGTGCAAGATCTATGCAAATGGTGGAGGTGTGATTGCTATACAAGTTTATGTGGACAAGATGGTATATTGGTTATTGAGTGATTACACTAGTACATATTTTACTAGTCCATATATAAACCGAGAAGAGTGAATTATTGTGAGGGGTATGCACATGAGACTAAAAATCAAAATCATGTTAATCTTAGTTGGGTGATTTCTTATTTTGCCTGTAATTGACTTGCTAGAATGTAAACCTGTTGAACGATGCAAATCTTATATATAAGGGCATGACCTTGGACCTTAATTGATTTTTAATAAGGGACTAGTGATGTATATTTTCAATGATGGTTTTATAAACTAAAATTGAGCTTTGCTTGAGGACAAGCAAAAGGTAAGTGTGGGGATTGTGATCGGGTGGTGAAAGTTCAATGTTTAACGACTTTATTTCCATGGTTTACATGTAAATTTATGAGAAATAGAGTTACTTTTGGGATTATTTTGTGGTTGTAGGTTAAACGTGAAGAATACGAAGAAATTGGAAGAAACGGGACGAGAATCGGAGCTCAAGAAGTAAAGATATGATAAACCGAAGTTGTACGACAACGGTATCTTAAAACGGGCATAACTTGAGTTAGGAAAAGAGTTACGGGACCCACGACCTATCAACGGAAAGGTATCGAAAAGTTACACATGAAAATCAAGGTTTAACAGGGAGGTGGCGCCACCGACGCCTCCATAGGCGCCACCGACGCCGGGGTCCGGGATTTTGTTGAGATTTGACCTAAATTGAAGGGGTTTAAAAAGGAAAAAACCCTAATTCGAATTACAACTTTTTCACAACAATTTTGGGACGAAAATCAGCAATCTTTGATCATTCTCAAGCTACTCCATCATCAAGATCATCAATTTTACAAGATTCACATGATCAAGTACAATTTTGTTGAAGAATCGATGATGATGCAAGGCTAAATCAATTGTGATTCACTTCGGGGGACGGGTTTGTGCAAGTTTCTATTTTTTTTAGTTGTAACCTAGATTTGAGATTGGATCTTGAACCATTTAAGTTCTTTTGGATTCAATTTATGATTTTGATTATTTAAACGGTTTGATTATGTTTAGATCTAATGTTGATATTCTATGACTTTGGTTGTCTTTAATCATTGTGTGATTGAGTATTAAAATTAGGGTTTCATTATTCAAATTGGTAATTATGTGAATAAGGTCCTTTAAACTCTAGTCCATGATTATCACTTAAATCATATCATGTATAAGTCTCCATTAATGACTTCTCACTAGGTTTCATTCGAGAAAAATTGTAACTTTGCCAAACCTGGATCCTGAAGTGGGTTGCTTTTTCTCCAAGATTGTTAAAAACTTAAACTTTTATTTTGTTAATTTGATTCTTTCTCAATTCAATTAATCAAGAAATTTTCTTTTTAATGTTTAATAGTTTTAAATTAATCGTTGCTAGCACTTTCCTGTGATTCCCTGTGGATTCGACACCCTGCTTACCCTTTACTATTAAGGGTAATTAGGTACTCTTTAATATATATTTTTGACCGACCACACGACATCGATCAGGTAGTAAAGTATAACCATAGTTATGATAAAGTATAAATGATTAATTACTGTCATGGTAAAAGCCATGTGCTATACCCCGAATATTATGCACGACGTTGGTACTGGGCCGAAGTTTATAAATAGACCCCTAACATTGTGCACGAAACTGACTCCAGTACATGGGGCAAGCGACAAGGGTCCCGTACGTTTGGTCAATCATAAGGATTAGACCCTTGTGTGCATCCTCCAGGTTAGCTAAACCGCACACAGTTGAGCTAACAACCCCTCAATGAGTTGTGAACCTCCTTACATTTTGCTTGCAAGACTTTCATTCATTCATTATGTTCCTGTTTTCGTTATCTTTTAATCTTTTGCTTCATTACATAATACTTTACGTACAAAAGCATAAGCACACCACGTAAAGCCACGTAATAATACGTAATAAGGAACATAAAGGAAAAGGCCCAAAACATGCATAACATCAATATACATCACCACTTAAAACATCCCAAGTCTTAGGCTCTAAATTCCATTCTCCCAGAAATTTCAGAATATTTTCTAAGGCATTTAGGCGCATGGGCACTATTTGGGCGCATAAGCACTATGCGGGAGCATGAACTTTATTTAGGCGTATGGGCACTATTGGGGCACATGAGCCTTACTTAGACGCATGAGAACTTGGGCACATGGGGAACTAGGCGCATGGGAAGACTTAGGCGTATAGGCAGTGGGCGCATGGGCACTTAGGCGCATGGGAAGACTTTAGCGTATGGGCAGTGGGCGCATGGGCACTTAGGGGCATGGGAAGACTTAGGCGTATAGGCAGTGGGCGCATGGGCACACACTTAGGCGCATGGGAAGACTTAGGCGCATGAGCACTATGTAGGCGCATGGGCAGGGTTATATCCTACTTGTACTAAATTTAGACCCCAATTCTCATTCTAGCATGCTTCTAACTTATTTCCATCATGCTAAACACCTAATTCAGGCATATGAATGTAAAACAAAACTAGAACATACTAAAACATGCATACACACGCTTAAACATACGAACAAGCCATCGGTTCACATACCGAACCTTAAAAAAAGTTTATGGCATACATTTTCAACCCCAAAACAAGTTAAAATGGTAAAAACGGGGATCTAGAACTCACCTGATGCAGCCTTTGAGCAAAACTCCTCCAAACTCAAAAGCACACGGAGCTCAAACACCTTCAAGCAGCTTCTTCTTCTTCTTCTCTCTAGAACCGAGAGAAAATCTGCTTTCTCTCTCTATAAAGTCGAATGAAAAGATGGAACAGATGGTGTGGGCGGCCATGCCACCTTTTTGAACAAAATTATATTAAAGTTTGTCTCTTGCACAACTTTAACCCGTTAACTTGGGTTATTTTGCTTTTCTTTCTTTTTACTTTCCTTTTCTTTCTTTTTACTTTCCTTTTTCTTTCTTTAAATTTCCGGGTGTTACAAGCCACCCCCCTTATATAGGTTTTGTCCCCGAAACCTATTACTCCTCGAACAGTTGAGGGTAATGCTGTCTCACTCTTCCTTAGTCTCCCACGTAGACTCGGATCCCTTCCTATTCCTCCAATGTACACGAACCAGTTGAACCACTTTATTGCATAGCCTTTTCTCTTTTCGATCAATGATTGCCACTGGTTGTTCAACGTAATTGAGTCGCTCGTTTACTTCAATGTCCTCCAGTGGTACAACCATATCTTAGATGAGATACATGGAATGTTGGATGAATACCACTTAACTCATCGGGCAGCTCCAACTTATAGGATACCTCTCCTACTCGAGCGATGATTCGGAAAGGTCCTATATACCTCAGGCTCAACTTACCCCGCTTTCTAAATCAAATGATACCCTTCCAAGGTGAAACCATCAACATAACCTTATCACCCACCTCGAATTCAATCGGTCTACGTCTCTTTTCAGCATACGACTTTTGCCTATCTTTTGCCGCTTTCATAAAGGCATTGATCTTTTCCAATTTCTCAGACGTAGCCTCGATCACTTCAATGCTTCCCAACTCCTTCTGTCCAATATCATCCCAACATACGGGCATTCTGCACCTCCTACCGTATAGCATCTCATATGGCGGCATACCAATGCTGGCATGATAACTGTTGTTGTATGAGAATTCAGCTAACGGTAAGTGTTCGTCCCAACTTCCTCAGAAATCAATGACGCATGCTCAGAGCATATCCTCAAGCGTCTGAATAGTTCTCTCTGACTGACCATCCGTCTGAGGATGATAAGCCGTACTAATATGTAACCTCGTCCCCATCTCATCGTGAAATCTCTTCCAAAGCTTGGAGGTAAACCGGGTGTCACGGTCAGACACTATAGACACCGGTACACCAGGACGAGTTGCTATCTCTTTAATAAACAGATCCGCTAACCTCTCAAATGAATACGTTTTATGGATCGGTAGAAAGTGAGCACTCTTCGTCAAGCGGTCAACTATCACCCATATAGCATCGTACCCCCTTGTTGTACGCGGTAGCTTCGTAATAAAGTCCATGGTGATATGCTCCCACTTCCACTCGGGTATATCCAAAGGTTGGATCTTACCGTATGGCTTCTGATGCTCCGCCTTCACTTGTAAGCAAGTAAGGCACTTACTCACATACTCCGC